>ML677377.1:2443017-2691483 GCA_007922305.1 Dermatemys mawii
CTCTAATACTTTAGTTAGTCTTTAAGGTGCCACAGGACTCTTTGTCATCCCAGCAGGAGCCACCAAAGGGATTTGGCTCAGAGAGTGGAGTGAGAACCTTGAAGCCAAGCCCCCCTGAACTTTTGGATCTTGAGTCAGCTCCAAACGCTGCTGTTCAGGCCCATCCTGGTTTCCTCATTGCTTCTTCTCTTTGTTTTTTATAAGTCCTGACCTGAGTCCTTGTGTCAGGCTGATTTTCACTCTGCACTGTGACGGACATGCCATGCATGCAAACCTGATCAGAGTGACAGCCAAGAGTTGCAAAACATCCTTATTTCCTTGTTCTCGGTAGCTGCTTGGCCATGCTCCAGGTCTATTTTTGAACGGAGATATTGAAGAGATACAGATGCAAGCGTGTGTGAATGAATGGGTGTGCATTTGTATGTATATGTGTGTGCATTTGCATGTGCACGTGCCTGTGAGTGTGTGTGTGCGCTTTTGTTTGGGTGTGTACACGTGCAGTTGGGAGTATGTGTGTGGGTGTATGGGCATGCATGCATCTAGATGCATTTGTGAGAGGTCTGCACAGGTGACTGTGTGTGTGTGTGTGTGTGTGTGTGTGTGTGTGTGTGTGTGTGTGTACGAGTGTATTTGTGGGTGTGGGTGCATTGGTGTGGGCATGTAGATGTGTGAGTGCATTTGTGGGTATGGGTGTGCATGTGAGTGCTTTTGTGGCTCCATGATTGCATGCACCAAGTCATTTTCCCAACACCCATTTCTTTACTACCAGGTTTAATCTTTGCAAACAGTTTGAGTCACTTGTTGTTTGGGGAACTGTCCTTTCCCACAGTTCATTCTTTGTGAGCTCACTAAGGCAAAGGGCTGGCAGTATCATGTACGGGAACAATCTGTGTTTGCCAACCTAGATTCCTGGAAGCTTTATGAGTGGGCATCTTCCTCTCCCCCACAGCTCCTCTATCGGAGACGAATTCACTTCTCACCTACTTCCCCACCCTCCTCCCAGCTTTGTGTAAATCTGTGAGATCTGCATCCGTGGAGTGCAGGGGGCTAACTGGGCCTCTCCCTTTACCCTCATCGTGCACTCACCTGTAAAAGTGAGTGACAGTTTATAAAGTGTGAATAACCTACAGCGAGGGCTGGCGATGGGAAAAGGTGCAAAAGTAAGACCAAAAAGCTGGATTAGTCCAAACAAAAAGACCTTCTGAGCAAAGATCATGCCTGGGAATCAAGAAAAGCACGGGGCTGGAAATCAGCAAACCAGAATCAGTGTGTTGGAAATGAGACCTAATTAAGGGATCACTCCCTTTTGGGGACCTCACTGGCTCACTAAAAGACAAGAAAAAGAGAAGGAATGAGCTTCACCATCCTGGCTGCTACCCCATGATGGCTGCTACCCCCACCATCTCCTGGGAGCCCAGACCATCTTCATCCTACTCCTGAAAAATGTCCAGACCAGGCCAGGCCAAAGTGAGGGAAATCTCCCTTTGGCTAAATCCTGACCAGCAGCAGGAGTATGAGACTGCCTCCCATGCCTGTGTGCCCTTTTCCTTCCACGCTATATTTCGTCTCTTTCTTATTCCTCACCTTTTGCTTTTTTTTTTAATAAGAGTCTGGCTTGGCTGGTGAACTCTGTATATTTTGCAATACTGCTGTTAGCCTGTGACCAGAAAGAGGCAGCTCAGTGCAATAACCTAAACAGCCCGATGCTGGCACAAGTTTGCCAGGTCTCAGAGCAGCTGATCAGCGCGTGGGCTGGGCATGTGTTTTTCCAGTAGTGAGCTGGCAAGTGAGAGAATACCACAGGTAGAAGCTTCACTTTCTATTCCCCTTTTCATCTTAAAGGAAACAAGGTCGGACTTCAACCAGGCCAGCTCTACCCCATCTCCACTGACTTTTTCTCTTTTCCCCGAAAAGGACAGTTAGTACCCACTTTAATACCATCTAAAAAAACTGTCAACCCGGGAGGTTTTTCCTTCTGAAAAGCTCTCTCCAATTAAAAGGGAAAAGAAACAAGGAATGTTGTTAAAATTAAGGCCTTAACACTCTGTACTGCAAATGCTTTCCCTGTTTTTTGGTATCCTTAACAAAAGGTTAAAAAGGTGCTTAAGGTGTGTTTGCCATGGTAATAAGCAGGCTGAGATTTCTGTATACCAAACCCCAAGTCTTGTTAACAGTGTTTAATGCTGACAGTGACAGAGTCATGTTAACACTGGTTCTTGGGCCCTTTATTCCACCTAAATTAATATACACACGCGGTTGCCAGTGCAATGGAGTTTGGCTGTATTTTGCAATTACAGTCCTAGTCTGCCTTTCTCAGAGTATCTCCACCTCCCAGCTCCATCTTAAAAACGAACCTGTTGTATTTATTTGCTGCAAATATAGCTGTCACAAAATCTGTGCTGTAGTGTAATGGACTTCTACAGACTGTAGTTTGATGCAAGGTCTCTGCACACCTGCTACACCATACTATGGTGTCAGAAGTGTGCTCACCAGTACCTTCATATGGGTGATGGCTATATCACATTGCAGTAACCATACTGGAGCTAAGTGATACTCCTCTCCCCACTGCATTTTTTAGGGCACCAAAAGTACAGGCATGTCATGTCTTAGGCGTATTTAACATATGCAATTTCAGCTTTATGTGGTCGGCAAAAAATAATGGGGGGGGATTTTTTTTAAAAAAACTGTCTGTAGGGGGCATGATTTCACCTGCCATTGAAGTGAATGGGTTCTGGCTATACACGATTTCCGCTTTACATGGAAACCGCGGAACGGAACCCTCGCACAAGACACAACATGCCTGTACTTGCATATTTTTCAATTCAGGTCGAGTTTGGGGAATAGTTTTACCTAGAAAAAAAAGATGAACCAAAAATGCAGACGTTTCTACACATTTTGTTTTGATATTTTCTAAACAAACACATTAGACATTTTGTTTTGAAAATGTTAATTTGAACTGACATTAAAAGTGTTTTTCTTGACCCAAATTAATGGGTTTTTTTCAGATTTTTGTTTTGGCGAGAAACATTTCTCATTTCTAAACTGACTTTGTTTCAATGAAGCAAAGAATTTAATTATTTGATCTGCTCAAATCCACTTTATCTAGTAATTGCTTCAGGGGTTCTGGAACACTGATGGACATGTTTCAAAGTTTGCAGCGTTTTAAATCAGAATTTCATTCTGACATTAACAAAAGCCACAGGAAAAAAAATGTTTGCAGAAATTTTGTTTTCCTCTCCATTTTCAGCCAGCTCTAGGAGGCAGAGCCTTGATTTTAGATGATAGACAGTCAGGTAATTATAATAGAGTAATATAACAAAAATATTTTATAAAAGTAACATAGTACATATATATTTCAGATAGAAAATAATGTGCATGATATTGGAGTAACTTTTTTTCCTTTATAAACCTCACAGCTTCTTCTGTATTTTATATCCCACCTCAGTTTGGTCACCTCATCTTAAAAAATAAAGAAGGAAGAAAAAGAAGTGACAAGGGAAGAAAGCTAATGATAAATTATTACAGGCATTGGCATTTCCCTTACTCCCCTATGACTGGTGGTATGTTAATGGACCACTTCACCTTGAAATGTGTGTTAACTAATGCTAAACAATCTGTTCCATCTTGTTATTAGCTGTGACACTGAGTATCTTTCCAAGACCTAAAGGAGAGCTCTGTGTAGTTCGAAAACATGCTTCTCTCACCAACAGATGTTGGACCAATAAAAGACATTACCTCCGCCACCTTGTCTCTCTCTCATATCCTGTGCCGACATCGCTACAACAACACTGCAAATATGCTCCTAAGGCAGATCCATACACAGACATCTGCTGGAAGGGAATGTTGTATGTGGAGGGATTTTAGAAGCTAGAACGCTTTAATATGGACAGGAAAAGTGCAAGAGGAAATATACTAGAGAGGTCAGATCCTCAGCTACAGTAAATTGCCATCACTCCAGTGTGGACTAATGACAATTTACACCAGCTGAGGATCTTTCTCAAGGTATATAAAACAATGAAAGTCACAAGAAAGGCCAAATATTTCTGTATAAGTATCTTATGGAACCCACTGCTGGAGGATATGGTTGAAACAAATAGTATGATTTTTTTAAAACCAAGGTTAGGCACTCAGAAATAAATAGAGCATCTGCAGTTATAGCCAGCGGGAATAGCAAGTAGAAAGACTTTTTTCAGTCCTCATGCTTCAGGGTATAAACTGTTCACTAGGTGGGATCAGGAAGGATTTTGAATCTTGGGTGCTGCTTCACACCCATTTTTAATTTCAGCTACGTTTATAAGCATGTCCCTAGTTTTCTCTCCAAAAGTCTCTCTTTAAAATGCTGGCAGGTTTGGCTAGTGGAAATTTTCCCTCAAAACTTTTTGGAGGGAAAATTGGTTTTTCAACTACATTAATATTTTCACATAAACTGTCTACTTTCTTCCAAAAAATAGAATTAACCCCCCTCCCCGAAATGTTCATCTGAAAAAAACCCAAATATTTCTGGAGTTTTGGCTGGAAATTTTTCGGGTTCTGGACAATAGATTTTCAGGTTAGATTGCCTAAAACCAAGATTTATATTTTTTTCTCCCAATAAATAAATAGATTTTCCAAAAGTGTTTGGTTTTTAAAAGAATTTTGGGGGTTTTGATCTTTTAACAAAAAGTCAACATTTTCTACAGAACATTCCCCGCACCCTCTCCTCCCACACACCCTCATTTTGCAACCAGGGCAGGCAGGGTGCCTGCCTTAGCCCCGCTGCACCGCCAACCAGACTTTTAAGGGCCCCATCTGCGGTGCTGACTAGAGCTGCTAGAGTCCCTTTTTGACCAGATGTTCTGGTCAAAAACCAGATGCCTTGCAACCCTAATTTAGGCTCCTAGCTAATAAAACACAAAAAGGCCCCACTCTGCAAATTCTGCTGCACCTGTGAGAAGCACCACTAAAATCAACAGAGCTCTGCATGGGCAGAGTGTAATTAGGGTTTATTTTCAAAGCAGGAGACCCAGCTGCCATGCTGTCTGTTGCGATTATTGTATTTCTGTTGGCTCACACAAGCAGTGTGATGTCGTCTCAAACTCTCTGCTGTCCTCCAAATCCCTCTGCTTCATCAGAGCCCTCAACCACAGATGTCTGGAGCAGGGGAGAATCGCTCTTGGGTGTCGGCAGCACCAGCTTACCCTCCCTGCGCCGTTAACTCCACCCCACCACGACACCTGTTTGCATAGAACGTGCATCCAAATGCTTGGAGAAATAAAAAAACAGGCTTAACTCAAACGCCCGCTGGGTCCCCTTGCCAGCATTTGCTGGCTGCCAGGCCTTCCCATGTCAGCAGTGTTGATTAATGGGCAATTAAATACCTGGCTTTGTATTTTCTTCTTTTTTCAAAGCAACAAAAATGCCTCCTCAGAGCAGAAGAAACATGTTTGGATGGTGTCTGGGGCCTGATCTGACTTGCAGACGTTGAGCGCTCGCCAACCCGATGTGGCTTTGTTTCTCCTGGTTCCCGCCAAGGGGACAGCACGCCATGCATGTTGGCTGTATCCCCTCGTGGTGCTTCTGGGGACGTGGCTACATCGAAGTCACCAGCTGTGATTAGAGCGCGTGCAGACAGACCTGAGCTAGCTTTACTCCAGCTCGCTCAGGTACCGGAGCAGTGAAGCAGCAGTAGCATGGGCTTTGGAGCTGGCTTGTGGTGCTGGTAATTCCCCAGAGTGCCAGGTGGGCTTGTACCCACCTCCACACCTCCCTGGACCCAATTCGGCATCAGAGAGTAAAAAGTTAGCTCAGGTCTGTCTGCACAAGCTGCAATCAACCCCATGACTGCAGTGCAGACCTTCGAGACCCTGCTTCAGTGAACCAGCCCAGCTGGGCTCAGACAGGGAGGGGAAATGCATCCATCACGATCATCCATAGCTTTTAAGGCCAGAAGGGACCATTATCATCATCTAGTCTCACCTCCTGCATTCCATGGGTCAAAGAATGTCACCGACTGCTTTAAGTCCAGAATGCCTGAATGAGCTAGGGCGTATCTAGGGAAGGTGGGGTCCTTACCATTTCTATATTATACTCACAGGTTGGTAACAGCCTCCTACAATCTCCCAATCTTTATTTCTACAATTACTTGGTCCTTTCTCACTTGGCAACCTTTGACCTCGTCCCCCTATTGTTAATCCTGGTTAGTTAAATGGAAGGAAACCCATAGCAGAACAGAATTTCGTTCCCCGCTGCCCACTGATTTTGTACGAGAGGCAGTGATGGAAGCCTCTTTGTTTAGGACTTTTAGCAGACCAAGCGACACATTGTAAAATGGACAGGAGGGAACAATCCAGCACTAAAGGAAAGCAAAGCCCTGCCCCGTCCTAATGCTAGTTCCTATTGGAGAGGCAGGGAGGGCCAGCGGCTGTGTTTTTGCTCCCAGCTCTGGCGCTGAGCTGTTGTGTGCTCTGACCAGTGAGGGCAAGTCATTTACTGCTGTTGTTTCCCCTCCCACTCTGTGGCTGTCTTGTCTATTTCGTCTCTAAGCTTTTTGTCTCTGACTGGGTGTTTGTTCATCACTTTGTGTAACAGGGATCTCACTGAGGGTTTCTTGGGGCTGCAAGAACACACATTCCATTTGTTTGAAACAGTCCCCCAGCTTAACACAACCTTCCTTTTTAACTTGCTACTTTCTTGTTCTGGATCAGTCTAATCACTCATGTCAGTGCCGCCCTAGGAACCGTCTCTTACTGTTGCAAAATTAAGACCAGGTGGGGACAGCAATATTTTTATGTAGGATCTACACACAACACTGATCACAGCAGAAGAACAGGAGATTTTTTCTTTTCCTTAAACTAGTTGGAGTACAGAGGACATAGCCCAACAGACTCTCACAGCGTTATAGGAACTTTAGTCCCATATCGAATCAAGGCACTTATAGCTTTGTTTTGAGTACCGGCAATACGAAAATATGCTCATAAAAATCTGCATCCCTTGCTCAAAAATAGACACTTGCTTAAGTATTTTGCTTAATCAACTACTTAAATTAAGTGGTCCTGGTCACAATCAAATGTGCTATTGGGCACACATAACTACAGTAGATGAAGTGCTGGCCCACCTTGTTTTCAATCCTTTATTGCTTCTAATCACATTTGGCTCAATACAATATTAGCTCTCTCTTTATTTCTTGCCCTTTGCCAATTATGTTTCAGGTCACAAATAAGCCCTGCTAGAATTTATGAACGAAAGAACAAGACAGATTCAGCTCATAACTAGATTGGGGAAAATATAATCTCTTCAAAATAGATTTTCTTAATCAGATTTGCTGTATACAGCTGCAGAGGATTCTTGGCACTGGTTCTTAAACCTGGAATAGCCCATCTCGTCTATTTTGGGGGCCTTTATTGTGTTTAGGGCAGAGCGTCCTTGCTAAAATGAGCCCTCCTAGAAAGATCAAACAATAATTGAAGGGCATGAAATTCTCCCTGAGCAGTGGGCCAGGCTGAGGCTTGTTCCTCTGGAAGTAACGAATGTGGAGGCAGACAGAGCTGAAGGCGACAGATCCTGACTGAGCAAGGTGAAAGGCCAGGAGTAAATGCTGAGGCTCTGTTTGACCGGTAGCAGCAGAGCCCAGCTTGCACTCTTGAGCCTCTGGTGCCACACCATCGTAGGTCCCTCTGGAAAGCTGCCCCTCTTTCCCCAGTTCCCCCCCACCCTCCCATATTGCAGCCACAGATGAAAGCGCTGTGCTGTCTCTCCTCCCAGAGGTGAATTTTATGCTGTGCAATCAAGGCAATCCCGGACCATCGGCGCACCACAACTTGAAGTCCCCCCTGGCCAATGAGAGGCACAGGACAGTTCCCACCTCTGAGAGCGGTTGTTGCAGAATGGCTGCAGACTCAGTCTCTGCCCCAATTACACTCGGGTTTCCTTGTGCATGACAGCAACTTATTTTTACATGGGAGCTGAGGTCCCAAAATAACCAGCTGCCTGGGGGCCACCACACGTTCTCGTGTCCAGTATTCCCCCAGCTGGGGCCCGTGTATTGCTCCCCACGGTGCAAGACAGTCCCTCAAAGCCCACTATCCATCTATCCCATAGTGCCCATAGTTCATAACCGTCCCTAACACAGGCCAACAAGACAGCAAGTTACCCCTCTGCCGGTCTCTTCCCCTCAATCCTTGCAAGCACCCAGCCCTGGCTCACCAGCCTGTCCTGCTCGGGGAGGTCAACAGATGAGGACTCCCCCTCCCCCATCTTGATCTCCAACCTCAGCCCTCCACGGCAGCTCCCTCCAGACAATTTCTCCCCACACAACTCCCCACTCTCTGCAGGTCTCCTTCCAACTGAGCTGGGCTCTTCCTTTTAAGCCCCTCCCTTTTAGGCTGAGTAGCTCATTTCCCCGCTTCCTAATCCCAGGCCTGAGAATTTCCTGCCCCCTGGCCCCGAGCCTGGGTGCTACCCAGTCCCTCACCAGGCCTGTTCAGTCACAGGCAAACTAGGACCCTCTTTCTTAAAGGGGCCCAGTCACCCTTTGGCACGCTGGCGGGGCAGAATGGCAGGTTCCCACATCACAGTGTGGGGTCAGAAGCCCTGCAGATTACCTGGCCCTAGATTCCTGTAGGCTGGGATGGAGGGACACCGTCTCCTGGGGGAAGGATTGTAGCCCTTCACCCCCCAAGTCTGCGGGTGAGGAAGGATTTACAGGTCATGGTGGGTCACGAAACACAAGGAAGGCGAGTAGATTCCTCTGTGGTGGGCCAGCTCAGTGACAGGTGTTCAAATACAAGGGCGTGCCAGGTTTTAATGGAAAAAAAAATTGACATGACACAGACAAGCCCTGCGGCTGTTCTTGTTCCCGTTTGTGTGTGTGCGAGACACGCTGAACTTGCCTTCTCATGGAGCGTGCTAGGCCGCCTCCCTGCATTGCCTCATCCCTGGCCTTGTATGCACACGCACTCCTCTGCCGTGCCGAGCGGCTGCAGCTGCAGCGGGTGGCATGGAAGCGGGGAGCTCTGGCGGGCTTTGGCTGTTGCCTAGCTAATTGCATTCACATTCCTGCCCATTCGCCGCCGTTAAATGGATGGGCCCGCCAGGCTGAGCAAGCGGTGCCAAAGTCAGTCTGGCGAGGGCAGCACGAGGGCACAGGTACCACCCAGCTAACGAGTGCCCTGCTTAGTCATGTCGGCCATCTCCAGCCTGCTCTTCGTGCGGCAGGAATGGATTAACCCTTTGTTGCCCTTGGCCGACACTAAAAATCCTTGCTGCCACTCCACCCACTCCATTTCAAATGAAGAGAAAAAACCCTCCCTGTCTCCCGCCCTCACAGTCTTCATCTCAGTTTCACTCCACAGCTCTTCCTCTTGCATCTTACCTCCTGCTCTCTCGCCTCCTTTCTTTCTTGGGTAGCTGATCCCTTTCTAACTAACCCCCCTCCAAAAAAAACCCCCACTTATCAGGGCGCTAATATACCGTTTGCAGCCACAACAGTGGTGGCATTACAGCTGTGTTGTACCCCATGTCTGCCTGGTTGTCACGGGCTTCATTCACTACAGGTGGTGCCTCCTCCTGGGCATTATCTCTGGCTAGGTGTTATGGCCTCCTCTGGCAGCGTCACTCCCATCGTCATTTTGCCCTGTGGCCCCTCTTGCTCCAGGAACCGCAGCCTCATCTTTGTGACTCAGCCCCCTCCGGCCGTGTCACTCCATGGTTTCCCCTCCTGGGGTTACCCAAAATCCTTCTGCACAAACCGGCCCAGGCCATCTTCTCCAGCACTGCCCCAATGGTGTCACTTCCCCGTGACTCCAGGGTCCACTCCAGGGACCCTCGACTCAGCCATTCTGGACTTTCCTCTACCAGCCCTCACTGATCCTTCTCAGGACACCATCCTACAACTCCTGGGTCTCCTCCTGACTCTGGAAGTGCAAGCTCCAAACCCTTCTCCGGGAGTGACTGCTGCCCCCCTCTCTGTTGCCAGCTTCCTGGCTTATATAGGCCCCACCTGTTCCTCCTCAGCAGTTAAGTTACCCACCTTCCCTGGTTTCTCCTCCCTGTGCAACCTGATCAATTAAGAGACCTACCTGGCTACTTTGCCTTCCAGGCCTGCATAGGATGGGCACCCCATCACATTAGTCCACTTCAGTTGTAAGCCCTTTGGAGCGCTACCACCTACCACTTAGTGTTTCTACAACACCATGCGCAATGGGGCCCCCATTCTTGGTTGGCCCTTCAGCGCAGCCGTACTACAGAAGCTTAATTATAATAAAAGTTTCTTGCCTTTGCCTCGTGGGGAAGATGTGACGCTAGCACTGAATTATGCAAACCAACTAAGTCTCAGGTAAGGATGCACTGCCCCAGTGGCCAAGTGATTAGGGTGGAACCCCACGGAAAGAGGCATCAGAGGTGAAAAAAGAAAAGACAAATGTTATGAACAAATCTGATGTCACACTTTGCCATCCAGCCAGCGGCCCATTAAGAGAGAAATCTTTGTTTATTGTTGCTTTGGGGCAGCCAGTTCTTAGGGTGATGTGTCCCTGTTACAGCTGGAGGCAGGCTACAATGAATCTCCCAGGAATATTCTGATATGGGTCAGTTCTGTGTTCGTGGAGTACCAGGGCACGGTATCCAGGCTGTCTGACTCATGAAAGATACCCCGGCCACCCTCCCCTTGGCCCCCCGCAGCCTCTGCTTGAACCAAAACCAACCAGAGAAAAGACTTGCCAAGAGCCGTGAAGGACAGTGGGAAACACACCTAGACCCCTACTGACAAGAGTGACAAGATTAAAGGCAACTCCCCTAGCCTTGTTTGCATCGAAGATGGGTGAGGGAGGCATCGACATTAGCACACAGAATGGAGAGCAAAGATTCCAAGGCAAGAACCACGTGGAACTCTGGGACCAGAAAAGCAGGGAAGCACTGAATCATGGGGCATCTCTGCTCCGGATGTTAACGACCCCACGCCTGCACACACGCAGTTCAATAGTTATCAGACCAATTCTAGTAATGAATCCTTGACTGATATCCAAAATACTGACGCAGCCTAATTGCATTGTGAGCTCCCTGGAAGGAACATCATTCATAGCCAAGAGTGATCAGCTCCTACTGTCTAGCCTAAAGAAAACCCTTCAGTCATCAGTTTACCCATAAACAAATCTATAGTCTCCCTTGAACCATTGTTGTTTCTCTACAAAAACTTCTCCCCACACTCCAGGAAGTGTTCTGATGTTAGACCCAAACTCTGCATCAGTTCTACTGGGATTTCATTTTCTCCTGACTGATCATGCTGGGGGCTCTGCCTGCCTGAGCTACCACCATCACCAGGAAACCCCAACCAGGTCAAGCTTCTTGAAGTGGTGAGAGCCTTCCCTTTCTCTCGCCCTCTCTCTGTTTCCCTTTCTACCTCAGGTATTAACCTTTAATAAGGTAACTGTTATGTAGGTTTAGGCTCTCCTTGTGTAATTATCGTTATATTCAATAAATAACTTTTATGGTTAAGCTGGTTGCTTCTCTCTCTGAACTTTACTCTTTTGAGTTCTTAGCGTCTCCATTTACTCTGCAGCAACACTTCTCTTACCTAAGCTAAAGATCGCTGTAGCTCCCCAAAATCCTGTGGGGTTTGCTCATCAAGTGAGATACTACCAGTACAATTGTGACTTGAAAGTGGGGCTAGCGACGTGCTAAACCTGAGACTTACAAGGGTGGCAGCTTGGAAGTGCCACTCGACCCAGACTACTGAATCCAGGGGCATATAAGGGTGGCAGCCAGGAAGTGCTGCTCGACCCAGCCTGCTCAGGCTTACTCTATTCCAATGCGGTACCTGTGGCACATAAAGGTGGCAGACTGAAATTGCTGCTAGGCCCAGCCTATTGAGCCCAGGGGCATATAAGGGTGTCAGCTTAAAAGTTCTGCTTGACACAGCCCACTGAATCCAGAGACATAGAGGGGGTCAGCTTGAAAGTGCTAATTAACCCGGTCCACTCAGGCTTGCTCTGTTAGAGAGAGAGAGAGAGAACTAGAACTAGGTCCTGCAGGATAGCTCCATTGGGAGGGAATTTGTGGAAGGAGAAGTAGAACTCCATATGAAAACACAAGTGACACAAGCAATACATTGATAGAACTACAGAACCCCTTCCTCCCAGAAAGGTAATCCTAATAAATGAGCATACCCCCAAAGTAACGGGCACATCTGGTAACAATTCCTATCAAATCTGATCTGTTCCCAGCATTGTAATATCTTGAGCACTTCCCAAGCATTTAAAAATAACCATAATCATCTTTCTCTATGTTTTCCTTCCCATCTTGTGGGAAAAATCACTTGATAGGGTTCGTTTTTGCTAGCCTGTATGGATTGCATGTGTGTATGTGACTGAGCGGTTATGTTACTTACCTGTGTATGAGTGGGTGGGTGCACTGCATATCTGTGTGTTTGTGCATGTGAATGGGTGTGTTTGTCTATAAGGCTATGTGAGAAGAAATTGAGGGAAAGCTAAGTCACAGACATATGGTCTGTATTTAGTTCTTAACATGAAGAGGTCCACGATCATTCTTCTTCCTTGTGGCAGTGAATTCCACAGTCTAGATTCAGCTCCCATGAAACTTCTGTCTCCTGCATTCATGAGCATCCCTTACTAGCTCGGGGTTTATTTGCTCTGGTGGAATATAGCTGTCTTGAGAAGGGGCTGTCATGGAGCTGGGGAGACAGGGGTCTGTATCTCCAGTTGCCAGAATTAAGAACCCCTCCCCGCCCATTCATTGCAGCCACGTCCTGTCTCTTCTCTCCAGGAGCATTACATCAGCAATACAAAGAAATGTCATCCTCCCTCAGGCCTTCAGTGACTCCAGTACTAATGAGTAAGGGGACAGCCTTGCTCTCTTCACCTCTAATGCTCACTGCCTGAAACCACTCTGCTGCTAGGGACTTTGTGAGAAGCACCATCTTGGCTGACACACCAGGGGCTGAAGCAGGAACTACCACAGCTGAGACCATGAGTCTTCACTGCTGGAGCTAAAGAGACTCAGTATCTTAGGTATTTATACACACACACACACACACACTGTAAGACCCAGTCCCCTCACAATCTTTACTGCATTTAGCTTCACACCACCACCTGTGAAGTAGAGCAGTGCTATTCTCAACTGAGGCACAGAGAAGCAAAGTGACTTGCCCACTGTCAGACAGGAAGTCTGTGCAGAGCAAGGACTTAAACCCAGGTCTCCCAACTGCTAGGCTATGCCCTAGCCATTGGCCCTTCCTTCCTCTAGCACTGAGAGTTGTCACAGGCCTGTGTCCTCTATGGAGCAGATACTGAGTGGGACACACAATGTGCACTGACCAAGAGGGTGGCTACTTTATTCCAGTGGTGGGCCTGGGTGGCGGCCTGTCTCTGAACGATGAAGCAAAGCATAGGGTGGCTGCCTATGCTACACAAGGGTTGCGTTTTCTCTTTTGAGAACAGCTGCCAACATCCAAGGTACGAAGCATGTCCAGAATACGTCGGTGAACTGAGAGGCTGAAGTGCTGGCTGAGCCAGCATACCAAGGAAAGCAGATGGAGAGCTCTCAGAAGCCTGCTGGAAGGAGCTTAGCGGAGTCTGGAAAGGATCATGTATCTCGCCTTCCCAGCAGAAATCCCTGTTCTAAATCCTCCAGGGAGATCAAGTCACCCTCGGCCTTCTGATCTTCATTATTCCTCAGTTTATCATAGCATGCATTAGGGCTATTGATTAATCAATTACGGTTAATTAATCACAGTTAATTGACGCGATTAACTCAAAAAAATTAAGCTCGATTAATCACAGCTTTAAACGCACTGTTAAAGAACAGAATACCAATCAAAATTAATTAACTATTTCTGGAGGTTTTTCTACGTTTTCAAATATATTGATTTCAATTACAACACAGCATACAAAGTGTACAGTGCTGACTTTCTATTATTTTTCATTAGAAATGTTTGCACTGTAAAAATGGTAAAGAAAGAGTGTTTTTCAGTTCACCTCATACAAGTAGAGGGATAGCTCAGTGGTTTGAGCATTAGCCTGCTAAACCTACGGTTGTGAGCTCAATCTTTGAGGGGGCCATTTAGGGATATGGGGCAAAAATAGGGACTGGTCCTGCTTTGAGCAGGGAGTTGGACTAAAGTAGGCCTACACAACTTGGAAAGCAGCGAGGGCCATATTACCACACAAAAACCAGCTGCAAGCCGAAAAGCCCTGCCCCCATCCCACTGCTCAGCTTGCCCCACCTCTACTCACCCCCTGTGGACGGCACAGTGAGCCTGTGTGGCCCCTGGGCTGCATATTGTGCAGGCCTGGACTAGATGATCTCCTGAGGTCCCTTCCAACTCTGAAATTCTATGATTCTAAGTACCGTAGTGCATTCTCTTTAGCATGGCTTTCTGACAGGGAAACAAGGGGAAGCCACAAGGCAAGAGCAGTCATGTGACTCTCCCCAGCAATATGTTTCGGGCACCCAGGGCAGACGGCAGGGAGGTATATCACAGTGGGACTGGGGAAGACCCAACTCGCTACCCTGCACTGGACTCAGCTGTTTGGACAGGATGGGACTTCCTCTTCCCCTACCCGGCATCTGGGGATGGGTAAGAACACACCCCCGCCCTGATTTTCCAGCAGCTGCAGGAAGCCCTGTAAACTCCCCCCAGCTGCAGGAGGAGGGATCCTTGTACAGGATCCTCATGCATCCAGACCCACTCACGGATCCTCACCCCCCCCCCTCCACCTGGACCACCCCAATGAGCCCCACTCTCTCTGTGCCTGGACAAGCCACCCAGATCCCTATCAACCCCCAGTCAGCTGCACTTGGATCCCCACCCCACTGAGTCCCACTCCCCCAGCATCTGGACCTCCCACCCGGACCCCCCTGCCAAGCTCTATTCCCCCACACACACATCCACACACCTCCCCCCTGCTGAGGCCCATTACCACTGCACCCATAACCCCCAAACCAGATCACTCTCATACCCAGGTCCCCCACTGAGCTGCTGCACCCACATTGCCCCAACCTGGATCCTCCCACACTAAGCCCCTCCACACTCTGATCCTGCCTTGCTGAGACTGCCTGCCCGCACCTGGTGCACCTCGCATGGAGGGCCAGGGCCCTGGGGTATTTCTGGGGCAAACCCGGTCCTTGCCTGTGTCAGGGTTGGGTGCAGCCTCACCAGTGAGTTCGTGTCCCAAGGTGGGGTGGGGGGCGGGAAAGCTGCACAGTGATCTCCCACCTCTATGCAGCCGGTGCCATGCTGGAGCCTCCACATTTATCTGACAAATAAAATGTGCAGAATTTTAAAACGTGTGCAGAATGTGTAATTGTTTGGCTCAGAATTCCCTCAGGAGTAAACTCTTGTCTGAAGAGCAAAGCTGGATGTTTCAATTTTCAGCTCTGGAGAATCCACCACATGATCAGTTCCTCTTGCTGTTAACAGTTTACACCTTATTCCAATCCAAATGTCTAGCTTCAACTTCCGACTACTGGATTTTCTTATACCTTTGTCTGCTAGACTGAAGAGCCCATTATCCAATATTGGTTCCCTTGGAGAACACAAGCGTCTCCTCAGAGCCCTGTCTCCTCCCAGTCCATCCAGCAAGCTGTTTACCAGTTGTCCTGACAACCACGTACATAGTGTTAAGTTTCATCAGGGCAAGAAAGCAAAAGAAGAGGCAAAGAGGCTGGAAATGATATTAAAGGGTGGGGGCAGGGAAGGGGCTAGTGCCTCTGACAAAGGAAATGCTGCTCTGGAAGCAAAAACCCCTATGACCTTGGAGGAAAAATTGCCCTGAGGGGTCCCGCTGCTCAATCCAGTTCTCTTGCTGGCCGGGAGACGCCTCCTCTAGGGGCCGTTCTGACAAGTCCAGCATACAAAGCTCCCAGCCTTACCTTTTTTGACCCAAGCAGTTAGCTGATTTTCAGGGTCCTGTGGTTGGGAGGAGAAGCTGGTGACACTAGTAGGTATTTCTTTGACACCGTCCTGTTTAGCTATAAAGAACATATAAAGTGCAGTGTCCATGGAAACAGAAAGAATTGACACGACTCGCAGCTCCAAGCCTATTTCCAGCCAGCACTCTGCCCAAAAGCTCTCTTTAGTGGGACCCTGAGACGGTGCTACCAGTGTTTCTGTGGCTGTGTCCTTGGCTTTCTTCTGCTTCTTTCACATGATGCCCCAGCCTCCATGTTAGTCCCCAGGAAAACCCGTTGGGCTACTTAGTTCAGTTTCTACTTATACCTTGTGGTCTACCTGTGCTTGGTGATGCTCCTATTGTTTCAGCTCTGTGCTTCTGTAAAGATACTCAGCTGCTTTTTATGCGTCTCTTGGATGAATGGATCTTCTACACACACCAGCTTGGGGCTTCTCTCCACTATCGGACCCTCCCCCGTGACTGGAGTTAACCCTGCCACAGCCAAACCCAGTTCCTGAACCTTTCTTTGGGCCCTTCCCAGGAAAAGGAAACTCCTCCTAACTCCCCTTCGCTAAGTCTATCCCCTCAGCTGAGCTCCTTATAATGCCTAGCTCTGCCTCCTCTGGCTAGGTGGCCATTGCAGAAGATTTTGCTTCACACAGAGCTGTGACCAGAGCCCTGTGCTTTTTGGTATGACACCTCCACCGGTGGCCGAACTCAGATGCCACGGTGATAAGTGAAGTACCTAATGGGATGAGAGTTATGTATAAAAGAAATTTTCCCTTTGAATTTTTTTCTGACAGCGAACGTTTTTTGTACCAAAGTGAACATTTTCATAAAGAGTTTCCTTCATTTTGGTAAAAAAGAAATGTTGTAGACTTTCTAAAGGAAGAATCTTCAGGTAAAAAAATTATTTTGGTTTCAATGGAAGGAAGAAAAAACATCAGGTTTTCAAAAATTTTAATAAATATGCTTCTTTATCCCAGTGCAGGGGGGAGAAAAGTTAAAAGGCAAGAGAATGTTGGGGAACATTCATTTCAAACTTTTTCCCCTAAAAACCAAAAAATAAAATTTCGAACAAAACAGAAAAAAAATTGTAATATTTTTCACAAAATATATTTCCCCTTTTCCCAACCAGCTCTAGCCCAGACAGAGCTGCGAGTGGGTGTGTGTACTGATTTAATAGCTATATTACATTGCCCCTTGAATGTGCATTGTGTGCGGTATTGCACAGCCAGAACAAAAGGATGATCCCTAACCCAAAGAGCTTAGTTAATGTAAAGAGCGCCATCTGCAGGTGCAGAGCATGCAACATTGTTCATAAAGTTGTAGACCCAATAAAGTTCTCTCCATTTTGGCGCACTGCAAACAGTGTCCCGATCACATTGCGCTGAACGGATGGTAAAGCTCTTTGAGGTATATGATAGGAAAGCTGGTGCAGGAGACACACCAAGGTGCTAGTCATGATCAGGGATATGTCAGGAGATTCAGCATTTGTTAGGCCTGGGCTGTTAACGGTCAGTGATTCCTGCAGAGGCCCTGCCTGCCGGGGGTGGGAGCAGATCATGTGTCCCGGCTAGAGCGATTCTGTTCCATAACGTCAACAGGGAGCAATGCTGGACACGAAGAACCTGTTTCCAGAGGAACTGACCCCAAAAAGGAGGTCATGGACTCTACTCACTGGGAGGGAAGTCGACTCAGCACTGCCGGTATCTCTGGGGAAAGTATCGCCATTGATTTCGCCAACTGGAACTGGCCGCTCCAGCAGCTCACCAACTGCACCAAACTGCATTCCACAGCCTGATGTCACTCTGGAGTGACTGTCCTGCCAGCATGCATGGACACACATGCACGAACAGACACCCCTCCTCTAGTTCTGAGGCCAGAGCGGCTGAGCTGAAGAAAGAGGCTTGAGGAGCTGCGCTATGGCCTTAGAACAAACCAGGGGTCACCAAAGGGAAAGAAATGGATGGCTACTTGAGGGAAGGGTGATGAGTTCGGATTCTTCCTTGGAAAAAAAAGTGAGAAGAGATATTTGTACCTTACCCCAGTGTGCCGTCTGCAGCCAGAACCATTACAGGGCATAGAGAAACTGACCTTGCAGTTAGCAAAGTTACTATTGCATTCAGCATTGTGCAGAGGGCAAAAAGGATGCAGGGCATTTTTTGGACAGTTGTTATCCCTGTGTTTGGTTTGCTCATTTACCCTTTGCAACTACCCATTTTGCACACACTCTTGTGGTAATTGTGCATTTTCAGTGCACTGATGCTCACATAAAGTGTTTGAAAACCTGGTGCTTAAAGTGTCACTGCTAAGCTTAAGAATTAGCACCCTAATCAAGTTGAAAGAGGAAAATATGTATTTCTCCAAGCTCGTTTCAGGCTGTAGGCCCACATCACTGTATCAGCAAAAAGAACAATGAATACTTGTGGCAACTTAGAGACTAACAAATTTATTTGGGCATAAGCTTTGAAATGGGCCATCCTGATTATCACTACAAAAGGTTTTTTTCTCCTGGTAATAGTTCACCTTAATTGATTAGCCACTTAAAGTTAGTTTGGAAGCCATCTTTTTCATGTTCTCTGTACGTATATATACCTATATATTTATAGATACAGTGTGTGTATATATATCTATATCTATTGTGACGGAGTCAGACCAGAAGGATATAGGAGAGTGCTGGAAGGCAGGTATATCAGCCTCAGGATGTGCAGGTCCTTGTTCCCTGGATAGCCAAACAAAGGCTACTCCAGACCAATCAAGACAGCTGGGGCCAATTAAGAACCTTCTAGAAAGGAGTAGAAACAGCTAGCCTAATTGGGACACCTGAAGCCAATCAAGGACTGGCTGAATCCAGATAAAAACCTCCCAGTTAGTCAGGTGGGCTGTGGGTGTCAGGAGCTGTGAGAGGAAGTTGTGGTGTTGGTGAGACTGAGTGGTGGACAACATATCATCCAGAAGGAAGGAGGCCCTGAGGTAAGGGTGAAGTGGAGTTTGAAGAAGCAGGGACTGCTGTGGGGAAGTAGCCCAGGGAATTGTATTGTGTTTTGTGGATAAAAGGTCAGCCATCTTAGCTGATACTATTAGGGTCCCTGGGCTGGAGCCCGGAGTAGAGGGCGGGCCCGGGCTCCCCCGCCCTGCTCTTTCCATCTTCCATACTGGCCTGTGATGAAGGTAACTCACTAGGTGGTGACTCTTGCCAATTATACTGAGAAAGGGAGGTCACTCTGGGGCCTAGATGAGTTTCTGAGGCCCCTAAATCTGCCAGGAAGCGCAGGACCCACGAGTACAAACTTGGAGCTTTGTCACACTATATTCCTACTGTATGTTCCACTCTATGCATCTGATGAAGTGGGTTCTAGCCCACAAAAGCTTATGCCCAAATAAATGTTAGTCTCTAAGGTGCCACAAGTACTCCTCTGTGGATACAGACCAACACAGCTACTACTCTGAACCCTATTACTGTGTCGGTTACACTTGGCTTCAGTTTGCATTGAAATGTAGCTGGGGGTTTTAAGTGAAAGTTGCATTCTGCAGAAGCTGGATGTGTCTTGGGGCTAGATCAAGACCTTAAGCTGGCCAGAGCCAGTCAATGGGGAGGGGGTCAACATCACGCCTCCTCAAGCAAATGGGGTTCCTGGCTAGCGGGCCTGGGGAAACAGCCCATTTTAAGCAGCTTTTGGTGAATAGTCAGAGAAAGCAAATTTCAAATGTGTAATTGTGAGTATTCACAGTGGAAACCTGATCCTAATGGGTACCTGCAGCCAGACAGGGAGTAGAAACTTATGGTGGAAGCTCTGTGTGTCCAGTCAAAGCAGCTCAGATTTGAAATACTAAATACTTGCTCATGAGCAAGCTACAGGCCAAGAGTTATTTGTCAAGCGCATTTGGCTAGCCAGCGCATCAGAGGAAGCAGCTCTCTGCTAAGGAACAAGCCAAGGAATTGCTCGCAGGAGAAATTCATCACCACCATGCTTTGTTGGACATCCGTCGCTTCGCTCTTCCGGATTCACCACCGGCTGGGAATGCTGGGCTCCCAAGCCCAGGCCAATAACCACCACAAATGGCTCTCTTTCCCTAGTTTTGTATAGGAATCCTAAAACATAACTGCACACAGTTCTGCAAAGAAATCTGGCCGCAGAAAAATAGGAGCCAGTGGCCAGACTATCTGATATTTAAGACGCCATAAGAAGGTACAATGATGGAGGTGCTAGAGACCTTACAAAACACAAGGATTTGACAGGTCTGTTGTGCTGTGATTCCCTCTGGCTTCCTGGCAGCTAGATGGTGGGTGCAGGGGGGTTGGGAGCATAAAAGGGCAATTCATAGATGCAAAGTGGGAAACAAATCCCAAGCTCTCCATAGATGCTGATTTTCAAAATTCCCTTTGCCTTTAGCTCTAGCTCACGCAGCCAGTGCGGGCGTTGTGCCTGGCTGGTCCTGGGCTGCTGTATCAGCCTTTTGCAGCCACTGGCAGCTGGAGCATGGATCTGACACACAGCCAGCCAGCCTGCTCAACAGCACGGCCTCTCCTGCCACGTTGCATCCTGCTGCCAAGCTTCTGGCTGTAGCCACAGCAGTAGTCATGTGTGGCTGTGCTGCACTTGGCTGGCCGCTGGAACGACCCTTTTCTCTTATCTGTAAGGGCTTTCCAGGACATCTTTGGAATCCTGAATATTTAGTTTGTTTCTGGGTCCGGGCCTGACTCCAGCCCCAGCCCCTCGCATCGCCAGGCTGAAGCGGTTTCAAGGAGGGCCCATGGCAGTGTCCCCAGTGGGCACTGGACCCCTTGCTCTGAAACACACACAAAATCCCTCCTCTGTATAAACAAACACAGACATTCCTAACCGAGCAGCCCAGCACAAACACCCGTGGTCCTCCAGGGTCAGGGAGCTTTCCGAGAATCACTGAGGATCTGCTGGACACTTCTCGCTGGTCATACACCCTCCCCGGCTGCTACCACCACCAGGCACACCTTGGAGCCAGCACGGTTACCTGTGGCCAGAAGTTTGGGAGCAATGCTACAAGCCACCTTGAGCTGGATTTTAGAAAGCATGGAGAAACCTTGCCTCCAGTTGTAGTCACTGGGCATGGGGGTTGCATGGTACTTCTGAAAGTCGCACCCCCCCCCATCCCGGGAAAAGATGCACCCACAAATCACTGGCCACGATTGAGACTTTGGGTGTAAACCTCTTGCAGCTGGAGCTAGGCCTGTCCTGCCCCCATTAGCCTCATTTCAGTTGGGTCTCAGGCTGGACAGTCTGCCTAGTGGTACGTGCTCTGCCTTCAGTTCCCCCACCCGGCCCCGCACACCCACCTGTGCCAAAGCAGCCTAGGATGGCCAGACAGCAAGTGTGAAAAATTGGGACGGGGGTGGGGGGTAATAGGAGCCTACATAAGAAAAAGACCCAAAAATCAGGACTGTCCCTTAGGGACATCTGGTCATCCTAAGGCAGCCGGCTTCGCCCTCGCAGAGCTGGATCTGGCCTGTCAGGGCTTTGGATCCGTCCCGCAGATTTGCCACCCCCATGGTGCTGCGAGCCCTGCGCCACTCCGGGAAGAGGCTGGCACCAAGTCCCTACTGCCCCTGAGGGAGGGGCTCCCCAAGCTGCTCTTTCCTGTGGATACCTGTCCCAAAGCTCCCATTGGCCAGGAATGGGGAACTGCGGCCAATGGAAGCTTCGGGGGAGGTGCCCACGGAGACTGGAGCCCTCTGCGCCCCACCCCAGAGGCGGCAGGGACGTGGTGCCAGCTACTTACTGGAGTCGTGTGGGGCCAGGGCCAAGGCCAAGGAAGCAGCACTGGGCCGGAGCCCACACCCTGAACCCCTCCACCCTAACCCCCTGCTCTGAATCCCCTGCCATACCTTGCACTCCTCCTGCACTGCAGCCCCTTGCCCTGAGGCCCCCTCCCACACTGTGCACCCCAACCCCCATCCCTGATTCCCCTCATATACCCCGCACCCCTCCTGTGCCCCAACCCCTTGACCTGAGCCCCGCCCTGCAAGCAATTTCCCCACCCCGATGTGGCCCTCAGGCCAAAAAGTTCACCCACCCCTGCTGTAAAAGGGTGGAGTTTGGGCATGGCCTAGATCATCCCCAAAGGGGAAGCAGCCAAATCTGCACGTCTCTGCTCAGGCTGCACTCTCATGGACCTCCAGGGGAGTTGCAAGTGCTCAATCCTGGGGGCTCCTCTGAATTAGCTGATATCCTAGTGTTGGCAACAGTGGGCCCAAGCCCTACTCAGCATGGAGTGCTCTGTTTCCACTGATGTTACTTGGTAAAGTAACTTGGTAAAGCGGTACTTTACCGCTTCGTAAAGTCCTGGCCTGGGATCAGGAGAGCTTTGCCGCTGACCTACTGTGTGAGTGTCCTTGCTCTGTGCCTCAGTTTCCCTTCCAAGCCTGCACCTGTCTTGCCTGGTTAACCTGTAAGCCCTTTGGAGCAGGGACTTGCTCGCCATGTATATGCTCAACACCTACAGCGACGGTCCTGGGGGGAGCCTCTAGAAAACTACTGTACAATAACTACCAGATGTTCAGTATGTCTCAGGATCAAGGCCTGAAAGCAGAAAGGCATTTGGAAAGGAAATGCCTGCCCTCTGTGGAAAATGAAGCCATCAGCAGCCTGACTGGGAGGTGGGGGGAAGTATTCCGATATCCTTTGAAACTATCAAAGGGGCAGCCAACTCCCCGGGCTTCTTTCCCAGGGGGTTACGGGATGGCCCAAGGCATACTAGGACAAGACTTGGGGAGCTTAGTCCATGCTGGGAGGATACTCAGGCACTGCATCAGTGATGGATGTGCCCCTAACTATGGAGTCCCAGCACTTCTAAAGTAGATCGCAGCAGCTGGGGATACAAGAGAGCTAAGATTCCATTGGAAGGAAAAATAAACCAAATGTTCCCAAGTTTAAAATACCATTTTATTAATAAAAAAAAAACAGTACAACAATCAAACTGGATAAGATCACTCAATACACAGGGTCACAACAACCGTCCCATCCAAACCACTTCATCTGCTCTGGGCTGTAGGAGAGCAAGGCCCCAAAAGAGGGTTGGGGGCAGGGGAAGGAGCGATTGCTTGAGCATGTGAACCTACTGCAGGCTTTTGCTTTTCCAATCAGTCTTTCTGCAGGCCTAGGATTTGGCTTAGAGCCCCTACTGAACTTACCGTTTGCAGGGTGGGGTTGGGTTCCATATGACACATCACTAAAATGATGGACCCAGCGAAAGATAAGGACCAGCAGTAGAAAGGACGCAGAAATAGAGATCAGCTTAAACAAATCCACGGAGCGCAGGGAAAGAACTAGCCACGACCAGAAAACGCAACTGGAGTCGCGACAACACAGAGCCAGCCAAATCTCCGCTCCCAGCATGTTTCACTGGTGCCATTAACTCTCTGATCATCTGTTAGTAACAACACACATTAAATGCCACTCCAGTAGGGCCAAGAGGATCTCCCAGGCGGCGTTGGGAACACAACCCAAATGGAAGTGGGGGAAGAGCAGTTTCGGTTTGATCTAAAAATAAGAGCAAAACCCGAGAATTTGGGGAGCTGATTTACCTACTCCCACTGCCCAGAGACCCAACAACCAGGGGCAAAAGAGTTCTTGACAGAGAACAGCGAGGGGCCAGATTTACCCTTAGCACCCCCCTAGCTGAAAGCAAGCTCAGTGAGGTGCTTCTCTCAGGGTGGATGATGCCAGAGGCAGCTAGTGGGGCAAGGCTGGGGAATCAGGTCTGAGCTGCAGGGGGCGGCAGTCCCATTGCAGCCTCAGCTGGCTGGGAAGCACCAGACCCAGAAAGCCGGCACGATGCACAGCTAGAAAGGCGAGGGTTTCGAATGGCATCACAAGCCACTTGCACTAAGTGTCAATCATTGCAGCCTTCGCATCGCCTGCAGCCCACACAAGCCCACGGCACGTGCGCACTTCGTTATAAGTTATTTAATATTAAAAATAAAATAATAATAATACTTTGCACTTCATAGCACCTTTCATCCGAGGATCTCAAAGCACTTTGCAAACATCAAAGGAAGCCTCACAACACCCCTGTGAGGTAGGTTAAGTATTATTATCCCCATTTGACAGATGGGGGAAACTGAGGCACAGAGAAAAAAAGGACTTGCCCAAGGTCACACCGCATGTCTGTGGCAGAGCTAGGAATAGAACCCCTTGAGTCCTGAGCCCTGTGTTTCTTCTCCAACCACTAGAGAGCACTGTTTTACCAAATGAATGTTGGAGAAAGGCCCAAATCCTCACACATGTTTAGGCACCTAACTTCCATGGATCCTAAATGCCTGGAAGAATCTGGGCCCAAGGGAATCTGCCTCTGTTCAAGCCATTGTCCCATCACATGCGACTCACATTTCGACTATGACATGTGAAGTGTTCAATCCCCAAAAGCTCCAGCCCTCACCCAATTTCCATGGTGGGGGTGGGACTGGGACAGGGGCGGGGTGGGGGCTTTGCTAGCCTGCACCCACAACCCCACTGTGGCTGGATCTTCCTGCAGCTCAAGTAATCAGCACTGACATTGTTCTCTGATGCTGACACTGAAGGCATGGATGGGCGAGGCAGTTCACACCCCTGCAAGCTCTAGTTTCTGTTGTGTATCCATTGAGTCAGGGATGCAATACTGGCTCTTAAGATGCAGGAGACCTGCTCAAACCCAGCTCACTCAGCCAGGTTTGCCTCATCACTCTCCATAGCATTTTCCCTTCTGAGCCGTGTGCAAGCAGAAGCAGAAGTTAAGTACCCCAGCTGGGCTTCAAATTGGGAGAAAGCACGGTCTGATTGTTCAGGCATGGTAACAGACAATGCCCTAAACTGCACCCATCTACTCTGCCTTGGAGCAGACAGGCTTCAGCATGCCCCATCTACAAACATAACCAAGTTTCAAAACACTGCTGGGAAGCCTGATTTGGGCTCACGTGTGTTGGAAACAGGGTTATTTTGGGAGAGGCCCAAAAAGAGACAGCTTAAAGAGACTCAGAAGTGCTCAAAACCCATCCTCTGGAGTTTGAAGTTGATTACCTAAAAATTGAGACACCCAAAGTGACTTTTGAAAATCTTGACTCTGATATTCTTGCTCCCACGTGGCACAGAAAAACCCCATGGTTATAATCAGGGCAAAGAACTCAGTTCTAACCCTGGTAAATATCTAGACAAGAATATGGGACCTTAACTTCCACCTACCCACCCCAGTGTAAAGAGGCAAAAAACCAGTCTACACTGGAACAAAACATACTTTGCAACAGTTTAAACACACCAAGTTTGACTATACTGCACTAAAAGGCCCATGACACGGCCGCAGGTGGCCCATGTCAGCTGACTCGGGCTTGTGGAGATCGGGCTGCGGGGCTATAAAATTGCAGTGTAAACGTTACGGCTGGAGCCCGGGGCCTGCCGAGAGGGGGGTGGACTTTGAAACTCAGTACTTCAGGTTTTTAATCAGTGTAGGCATCCCCAAAGGGCCAAATCCTCTGCTGGTGAAAAACTGTCAGTCTATTGACTTGTATGGAACTACAATCATTGACACCAGCTGAGGATCCGGGTCCAGACTGTCCAAGGTATTTAGGGGCCTGAAACCCATTGATTTTAATAAGAGTAAGGCACCTAAAGACTTTAGAGGATCTGGGTCTCGGCCCATAGGACCCAATTGTCTGATTCTGCACACCCACAATTCAACTGAAATCCATGGGAGTTCTGGGTGGCCTTGGGGACTACCTTGAAAATCAGGCTCCTGGTTATTTTATTTTTCATAGTGTGGACAGGGCTGTGAGGCCTGCAGCAGTCTGTCCTTTCATGCTCCTTGCTGCTTAATCGAGCGAGTAGCTGGTTAGTAGTTTAAGGAGAGGAGGGTGGAATAGAGCCACTGAGCAAGGCTAAGAACCATCTCATCAATTTGTGTTTTAGACCTGGTTGCAATTTGTTTTGCATCCCAAAAATTTGTGGATGTCCAAAAATTGTCTGGTCTGGAAACTTTTCATGAATGTTATATTTGAAATGAGTCATTTTTCTACTTTTACTTTTCTCCTTCTTTTCTTTTGTCCCCCTTCTTTTCCTCACCCCCTTCCATTTTCAATAGGAAAGGGGGGAAAATGAGTTTTTTGAAAAAGACAAATTGAGGGGCAAGGGAGATGAAAGGTGAAAATAAATGGGTTCATTTTAAACCCTGCAAAAAGAAAACTATTTCAAAACACCAGCTCTATTAATAATATAGTCTTGGCTACTAACACCATCTCAGATCATGGTATCTGAAGGCATCTTATTTGAGTTTGTAGGCAGTTTACAGTGCTCTCTATCTCCACATTGCCAACTCAGGAAGTCAGTTTCACTTCTGCTTGCTGGTCGGTTTCACTTCCTGGGTTCCCAGCCTTGCAATGTTTGGGCTGCAAACACTTCAAGGGAGGGATTTATTTGTTTAAAGACATTTTCAAATGTCTACTTCCAAATTCTAAATGTAAATGCTATTTTCTTTAAAATTATATTGTTTAAACTCCATAGAAATAGGTCTATTGCTCTTAAGTTTTGTAAAAGCCTTTTTTATTTATTTATTGGGCAGGGGAAGTTGAAATCTAAATTTTGGAAGCCAAAACTGTGCTTGACAACTTTTTTCCTTTATAGAGATCATACTGCAAACCAAGAAAGGGGAAATCTGTTTTTACTGGATTGAAACTATGGCCTTTTCCCTCCCACCAACCAAAAGACAAAAAAACCCTCTTTTTAAAAGCAAGACACACACCAATAAAATGCATCTACTTTCCATATTATTCCCATGTAGAAAAACGTCAAACAGTTTTATACAAATATCTCACAGCTCAAGATTTTAAAATTTCATGATAAAAATCCCAAAGTAAAGCCTGCCCTGCTCGGACAGAGGGGGGCTAACATTCCCTTTGACATCTCTTGCCCTCCTCGCTCTCTTGTTGTGCTCTGTTGTGTGTGTGCACGTGTGTGTTTTGCACGGATGCTCAGGAAACAGCAGACTGAAAAAATTAAAATCAAAACACATGGCCTGTTGGCTTCCCAGATCTCATCTCAATATTGCCAGCCCTGAGCATTGAAAAATCATGAGTCAAATCCCCTTTCCCTCAAAAATTCATGAGATTGATTTAAAAACCATGAGATTTTTATAAAACACAGTTTTCTTTTTTCTCTTGGAGCCTTTAAAAGGTCACATGTTCAAAGTTTGCTCCACAACCAGGAAGGCAGGAAAAACTCTGCTTTTCAATGAAAGCTGAGATTGTCACCTGAGTCCAGAACCTGCAGCTTTAAGAAAAACACCAAACACAGCCAGAGTTGGCAACACTGAGGCCACCCAGGTAAGAGGAAATGGGAGATGGGAAAAGTCCAGGCAGATCTGTGTTCCTGGTAGGCTGAGGACTGATGATCGGATGAAATAAGTTTACTTCCCCATGGAGCTGCCAGCTGCAAAGTGACTCAAATGAAATTTCAAATGCCAGCTCATCTGGAACCTCAGCCTACAATTGTCCTGCACCTTCAAGCTTTGGAAAGGGCAGCAGGCCCGGTGGGATTTGCCCTCATGCAGAAGGACTTGTTCATGCCCTGGGAGAAGGGGGCAGTGCCCAAGGAGATCATTTCAGAGGGGGGCTGGCCTGCGTCAGAGGCAGGGCTTGGGATCTCGTTGCATAACCCACAGGCAGATAGCAGGCACACGCCTCTTCCTCCCTGCTATGGACTGGCTCCAGCTTCCGCTTAGGCGCCAAGGAGCTGCAGTGTGTGGCGAGTTGATCAAAACACAGGCGCTGACTTTTGTTTTTGCGGGTGACTGCTCCTCTCCGCCCCCTCGCTCCCATGGGAATGGCAGGTAGGGCGGGGTGGGAGTGAGGGCGGGGCCTCAGGGTGGAGCAGATCCAGGTGGGGGCATGGTCCAGGCACCAGGGCCCACAAAAGATTAATCAGGCCCTGCATTTGCTGGGCACCCCCTAATTTTTTCAGGGGCTGCTTGAACCCGGGAGGACCCACAGAGTCGGCACTTGGGCATCAAGAGCCTTCTTAAATGAAAAGGACGCGAGGAAGAAAGAGAATCTGCACAAGGAAACGCAGGTGGGGGGCCTACATGAACTCAGTGCTGAGCTAGATTGGGGAGCAAAGGGGAAACAACAGGATAAGCAGAGCCACAGGCAGCACCAAACAATTAACAGGACTCCCCTGACGCACCCTTCAGCACGTACATCGTGTCAATGCCAGGGTTGCTGGCAGGCTCTTGTCTTTACCTGGAACACCAGATCCCTAGCCCAGGCTGGGGGCAGAACAAGCATCCAGTTTGCCTCATCTTGACGATCTTCTCTTTCCCGGCTCCCTCCCCCTACCACTTCCAGCCACTGCGCTCGCCCCCTCTCCCGGGGGCAGCACAGATGCTGTCTGGCAGGCGGACTCCATCCCTGCCTTTGCCAAACTCAAAACCGCCAGAGGGAAAGATGCAGACACAAAAAGGAGCATCTGGAAAAGCATCAGGTTCTTAGCTCCGCCCCTGCAGAAGGGAAGGGGGAAAGCAATTCTTTAAAAAAAAAGAAAAGAAAAAGAAAAGAAAAAATCAACTGTGCACGGATGTGGGTATTTCCAGCCCCGTGGCCACCTCATCAGCCCCCCAAGATCAAGTCCAAAATGATCCGGTACAGAGCTCCATGAGTCCACCCAGAGCGCGGGGCCAGCTCAGCCTCTGGAGGCCAGACGAGCAACAGAAAAATGGAACAGTCCGTCTCCAGGCTGCTAGGTTTAAGTTAGAAACGCAACTACTGTCCTATTCCTTGGCCCTGCAGCGTGGGCAGAATTCAGGTTCCCCACCCCCCCAACCCCTAAAATCAGATAAAATCATCACAGTTCCGTGTTCCGCAAAGTTTTCCCATTTCTTTGTTCCTCAGGCCCTCCCTCCTTAGGTAACACCACAACCCCCTTGTCCTCACGTAATGAGGCCTCTTTGCTAATGGCCAGTTACACACGTGCTCGTGAAAGAGAGAGATCAAGTCAAGGCCAGGCGGGCTCCCCAATGTCAGCAGAACCTTGGGAGCTCGGGGAGTCCAAGGGACCAGGTAGGACAAGCCACGTTTGACGTGTCGTGGAACAGGAGAGGCGGCAGTGCCAGCTTCACCGGAATGGAGTCCTATTGCATCAGCCCATTGGTAGGAGACTGCCAGCCCCTAGCCGTGAGCCAAACCCCCAATCCAACCCCGCAGCAGCGACGCCGTCTGGCCAGTCTGATTCGCTCACCAAGGCCAGGGTCGCGCTGGGACAGTGCACACACCTGCCAGACGCCCACTGTCTTTCCGGACCCAGGAGCGGGAGGCAATGTGCAAAAAACCCGAAGCCAGATGAGGAGCTGGGTGCCATTTCAATGAATCCTGGGGCTTTCCAGCCACTGACGGAAGGGGAGGAGAACAGAAGAGAAGGAGCAGGGCATCTCTCCAGAGCCTCATTCTAGCCCTCATGTGCGTGGTAGGAGATCTGCTTTCTTAGGTGTGGGCAGCCACAGGTGCCAAGCTGGCATCCAGCCTGCTGCCAGGCTGAATCAAGCTGGGGACGGCGCCTCCCGTCTCGCAGTCTCTCCGCCATGGCCGGTGAGGCGGGGGTGGGCGGGCCGGGGAGGGGCCGGAGGCTCGCCCCTTACATCATGATGTGCCGCCGGCGGTGCAGGGCCAGGTGGTCCGAGCGCGAGAAGCTGCGGTCACAGTCCGAGCAGCGGAAGGGCTTGATGCCTGTGTGCTTGCGGAAATGCCGGGTGAGCTCGTCAGAGCGGGCAAACTTCCAGGTGCAGCCTTCCCAGGTGCATTTGTACGGCTTCTCTCCTGCACAGGGAGCAGAGGGGACAGCTCAGTGCTTGGGCACCCATCAAACTTCTACCTATTATGGCAGCACCCCCCAGTCTCCATCCAAATCAGGCAGTATCTATTAGGTGCATTATGGTATCACCTATGGCCGTCAACAGAGATCAGGCATTATTACTTACTAGGGGCATCACAGCATTACCTACGAGCCTTAACCAAGATCAGATATTAAGACCTGTAGGCTCTTAATTAGTAATAATGCCTGATTTGAGTTATTTATTAGGTGAATTATGGTAGCACCCACAGGCATTTACTCAGATCAGGGCCCCACCTTTTCTGCACAGTCACACGGTGCGGACACAGGCCCTGCCTCCCTCTTCCCCCGGAGAAGCACTAGGAATGTCTCCTCTCTCCTGGCTCTGTTGGAAGACCTCAGGGAGGTACAAGCAATCGGAGCACGCTGCGGCTTGGTGGAAGGGAAGAGGCTATTGAATCTTTAACAAAAACTGCCCTTCTCCAAAATGTTATTTAGTCATTGACTTTAAGCATATGTAATAACATAAAAACCAATCCACAACAAAAACTGCTACAACCCTCTTGAAACACCTCTGGGCTGGCATTTCCATCACCTCATGCTGTAGGTTTGCCAGCTGGAGTCTAAACCTGAAGAGGTATCTGAAACACCAGGAGACTTTGTCAAGACCTAGGCAATCCTTGGCTTGAAGAAGCCATGTACCCCTGCAGAGGGTGGTTATTATTGCTGGCATGAGGGAGAGGAGGAGGCACTTCCGTGAGACTGGGGGCTGGAGGAATTGCTAGGATACTGGAGGGGCTGCTAGGACATTGGCCTGGGTTGCTAGGATACCTGTGTGGGTGGGTAAGAGGATGGGTTGCTAGGATGTTGCTATGAGTGTTAGGCTAGCGGGGCACAGGTGGGACCAATAGGACATCCAAATTAAGTGCCCCTCAGCTGCAGGGGTTATGTGCCTGCCATGCAAGCATTTCAGAGCATCCGAGTGCTGTTCACAGCCCTCTCTCGTGGTACGAAACGGGGTGGGCTGGAGAGCAGAGCGACAACCTTTTGTATAGAAATGTATCCTTTCGATTATTTTAGAAGGTTTATAACTGTATTTGTTCTCTCTCTCTCCGGCTGGGCTCACGATCCTGAGACAAAGCAGCTTTCAGGCGGGGGGCTATGAAACAGAAACAGTGCCAAGGAATGCTTTCAGAATTCCCCACAAAGTTCAAAATACATTGCTTGCTAAAACACGTGGCATAATCAATAGATGTAATTGCCCCCCAGGGGCTATAGCTGTGTGGACAGAGACCTAGAATGGGACTCAGCTCACTGGGAAAATAATGCACGGAGCAGAGCAACTGGGATGGCAGCTGTTGTCGTTTTTGCAACTATACTGCAAAGCCATGTGCTTGTTAGGGCCAGAGAAACCCGGGACAGAAGAGGCCTGTTGATTAGCCATCCCTTGGTCAGTGCAGGAAGGTTCTCTACTCCATGCCCATCATGGTGCTGTACCTCAATTTCCCCATCTGTACAATGGGGATAACAGCACTGTCTTACAGCACTCAGGTGCTGTAAAGACTGTCAGCTGGTCAGATACTGTGGTAATGGGGACCAGAGAAATACCTAAGGCAGAAAGGATCAAGCAGTGTAATCCCTGCCTCAGTCTGACTGGGATCTGGCAGGCTTTCTTGAGCTTAGCTCAAAGGACCTTGTCGGCTTCAGCTGGATTTGCATGGAGTAATGGCACCATCTCGTGGTCACATGGATTATTGGAGAGGAAGGTGATCAGGAACAGTCAACATGGATTCTTAAGGGCAAGTCATGCCTGACCAACCTGATTGCCTTCTATGATGAGATAACTGGCTCTGTGGACATGGTGAAAGTGGTGGACGTGATATACTTTAGCAAAGCTTTTGATATGGCCTTCCACCATATTCTTGCCAGCAAGTTAAAAAGTATAGATTGGATGAATGGACTATAAGGTAGATAGAAAGCTGCTAGACTGTCAGGCTCAGCAGGTAGTGATCAGCAGCTTGATGTCTAGTTGGCAGCCAGTATCAAGTGGAGTACCCCAGGGCTTGGTCCTTGGGCCAGTTTTGTTCAACATCTTGATCTATGATCTGGATGATGGGATTAATTGCACCCTCAGCAAGTTCACAGATGACACTAAGCTGGGGCAAGAGGTAGATACACTGGAGGGTAGGGATATGGTCCAGAGTGACCTAGACAAACTGGAGGATTGGGCCAAAAGAAATATGATGAAGTTCGACAAGGGCAGAGTTCTGCACTTAGGAAGGAAGAATCCCATGCACTGCTACAGGCTGGGGACTGACTTGCTAAGCAGCAGTTCTGCAGAAAGGGACCTGGGGATTACATGGACAAAAAGCTGGATATGAGTCAGCAATGAACCCTTGTTGCCAAGAAGGCCAATGGCATATTGGGCTGTATTAGTAGGAGCACTGCAGGAAGATCAAGGGAAGTAATTATTCCCCTGTATTCGCCACTGGTGAGGCCATACCTGGAGTACTGCGTACAGTTTTGATCTCCCCACTACAGAAGGGACGTGAACAAAATGGAGAGAGTCCAGCAGAAGGCAACAAAAACTATTAGGGGGCTGGCGCACATGATTTCCGAGGAGAGGCTGAGGGAACTTGGGTTAATTAGTCTGCAGAAGAGAAGAGTGAGGGGGGATTTGATAGCAGCCTTCAACTACCTGAAGGGGGATTCCAAAGAGGGTGGAGCTCAGCTGTTCTCAGTGGTAGCAGATGACAGAACAAAAATTAGTGGTCTCAAGTTGCAGTGGGAGAGGTCTAGGCTGGATATTCAGAAACACTATTTCACTAGGAGGGTGGTGAAGCACTGGAATAGGTTATCTAGAGAGGTGGTGGAATCTCCATCTTTAGAGGTTTTTTAAGGCCCGGCTTGACAAAGGCTTGGCTGGGATGATTTAGTTGGGGTTGGTCCTGCTTTGTGCAAGAGATTGGACTAGATGACCTCCTGAGGTTTCTTCCAGTAATAATATTCTATGATTATAATGTGATGTTCCTGATGGCTTTCTAAAGGAATGGCTCTTTCATACGTATGCCTCATGGATTACAGGATAGTGGTCCCGATCCTGCCTTCAGTTACACCCATAAAACCCAGTTTGGGGGACCCCTTGATCCTACTGAACTAATTGTGGGGGGACTCCACCCCCCCTTCAGAGAGTATGCAAGCTTTCCTGTTTGCAGGGATCAGTTGCTGGACTGTGGGGAGATCAGTGCAAGGCAAATAGATGGTTGGCTGGCTGAACAACCCTCTGATTTCTACAACCCAGGGAGAACTGTATTTAACAGCCTCCATCCCAAGCTGATCCCATCAAGGGGAGGGATGGAGAAGGCAGGACTTTTCGCGCTGCACTGTATGCAGCCGTATATATTAAGGCCTCACTGGGTGGGGCCAGAGGGACAGCACTGCATTCTCAGTCATACAAGTGTGTGCTAGAGGAGGACAAAAGCTCTCCCCCATGAAGCAGAGCAGGGATCAGCCTCAGTGGATCATGATCAGCAAAAATAAATACCCTTCTAAGTCCCAAAGGGCTAATGGTTCTGAGCCACAAAGGCATTGATTCCCATAGGAGTCAGGTGCCTAAACGCCTTAGAGGATCCAGGACAATACCCCTCCAGTATGACATGCCATATGTCCCAGTTAGCCACTCCAGCAGCTCATCTGGAAGCCCATGGCACCCAGTCACAAAACTTCTCTAGCCCCCAGGGCACATAAATCTCCTCCCCCAGCTTTCAAGGCTACACCTTCAAATCCAATTGTAAAGGCTTTCACAGACAACTCAACAATTGGAAGCTGTCCAGAAGGCAGACATCTGCCCCCTGGTGGTTATCTGAGAACTACACACCCATGCAAGTAGAGCAAGGATAGTACCATACGCAGAGGAAGTCAAAGCCTGCGCAGATTGTGGGGGGCAGCCTGGCCCCCTTCTCAATTAACCCTGAGGGCTGGCAGCTGGAATTTCCCTCTAATTAAGAAGCCCCCACAACGCAGCCTGGAGTAGTTGCACATGGCTCAAGGCTTCCCAAACTGAGAACCCTGGACTGGAGTCACTGGGTGTTTGGGCTCGCCCGGCTGCAGAGCATAGCCCTGCACCCACTGAGCCGGACACACAGAGAGGCATGAAGCCAAGGTGGAGATAAGCTCACAGACCCTTCCTGCCAGACTACAGGATGGACAGGGGCAAGAACACAGAGGAGTCCCAGGAACCCTGAACCAGGGCATCTCTGTTTTGGTGGGAGGACTTGGTGGGGGTCTCAGCTGTGCTGTCTCTGAGGCTGGAGAGCTCACAAAAGGAGCAGGGCTGCTGGCCTTTTAACAGAGAAGTCCTTTCTCCAAACAGTTCACTAGCCATTGGAGTTAAACCAAGGTGAACAACAGTAAACCAAACTGGGTTATGTGTTCCCTGTCACCCCGCAGCACTGCCCGCCTTCTGCCTCCTCTGGGGATCCCAGCCCAAGTGCACTGTGTAGGAAGGGACACACCAGCTCTCAGGACAGCTAACTTCATGCTGGTATCCAGTCACCCCTGCCCTGGTGGGGTAGAGAATCTCAATCCATCAGACACCTCCACTCGCGGATTGTACTGGAGCCAATCCAGCGCTGGTGCAAGGTCAGCCTGAGAGTAGCCCCTCCACAGAGCAGAATCAGCACCGGCCCTGGCAGGGCCAGGTTCTGCCCTGCTGATCTTATCTTGTCTCTAGCAGCAAAGGGACCTCAGTGTCCATGGCCCAGCCACGCCATGGTTTCTGCTAGGTGAGCAGAAAGGCCATGGGGAGCGATGGGCCCATGGGGGAGCGCCCCCACAGCACCGAGGTCCCCTGGCTGAGCAGTCGGATGGCTCTGAGGTGTGCAGTGTGGTACAGGCTACCCCACCCAGCCTTACCTGTATGTATCCTCCTGTGTGCTTTGAGGTGGGAGCTTTTCGTGTACACCTTGTTGCAGCCCTCGAAGTCACACTGGTGAATCCGCCTCTTCTTCAAGTCGGGGGACTCAGCCCGCTGCATCCGGGCCACAGGCGACCGCGACCTGGACGGGGGGGAGACAGCAGTGTCACCCAGCACTGTGTTCCTGGGGACCCCACCCTCTCCCTCTGGGCTGGCACAGACCCTCACAGCAGACTACGCCTGACTCGCGGCAACCAGGGAACCATCCCCCAACCCCAGGACTGGCCTCACCTCCCATAGCCAAATTCCACCGCCACAATGGGTAAGCACCATGCCAGTGCCCTGGGCAGTCATTTATGAAGCAGCTTTGTGCCCCCTCATCAACGTGGGGGAGGGGAAGCCGACACTCCCTCCCTTGCTGGGAGATGCCCAGCATCATCACGGGCGGATGCTGAGACCCGAGGGCAGTGATGCTGCCAAGGCACCCCCGTCATTGCTACTGCGGGGTCCTGGCGGAGGAGGGACAGGCCCAATAGGCAACCGCTGCTTCCTCTGCCCCCCAGCCCTGTGCTACGCAGGTACCAATCCCAGCGCTAGCACCAAGAAGTGAGCCCATCCCCTGCCAGCGTCCAGGGCAATGTGTGGCTGCCACTCACTCTCTCTGCAGGTCCTGGAAGGGGGCTGAGCTGCTCTCTGTGACGCTGTCCTCGCTATCGCTGTTCATCTCCAGGGGGTACATGGAGCTGGGGTCAATTTTCACTGGGGAGGAAAGAGACTCATTGAAACCAGAGACAGCCCCAGAGCCGTGTCCCCTTGCTCTGTCCCCAGCTCTGCCCAGGGACCAAAGCCACCGCACCACTGGATAATGCTCCCTCCCCTGACCCAGAACCCACAGGGTCCTTGCCCTGGGCTGCAAGGATTGGTCGCCTCACCCCTGTCCAGAGCTGTCAGTAACATTGCCCCCTCCCCGCCCCCAGCACCGGAGCCCTGAGCCCTCTCTGAACCCACCCCTCCTACCCCTTGCCCAGTCACAGGGCCATGAGCCAGCAGCACAAGGGAGCTGCCTGGCACAGCAGCGGGGTGGCACTGGATGTGGTGAGGGATAGACAGGGCAATTGGGGCAGTGGGGAATGTTCCCAGCCTGAGCCCGCAGCACTGCATCCAGCCCCAGAGCCCAGCTCAACCCAGCTCCGGGAAAAAACCTGCTGATCTGTCCAGCGGGAGGCAGCGCCCCAAGCCAGCAGGGGGTTGGCAGCATCTCAGCCCCTACCAGACACTTGTAGTGGGCTGGGAAAAGCCTACTCTTGCTCTGAGGAGACAGCAGGGCCTTCGACATGCCCAGCACAGGAGTCGATCACAGAGCTGGACAGGGACCAGCTCACACCCCAGAGCAGGACACTTGGCACAGTGATGGGACTGGGGGACGGGATTAGCAGCCCGGGCAGGGAAGGGGCCCAACAGTTCCCTCTCCTCCCTGGGATCCGGATCCAAACCCCACAACCCAGGCCCAGCCTCACCCCCTCTCCCCTGCCCATCCCATGGGAGAGGCACTGGAGCGTAGGTGCAGCCATGAGAAAGAGCTCCCCCTCCCCCCACTCCTGGTTTATTTCAACTTCTCCAGCCCCACAACTTCCACACGTGTCCCGGGCCAGAAGGGAACCAGCCAGGGCCTCCGACAGGAAGCGCCTGGGAGTTCTCTGCTCACGGGATGGGAGGCAGGAAGTGCTGGGAGTCGGGGGAGCTAGTTTAACTGGAACCAGAGCAGCCCTGGAGCCGGCCGCAGGGGGGTCTGGGAGGGGAGGTCAAGACGCCACCCTGAGGCGAGGGAGAAGGCAGCCTGCCAAACCCCTCCTTCCCCCACTCCCCAGAATGGAGAGCAGACAGACAGCCTCCTCCCACAGCTGACTGACTCACGGCCACTGGACCGCGGAGCCAGGCGGCTCCCCGGCACTGTGCCGCCCCCCACCCCCACCCCCTGTTCTCTCTGGGCAGGAATCCCAGCTCTGCCATGCAGCTCCGGGCACTGTGGGAAAGGAACAGGCACTGAGCCCAAGGCGATGGGCGCAGCATGAGAACTGGAACGGATGGGGTGGAGTGGGGCCTGCCAGGCAGCTGTGAGGGGTGGCTGATCCCCCTCCCAGCAGCTGGGAACCACCCAGCATCTATCAGCCAGCTGGGAATCAAACCCACCCCCAACACACACAGAGCTGGGACCGTTCCCAATCCTACCCCCTCCCCAGCCTCTGACAGCAATCGCACCCATCCCCCAAACACAGAGTTGGGACACCACCCAACCCCCGACGTGTGTGAGGGGGGAGGGGCAGGAGGTATGCGCGCATATACACAGAACTGGGAAACTCCCTTCCTCCAGCTCCAGTAGGAATCACGTTCATCTCCCAACTGGGAAAACTCCCCTCCTTCCCCCTCTCCCCGAAACAGGAACACCACCCTGTCCCCAATACACTTAGCCAGGAAATAGCCCAGTCAGCACCACCCCTCCATCCTCCCCAGGTGGTCCTGAATTCTGAGTATCCAGTTTCACAGGGCCCCTTAGCATGTCCAACAGGGTCCTAAACCAGGCTCCCAAGCACTGAGGCAACCAGAGTCAGGGACCACCTGTGAAATGTGGCTGCAAACCCACCCCCTCCTGCAACTGGGGAGCACCCCCTAGACCCCCCTCGACCAGTCCCAGGAACACTGAAGTGCCCCTGCCAGGAACTGAGTGCCACCCCATACCCCCGAGAGCAGCTCCAGGGCAGCCAGGGCTCCCAAAGAACAGGGAGGAAGCCAGCTGAGCCAGACTTTAGGGAGAACCACCACCCCCCCACACATCAGTAGGCAGGGTCTGATGGGGCTGCACCTTCCCCAGGGGCTGGCTCCTGGGCACACCTCTTGTGGGTGCAGGGAGATGGTGCAGAGGGTGGGGGGAACCATTGGCACCCCACATTGTGCAGGGCTGGGGAGTACAGAGAGGGAGCTGCAGGGCCAGTGGAGGGAATAAGGCTGGGAAAGGGGAAAGGCAGGGGGAGGGGAAGAAGAGGTCCAGAATACACCAGGGGAAATCCCAAGAGCAGCTAGGGGACAGAGCCTCTGAGCTTGCAGCCCAGCACGCTGGCAGGGGGGATCAGAGATGGGACTCTCACTCTCACAGACACCCAGGGTTCTGGCCAGAGAGGGGCCAGCGGAGCAGATCCCGACTACGCTAGTGCAGCCGGGACACCCAACAGCCTCGCTGACCGCCAGGCTGCGCCACACCTTCCCAAGCACAAGTTGCATTTCCTGGGAAGTGACTGAGTTCCTGGCACAGCTGACACAAGCCTGGCCTGAACATGGGAGTTAGACACCCAACCCTGCTCCCTGGGAGTGGCTCCTTTTTGCTGGGTTTGAATTCAGAGCCCGTGCAGAAGGGACAGCCCACCTGCCACTACCACAACCAGCCACCTGGGGTCAGGGGAGCATCATGCACCTATAGGCGAAGCAAGGAGGCAAGGCATTGCCCACTGGGCACCACAAGACGCCTGCCCATTGCAGCAGTGAGGGCACACTAGGCTTCCTCCCACACCCAGACAGATGGGCTTCATCATGTTCTGGGAGCGGAGCCAATAGGACCTTCTGAAGCCCTGGCGTGGCTGCTGCCTTATGACACAAGCCCTGGTGAAAGGTACCAGATGGACGGCTCTGCCACAGAGCTGGGTCAGCGGCAGGGCAATCTTCCTGCATGCTGCCCTCAGCTGATGTGTTTCAGCCCTGCCCAGGAAGGATCCCACCTCTAGGGGTCCAGTCTCCATGGCCCAATTTGTCCATGGCTGGGCCAGTTCTGGGATCCCTCCACAGCTCTGCCAATACCCCTCAACTCCCAAACTGCTGCTTCACCCTGCTAGTCCAGCCCTAGGCTCCCCAAGCCTGACCCATACCCTCCCTCCCACATCTCCCGGTGGTTCCTGTTCTGGACTCTCCTACCCGCTGATCTCTGCTGATGCTCCTCAAATCCTGCCAACACTCCTCAATCCCAACCCACCGCCCCTGGGAAGGGAAGGGAGCCCTTACCGGATCCAGCGTTCTTGCCGTCGCCGCCGATGAGGGGCACGGTGATGGCAGCGGTCACCCCGTCCGTGGGCATGGTGGTGTAGACCACAGGCAGGGACTGCACCACCACTGGGATGGTCTGCAGGTTGCCCATCTTGCTGGGCAGGTTGACTGAGGGGATGGTGTGGATGACGTGCAGGATCTGCTGGCCCCCACTGCCCTGCGTGGAGGCCAGGATGGAGCCAGGGGACAGCACGGCGGGGATGGCGGACGAAGAGCCCAGCCCCGTGGGCGACATGGAGACCACGGGGGCCTGGATGGGCGGGGCCACCAGCATGGGCGAGGACTTGACAGAGGAGGGCAGCAGGGTGGAGGACTGCAGTGACACCTTGGGCTTGTTGAGTGACAGATCCACGGGCTCGGCCTGGGGCTGGTTGCAGTCGCTGGCCAGCAGCTCTTCGGGGGGCTCCGTCTTGATGTCAGTCAGCAGCACCGGGGGCTCTATGGAGCTGTCCTCCAGCAGCGACGAGGAGCTCATCTTGGGCAGCACCTTACTCTGGACTGAGCCTGCAGCCTGGGAGAGACAAGAGATCAGCAATGAGGGCACCAGGGCATGGACTGAGCGAGGCCAGCACATGGCACTTCCCAAGCCCTCCACTGGGAGGCGCTGCAGCAACTGGGAAGGGGGAAACTGCCCCTCTATCTGGGAGGGAGGGGAATACCACTGTCCCCCATTTTACTCATGGGGAAATTGAGGAACAAAAACGGGGAAGCGACTTTCCCAAGGTCACCCAGCAGACCTAGGAACTGAACGCAAGTCTGCAGATTCCCAGGCTAGTTCTCCACCCATTGGGCAACACTGCCCAGCATGACATAAGCTCCGCACAGCAGGGCCAAGGGGCTCTCAGGAAATGCATCCCAGCACTATAGCTAGCCATGGACAGGGACAGGCAGAGTGTTGGCTCTGTGGCAGGGGAGGGGACAGTCAGGCAGCTGGAGCCAATCACTTCTTCCAGGTCATTTCGCTGGCACATCACTAGCATCTTCCCCTAGCGCTGACTCACTGCACAGGGGACAGGAGGGAGCTGGACTGCGGCCATCAGACACACAGTCGAGCTCAGCCTCTCGACGCCCATCAGCCCAGGGACAGCCAAGGCCCTGCTCTCTGCAGCACTGGAGCATCTGGGGAGGCGGGGCCAACACCCCCATCTTAGATAGGGAAACTGAGGCACAAAGGAGGAGTACAGGTTTCCCATTGGTCACTGGCAAAGCTGGGAGGGAGCGCCGGACTCCTGGCTCTCAGTCTTGTGCTCAGACCACGTGGTGGGCATGGGCATCACACCACTAAGCGCCACCCTGGACTTGAAGGAGGAGCAGATGCCGGAGACATTCACCCTGCAGCGTTACAACACAGTGCCAGACGTGACATGCTTTGGGCGGAAGAACCCTTGTGCTTCCGGAAGGCTAGCGTTACCCACACGCCCCTCAACATACTCAACCTCCCTCGGGAACATGGCACGGGAAACAGCAGCGTTCAAGGGGTGAGCTTGAGAAGTTCCTGTTCTGGCTTTTTCTGCACTTCGTTTTTAAAAGGGAAGAGCCCCTGTCCCGCCCATTCCAGTTAGGGTGACCAGATGTCCCGATTTTATAGGGACAGTCTCGATTTTTGGGTCTTTTTCTTATATAGGCTCCTATTACTCCCACCCCCTGTCCCGATTTTTCACACTTGCCATCTGGTCACCCTAGTTCCAGTGGAGTGATCCTTCCAATGCACCCAACCGATCTGGAATCCCCTCAGCCAGGGGATGGGAGGCAAGAGTCATTCACTACCTGTGTGCACGCAGGGAATGGATCCCAGCCTGGGGTGACGGGGGACAAGGAGTGAGTCTGGGTCATGGGATGAGCCATTTGGAACCTGAGCATCGAGACCCAGAGCCAGCCGGGCGGAGCAGCCACACAGAGCTGGCGGAGGGCCAAGAGGCTTTAGGCTCCCAGTCTGACTCAACGATTCTCTCTCACTCCCACTGCTTCAAAGCAGGGCGCTTGCTAAAATGCCCGACAAACACCCCACGGATGCTGCCCCAGGTGCCACTTTACCAAGCTTCCTGGTGTGGGGAGATAGGGGGAGAGGGGTGACTTCAATCCACAGCCAAAGCCTCCCTCCCTTGCCACTCTAGAGCAGATGGAAGTGGAGTGGGGAGGAAGCATAGCTCCAGGCAGCTCCGCCCTGGCCTTTGAGATCAATGTGCGGACACACTGACCAAAGTCAATCAGAAAATGAGACTCCCCACCCACCTGCTGGTGCAGCCTGGTTCCCCGGGTAGGCCTGCTGCAGGGCTGGGGATGGTTCCAGGACTCTCTCCACTAGGGAGAACTGCCACATGCAATCAGCTCATCTTACACAATGCCTGTCACAATCCAGGGCAACTGCACCTGTAGCCAAGGGACCCGATCTGTCAGACTCCTCAGCGGTCCCCACTCTTGGGTGCAGACCCGCATCTCGCTCCCTCCTGGCCGGGGTTTTCCAAGCTGCACAGCTCCCTGCCTGCACTGGGATATTCTGAGCAAGCCAGACTGCCTGAACAGGCCAACATCTGCTCTTTGCTTGCTCTCTGAAGAGCTGGAATTGCCAGAATCACAAGCTACCATGCAGCTCTAAGCAAGCACATTTATTCTTAAGGTAAAAGCATCACAACCATAAAAGATCCTACACACATGCTTACCAGAGCGCACTCCCAACTCCAAGAAGGGCTCTGGTAGGAATCAGCCCTCCAAACCCCACCACAAAGTTTAGTTTGGCTGACTTGACTCTGCCAGAATCTGAATCGACCACTGAAGGGAAACAAAGGCCAGGTCTACACTACCTGCTGCATCAGTGGGTAGCGCTCGATCTTTCAGGGATCAATTTATCACGTCTAGACTAGACACGATAAATCGATCCCCGAGTGCTCTCCCGTTGACTCTGGTACTCCACCGCCATGAGAGGTGCAAGTGGAGTTGACAGGTGAGCAGCAGCAGTTGACTCAGCATCGTGAAGTCGCTGCAGTAAGTCGACCTAAATATGTCAACTTCAGCTACGCTATTGCCCAGTGTAGACCAAGGCAAAGCAGTTCACACCTGATGCTTCAATCGGTAAGTCATCCCTTCAGTGCTGAGTTAGCCACTGGAGTGACTGACACTGACAAGCTACACTTGGGGTGGATGCTGCACTGAACACCTCTACGTAGCAGCATCTTATCCCGTAAGCATCAGAAGAGGCTGCCTACCCTAGTGCTTAGCTATTTGATGAGTAGGACAAGAAAAGGGTGATTTTTCAGTCTCCCCACAAGTTGCTCTAGGAGTGATTGCTGGACGCTATTTGGACACCTTCCACTCCCACTGACCTTCAGCCATCAGCCTGAGGGTTATGTAACGCTGCAGGAGCAAGGCTAGCAGGCAGGTGGATTTTGTTTAAAGGGCAGCTAGCGTCAGAGGGTCATTCGCTCCTTGAATCAGATCTGCTTCTGACACAAACAAGTTGCTATTCCTGTTTGCCCGGCAAAGCCAAGACAGCGGCCCTGCATTCTAGTCAACCTCGTGTATCATCAGCACCATTGAAGCCGATCACAGCTCCTGGCTCGCCATACGGCAGAGAAGCTGAGTGGATTTTCTGATCCCAGGCCTGGTGGTTAGAAATGTCATCTCCTGCCATGCCCAGCTGATGGGGAAATCCCTTGGGAGGCCGGGGAGCGACTGAGAAAGACCCGAGGAGCAGGGACACTGAGTAACAATGTGTCGCTTCTGACTGGAGCATTTGTTGACACCAGTTTGGGGCCAATATGCAATGCCAACATGCCATGTGAGAGTTAAGGACCGCACTAGGTCATCACAGTGCTGGCTGCCCATGGGAACTGGATTCCAGCAACCTCTTCAATGGGCGGAGTGTGGAGGATCTTGTGCTATGGAGCTCTCCTGAGCCCCACTGCCATGGCGCCCAGGTCTTCCTGCTTCTGCCCTGTTAGAAAACAGGGTGCAAAATCGAAGGCACCTCGCTACTGTCTCTCAAGGGCTGAGCACTCTCAACTTCCACTGACTTCAATGGCAGGAAGAAACACTCAGCACCTCCCAGGATCAGGCCACAGAGCCCCAAAGCTCCAGGAACATAGTGACAGCATCCAAGAATGGGTGTAACACCATGGACGAGGGCTCCCAGGCCAAGCTACCACCTCCACAGAGCCACACAGCTCCCACTTCAAGCCAGCAGGGGATGGGGGATGGGTATTACTTGCTGGTTGGTGCAGATAGGCTTGGAGTCAAGACTTCTGGGTTCTATCCCTGCCTCAGTCACTGTGTGACTCTGTGCCTCAGTTTCCCCACCTGTAACATGGGTCAGGTGATAGCTGCCTGTCAGGAGGTGGCGTGAGGTTTTATTAATATTTGGGAAATGCTTTGAGGCCCTCAGCTGGAAATGCAGGTAACGTTTCCACATAGCAATCTAATCCCATGATTCCCTAGGTGGTGCCATGGAAACACCTGGCACTTCCATTGGAGGAGAGCTCTCTTCATAAACACTCACTGACTCGCCCCTCTCCACAGCCCTGGCATACACCGACACACCCCATCCGCCTTTTACACACATGGTAACCAAGGCACAGAGGGGTGACTGACAAGCCAAGGTCACATGGCGACTCCAGGGTAGAACTGGGAATACAGCCCAGACCTTCCCGCTCCCAGCCTGGGCCCTAACCACAGCTCTGCCCCGCCCCACACAGCAGACATCCCAGAAGCACAGTTCTCGGGACACTTCCCCCTTGATTTCTGATGTGCCATCTGGTCCTGTTCAGCAGAGTGGGTCGGGGGTGGGGGGAAGCTTGGCAGAGGGATTACGCTCAGTAAATCCTCTGTATGGACGGACACACTCCCTCCCCAAAGCATGGACAGATCTGGGACAGGAGCAGTAACGTGGGGCACAGATCAAGGCTCCTCCATCCTGCTTGCTGGCTTTTCCAGCAACAGCAGCTCACTCCCAGCCCTTTGGCAAAGGCTGAACTGCAGAGGAAGAACCAGAGGGAGGTGGGAAAGGGTAACGCGGGGAGTGGGAGGGAGATGGAGGCACTAGGGAGGAAGGAGTCACTGGGACTTGGAGGAGGTGACTCAAAAAGGGGGCCCTGAGATTTTGATACGAACCTGCCTCCCCCTGACCACCACAATCTATCGGCAGCCTCAGCTGAGGCATGGTGACGCCCTGGAGATGGAGCTCCCCTCTAGATCAGGGGGGGCAGGGAGGAGCCAGCATCACCCAGCCTGTCCCTGTTCTGGGGATACAGAGGCCTCCCGTGCCAGCACCCAAAGGCCTTTCACCAGCATTGCTGCATTCTTTTGAAAGAGCAGCCCCTCCCCCTCCCTTTGCCCAGCAATGCCCCCCAGCCCGTGCCCTGGCTCCGGCCAGAGAACCCAACTGCCCTACATGTGAGGAGGGACCAGGCTACTGAAGAGCAGGGCCTGCTAACAGATCTCCAGGGCCAACATGCATAGGCATGCGTGCGGGGTGTGCCAGGTGTGCCCAGGCACACCCTAATGCCCTGAGCTCCAGCTGGGAAGGCTCAGGGGGGAGGGGAGGAGGAAGAGGAGGAGGCTGTGGGCGGCGGAGCCCTGTTTACATCACTGTTGTGCTGCTGGCCCCAGCAGCGCGGGGTGAGTGGAGTCAGGGTGACAGGTGACCCGCCCATGCTAGGTGTATTCGTTGCCTGTACAAACTTCCCCAGCAGCTGCACAAAGTTGTTGTAATTGTGTCACACAGCAAACCCCACACTGCTACCGTGAACCCCTTGTCCCCCCCGCCTGCCCGGCCCCGCCCAGCCAATCGCCACCTTCCTAGCGCTACACATGATCTTTGTTGACTAATGTCAGTCATAGCGCTCTTCCACCGCTGTGCTCCAGCTTGGTTGGCGCTCTCTGCGCCTGCCCCGTAAGTGCCATCACGTCGTTAGTCAAGGGGATGTCCGGGGGTGGGATTGGGTGGGGACTCTGTTCTGAGCACTGGCGTGGTAAAGGGGCCGAGGCCAGCTGGGCCGGGGTGGAGGGAGGTTGGATACAGGCCAGAGGATTCAGGATCAGTCAAGAGATGGGGAACGGGGGTGTTGGAGTCCCAGGGGGCCTGTCAGGGAGCGGGAGTGTGGCTAGGGGTCAGGGCAGTCAGGGAACAGGGAGTAGAGGGGGTTGGATGGGTTGGGGGTTCTGGGGGAGCCCTGTCGGGGTGAGGTATGGAGAAGGTTCGGGGCAGGCAGGGAGCAGGGGAGTTGGATGGGTCAAGAGTCCCGGGGGGTCTGTCTGGGGGCTGGGGGGAAGGTCAGGGCACTCGGGGGCAGGTAGGGAGTAGGGTTCTAGGGAGGCTGTTACAATGGGGGGGGGGTCTCAGAAGGGAGCAGACGGGGGACAAGGAGCAGGGAGGCTTACCTAGGGGTGGGAACCTGGGGGGCAGTTAGGGGCAGGGTCCCTGGAGAGGATAGTTCGGGGACAAGAAGCGGGGGGGTTCAAGGTTCTGAGGGGGGCAGTCAGGGGGTGGGAAGTGGGAGGGAGTGGACGGGGCAGGGCAGGGGCAGGGCTAGGGCGGGGCTCCCTGGGTGCACTCCCTAATGAAATGTCCTGCACACGCCTATGCTATCATGGCATGATGCTAGTAGGGCCCCAGAAGCATCCTGATCGGGGCATTTCTGTGCCGTGAGTGCGGCTGGAGTGGTTCACCTCATTGCAGGCTGGTACCTGCGTTGCTGGACCTTAGGAACATGAAAGGTCCTAATGAACCTCAGTCCTAACCCGCAACACACCTTACTATTCCACTGCCTCTCAATCCCAACCCACAGCCCCCATTTCCCTGGTGGTCCTGGACTCCCTACACAGAGCTCTCTGCCATCGACCAACCCACAGCCCCCCTCCTGGGTGTCCTGGGCTCCCCACACCTCACTCTTTGCTGCCACGTGAATCTAGACTAGCTGGTTGTGAGTGCAGATCCACCTCTGACCCCTATGCAGCTCACTCCAGACCAGCACCCCTTGCCATTCCACACCCGAGCCTCTGGATCAGAGCCGGGGAACCAGGCCAGCCTGGAGAGCGGCTCTGCAGGGACTGTGACGAGACTACCAGGGGGGATTTCATGCAGGACCTCAGCTAGGATGTGAGCCTTGATCTCTGAAGGCAGAAAGCCAAGGCACTGACTCATCCCCTCAGCCTGTATTGCAGGGGGTCCTGTGTCATACAAACGCCAGCCCCACTCCTAGGCAGCCAGACCACTGCCCCACGGGCTCTGAATAGCAGCCCACTCAGGGCACTGTGCTCCAGTGCAGGGCCTGGGCTGGGGAAAGGCAGCAGATAGAGCTCACGCACGCTGGGGGGGAGTGGGAGGGAGAGAAGGAACTAAAAGCCCCCCCCGCCCCCAGCTCACCCCCAGGGCATGAAACAGGCCTGCGGGCTGCCATGAGATCTAGATCACAGCTGCCCACCCTGGGAACAGCTCACACCTCCACACTCCATCCCCCTGCAGAACAGCCAGAGGTCACTGGGGCAGATCCAACCCCTCCCACCCAGCCCCACCAATCCACCCACGTTGTTGGCCCTGTGGTTACACCTTAGGGCTGCGGGGCGGATCCTGTCTCTGACCCGAAGGACTAAAGAACACGGCCCATCACAGCCCAGAGCAGCCAGGGCGCGCTAGTGGGGTGCTCAGCTGCTCCCTGGTAGCAATCAGGGGTCCCTGGGTGGACCAAGGTGGAGCTGGGCTCAGAATCCCAGGCTCTGTTTGGAGGTTCCCATAAACATTTACTTGGCTGCTTCCAAAGCAGCCTCAGCAAGTTGGTGCGGGGGATTCCTCCCCACCCACGCCCACAGACCAGGGTTGCCACCCCCATCCGATCGTCAGCGAGGCAGCCACAGTGTCCCCAGACTGGGCACACTGGCTTTCAGTACAAGATGAACTGGCTGGGGCCTGCAGCCTGCACGTAGGCAAATCCCAGAGAGGCGGCTGGGGAGAGCCGTGGGTCAGTTTATCATCCCTGCAGGCCCAAGAGATGGGCCAGGCGGGTTCGGCCCGCAAAGAGCTTGCAGGATGTTTACCTGTCACTGACTGCAACGAGAGAGGATGAGGGCTCCCACCCAGGCCAATTTGACTCCGAGGAGGGGGGCACCCAGCTGCCCCTCCCCCAGGAGATACAAGAGCAACGATATCCCCTCCCTGCTCACTCGGGGGTGCCCATACCACTCCCCCACATGATTCAGTGGGGAAGTCAGCGCTGTGCGCGTCTGGGGCTGCCAGAGGGCCTCACAGCCTGGCTACGTGGCACAGAGATGTCCCCTGTGGTGGGCGGGGCCAGTTGGCAAGAGGTGGGAGTTCACTATCTAGGCAAAGCTGTGCTGAGCCTCTCCTTGGGGGTGCATCCCCTATTGCTTACCAGGCTGCTGAGAAACACGAGACAGCCCCACCCAGCCCTTGGCCAGCAGGATGGGGACTGTCTACAGGATGCCAGGGATTGGGGAGGGGATTAACCTCAGGCATAACATTAACCCTTCAGGCATGGGTTGCACCAGAAGGTGGCTGGGTTGTGAGGGAAGGTCACCGTCCCACAGAAGAAGGGTCTGTGGCTAGGAGGCCAGACAGGGAGCCCAGGGTGGAGAGGGTTTTATCCCCAGCTTCGCTGAGCACCGGGAAGCAGTGGGGACTCAGTGGCAGAAGTTGGCACGGAGCCCAGGAGCGTTGGCGGCTGATGCCCCAGTGGGAGGAAGAGCAGGAGGCGTGCCAGCTGGCCAAACACTTGCAAGGGCTGCAGGCGTGGCTGGGAGGCGAGGCATGGACTTGGGAGCCAGGGGGTCAGACGCAGCCCTCTCCTCAGATCCCAAACTGGGGGCGGATGGCACTAGGATGAGATGGTCAGACTCAGATCCTAACGCAGCCCTGACCTCACGGGCATGAACCGCCCACCCCCAGTCCCTGTCCCTGTCCCCTCCGCCTGGACCCTGGCCATACAGTCCACTGCTCTGGATAGGTGCAGTGTGCTGGGTGGCTCCGATGCGCTGCCTGGCCACGGCCCAAGCCCTTGCAGCCGGCCTGGTGACAAAACAAATCCTTCCCTTGGCAGGCAAGCCGAGGCGGGCCCAACCCACAGCTGTCACTCCCTGAGCGGAGCCACCCACACAGAGATCCTGTTGAGAGCCTCCCTCCTCCCCACCTCTGGCAGCCACATTAGCCCCACCGGCTATGTGCAGCCCCAAGCTCTGCTCAGGGTGTCAGCTGGACCAGGGATTAGCTGTGCTCTGCAGGCCTTGCAATCCCCCCGCCGCCCTCCACAGTTACAGACAGCCTACAGACGAGCTGGGCTTGAATCCCAGGGGGGTTAGAAGCCCCCGGTTCAAGCCACTCGCCCCATAGTCTACAGACTGGCTGATCCATCCCCCAGAGCCCTTCCCCACCACAGCCCATCCCACACCCCTTGAGATTTATGGCCTCATTCAGCCATCCCTTTGCTTCCCTTCCCATCTGCTTTCCACACCCAGGCCTCTCCAGCCAGGCGGAGCAGAGATTTCCCTTTGATCCAGGCCCCCCACCTCCCCACAAGCCTTTTATCTCTCGGCCAGCCCTGCCTCCCCTGTCAGTCCCACTCTGCGCAGTGCAGGTGTCTCTGACAAAACCATCCATGACAGTTGCTGTGAGGCCTTTCGCTTCGCACCCTTCTCCAAAACCAGACGCCAGGATGGGATTCCATAGAGCACCCCCCCCCCCCGTCCCCTCCCTGTTAACTCCTTCCTTCCCGCGCTGCTCTGCACATCCCTGAGCAAGCTGCCCCCATCCTGCTCTCTGCCCCCGCTACTGCCAGGGGCTCAGTGCATCACCCCCACCAGCCTCCAAGCTAGAGAGAACAGAGGCTGGGTCCAAGAGTGGAGCAAGCTGTTGTAGTCAATCAGGCATCACTGCTTTGGGCCACTGGGGACAGCACACGGTCAATGCTGGCCAGCTCTCAGTGGGAACAGCAAGGGGCCACCACTGAAAGGATCCAGAGACGCCCCCGCTGCTATACCAGTCTCAGCACAGAGAGCCATTTGGGCCTGCAGAGCCAAGCTGGAAATCTCACATGCCCAGCCTCTGTTGTGCTATTTCTGCATGTTCAGGAGCTGGGAGGAAGCGGCACGAAATACACAAAGAGCAGTGGGGACAAGAGGAGTGTGTGTGAGGAGTTACAGATTGAGTCTGGAGCAAAGGGGCAGAGTCAGGCTGGTTCTATTTGACCCAGGTAGAATCCAAGCACAGAGCAGACCTACCTGTGCAAAGGGAAGTTGGCAGGAGCAGGCCCTTTCAAGGCCCGGTGCGTACAAGCTGATAACACAGTGATTCTGAAACTTTTGTACCAGTGCCCCCTTTCATATAGCAAGTCTCTGAGCCCCCTTATAAATTAAAAAACACTTTTTTATATATTTAACACCGTTATAAATGCTGGATGCAAAGCAGGGTTTGGGGGTGGAGGCTGACAGCTCGCGACCCCCCATATAATATCCTCACGACGCCCTGAGGGGTCTCAACCCTGTTTGGGAACCCCCCTGCGTTAATGCTCAGAAAGCTTACTTAACACAAACACATGTGGACAGGATTTTGTGAGCTTCGGTTCTAAGGATATTTCTTTCCCCTTGAGCAGTGAGTGAATTTAAAAATTCCCTGGCTGAGATTCCAAATATCAAAGCTTCGGGCTACGGTCAGAGGGAAACAGACTGGAGAGGGAACATGAAACTGACCAGCCCTGTTCCAAAGTGCCTGATGGGTTGAAATTGAAGCCAGCTGCCTCAGCCATTAAAAGGGAATCCAGGGTTAAAGCTATTTTGTTACAAATCATCTAACCTGTTAGCAGGAAGACCAGGAGCACAGGAAGTGCCAGACTGGATCAAACCAGTGACTCCACCCAGACCAGTATCCTGTCTCTGATAGTAACCAGCAACGGATGCTTCAGAGAAACGTGCAAGATTCCCTGCAAGAGACAGTTATGGGAAAACGTGCCCCTACACGATATTTCCTCCCAGCTCCCCACAGTTATGCTTTGAAGCAGGAGGGTTTAGACCCCACTCTGGAGTTTATTGAAGGAAGATTTTAACAAAAAAACACATCCCTTAAAAAAAAACAGGGAGTGAGGACCCCAACTGGCTACCACTGGAGTCAGCAGGAGATTGGGCATGGATGTCAAAGGAAGCTGAACTGAGCCCCCGAAAGAGCATGTGCTCTCCAGTTAAGGCAAAGCTATTCGCTGCCTCTTGGTGCGCCGATCCCTGTGGGGGTTAGGTGATGTGTGAGAACCACGATATGCTGGTCTGGCATTTCTTTGCAATCACCTGGAAATCCAACCAGAATGGCTGTGCATGCGTAGCTGGGGAACAGCGGCCTGTCAGCTAGCTCTGAAATCATCAGCCGCAAGCACCATCTCTCACCCCTCCTGCGGCTCAGCGCAGCAGGAGAGGGGTTAGACAGGAAGTTGACATAGACTATAAGGAGCTGTAGCTTTCAACCAGCAAGTGGGATCATGTGCCAGAGATCATCAGTCTTTAACCAGTAGGGGACTCCAAAGCAGCATAGGAATCCTGCAGCCCTCTCCTGGGGGCCTCTGATTTAGGGGTACGGTTCCCTGGTTACTGACCCAAATTGCCAGGCTGTGTTTGAGCACCATTACTGGATGCAGTCAGAACTGCCCAAGTGAGTGTCATAGTCCCTATACATTATCAGCAAAAGGAGATTCTCTGTGAGCTCAATGGGTAGTGGTCTGTGCTGCTGGAGCATCACAGCATGTGGCCCTGGGAGACGGTGGAACAGGACTATGAATTCCTAGACAACACAGGCTTATTAGAACAGTCCTCAGTCCGCCACTGAGCAAGCTGTGTCCCCACAGCCCCAGAAATGGAGGATGGGACCCTGTCCTCGATCCCCAGGTCAGGAACCCAGCAGGCTCCTTTGAAGGAGGTGACCTCCAGGAGCACCTACAAACCTGCCTCAACCTCCCCAGGAGAGTGGGAATGGGGAGCCCAATGCTCCTCACATGAGCGAGAGGGGGAGCTGCTTTTCATGTTCGATGAGAGTCGCAAATGAGCAGCAAGACCCCAGACCTGATCCCTGATGCAGCGGTCAGGAGGCACGGGGGGCGGGGGTGAGATAAAGGGCTGCCAGCCCAGCTTGTGTCCTGCGAGCAGGACTTCACTTGGCATGAAGAGAGTCCGGAAATCCCTGTGTGGTCAAGGCCATGTCATCCTGCTGTAGTGCTGCCTCAGTGCACTGCCATGCGGCCCTGTGACTTCATTCTGCTTCAGTAGCACCTTTCTCCTCCCCCGCACTCCCCCACACAGACAGCACCAAGGGGGGAAAAACTAACATAGGAGCTGCAGTAACACACTGCCCCCCAAAAGTCCCTATCAGACGTAGGATTCGCACCGCCTGCAACAACAGCCTTGCTCCCCACACTCCCGCTCACTGGCATCCAGACGAGATTCAGGAATCGTGCTCAAAGCCAGACACGTTCACATTTCATAGTGCTCATCCCCAAGGGCCCTTCCACACACAGACGCAGCCACCTCTGGGGTGAAACATGGCCGCTGTTCAACAGAAACGGTCCCCGAGAGTTCAGGCCAGGAAGTGCCAGACCAGGGCGTGTCAGATCATCCAGTCTGACCCACTGTACATCACGTCAAGCCCAACACCCAGAATTCAACCCAAGTACTGCAGCCCATGGGCAGGAAACAGGAGGGACCAATGTGCACCAATGCCAAGGCCTCTGCAATGGCAGGGAGTTAAGTAAGATCTACCCAGATGATCCTAGCAATTGCCCCACAATCTCATATTCAAATGAAACTGCTGGGGAAATGTAGGGAGACACTATGTAGCTGTGGTTAGCAAAACTGGAATACACCTCCCTGTTAGGGTTAGTATGATGGGATTTGTACCTCTGGGGTTGGACTGACCATCCCGGTATCTCTGCCAAGTTTTCATCTGATGCTCCAGGATTTCAGTTTGCACTAAGTAAGTTAGACCTTGTCTAGACAGCAAAGGCTGCACTGATTGATCAATTGTAGCCTAACCACTGCATACGCCTAATGTGGGCCCACCTCAATCAGTTTACACCTGGCTTGAGTCAAGTTAGCACAGGCCTGGTCTACACTAGAAAACTGTATGGACATAACTACTTCACTCAGGAGTGTGTAAAATCCACACCATAGTTACTCCAGTGTAGACAGCACTAGGTTACCGCCATCTCTCCTGATGGGAGTGTCTACAGCAGTACATTGGTTTCAGTGTGGACATACCCTATGTCTACAGAGAGCCTGAGACAATAGCTCTGAGAGCTGTGAACAGCCCCACTCCCCTCAATGGAATTGGAACTCTGATGGCCCGGGAATGATCATTTAAAGGGCAGAACTGTTAGCTACAGAGGAAGCTTCTCCTTCCTCAAGCCCCGAAGCTTCCTGCTAGTTGTTAGCAGACCAGCCAAAGACATTTGTGGGGGTCCCGGATCAGCTGAACTCAGAGCCTCGAGGTCCCTATGACTTCTTTGTCTGGTTTTCCTTGACTCAGCAGTAACCAGATTTGCAGAGGACACCAAAAGTGGAGGGGGAAGTACATAGGGGAACCTGGAGAGATTAGAGCAGCGGGGGTTGCAGGCAACATGGGGAGATTTGGTTACTAATGAACGCAAAGCTCCTGGCCCCCAGAGAAGAGATAAAGACAAGGGGGGCGGGGAATGTATCCAAACAGCTGCACCCATTGCTTTAAGGCGAGTTTATTTTCATCCTCTCCTCTTAGCACTGTCCTGACATTGCCTTTCCGTGTAATCAGGTGCTGGGCACGCTCCGGTGGAGATGCTGTGAAGGCCACAATGGGATGACATTCAGCATTAGGAGTAGCGCATAAAAAACACAGGGCTCAGGATTCTGCCTTGGGGAACAGCTTTGCACAGACCCACCATTCGGCTCCATAGCAGGCTCAGCTTCCCTGGCAATCGCCAGGTGATAACAGCGGGAGAGGGCATGGGAAAGGCTTGGCAGGCTTTCAGTGACAACGCTGGAGCCTCAAACCCTCTGTGTCTCCATGGCACAGGGACAACTCAGGCTTCCCATATACCAGCCCCGCTAAAGTTCTGACCTAGAGATACAGCACTGCCCCAGGGGCGGGCAGAGTTCCACCTGCCCCCAACTGGATTCCACCATTGCTGCCAGCTGGGAACACCTGGCCCCATTTCCCACCAGGCTGGGCAGAGATCCACCAGCTGGTGAAGGATCTCTGCCCCTCCTAACCAGGACAGGACAAACAAGTGACAATGGCAGGGCAGAGAGAGAGGCCCCAGTCCCATCCCTGACCAAACCATAGCCAAGGATACACTTTCTTTGGGACTCACAGCAGCTGGGAATGGCTTCTGGGGGAGCTGGGGACTCAGCGCAGAGCAAAGAAGGACTCTAGTAGGGAGGGGAGATCTGAAGTCAGAAGACTTCACACATGGCCAGTCCCACAGGGGCACCCCAGATCCTCCCACTTGCCACATCCTCATCCTCAACGATCTCACAAGCAAGAGCAGATGGGATGTAACAGCCCAGCATGGCTTCTCTATCCTCGTAGGGGTCCCTTCCCAGGGCTCCCCAGATTGGCCTGTCCAGCTGGGGGGCAGCACAGAGAAGGGCTTCTTGGGAGCAGTTAAGAACATAAGAACGGCCATACTGGGTCACACCAAAGGTCCATCCAGCCCAGTATCCTGTTTACCAACAGTGGCCAATGTCAGGTGCCCTGGAGTGAGTGAACCTAACAGGCAATGGTCAAGTGATCTCTCTCCTGCTATCCATCACCTCCCACTGACAAATAGAGGGTAGAGACACCATTCTTTACCCATCTGGGCTAATAGCCATTAATGGACTAAATCTCTGTGAATTTATCCAGTTCTCTTTTAAATCCTGTTATATTCCTAGCCTATTACAACCTCCTGAGGCAAGGAGTTCCACAGGTTGACTGTGCGCTGTGTGAAGAACTTCCTTTTATTTGGTTTAAACCTGCTGCCCATTAATTTCATTTGGTGAACCTAGTTCTTATATTATGGGAACAAGTAAATAACTTTTCCTTATTCACTTTCTCCACACCATTCATAATTTTATATACCTCTGTCATATCCCCACTTAGTCTCCTCTTTTCTAAACTCAAAAGTCCAGTTAGGGGCATCACTCAAGAGAAAGAAAAACTCTTTTATCCCCTCAGTTCCAAGGGCTTAAGCAGCAGGGAGGTCCCTGGCTCTTTCTACACCAGGGGCATCCAACATGCAGCCCCGCAGGTCAAATCCAACCCTTGTGAAGTATTGGTGTGGTCCACATGATGAATATACAGGCTGTGCAGAATTGTGGTGTCCATTTAAAGTCAGGGGTCGGCAACCTGTGGCACGCGAGCCTATTTCTAACGGCACACTGCTGCCTGCCCTGCAGTACCGGATTTACCATGGCCCCTCGCCCTCCGCTCTCTCCTGCGGGGGCAGAAGTTTGGTCCTGTCGGCTCCTTCTACAGGGCAGGCTTTGTCGGCAGCCAAGCTCCCCTCCTCCTCCACTTCTTCCCCCAATGTGCTGCATTCCTCTTCCTCCCTGCTGCCAAACAGCTGATCGCTCAGTGAGAGAGGGGGAGCCACAGCACGCTCGTAGCTCCAGGGAGGAGGCGGGGCCGGGGCCTTGGGGAAGGGGGTGGAATCAGGGCATATCTCCTCCTGCCCTCTGCTGTGAACCGCTCAGAGCAGGGGGCTAGGAGCACACCCACACCCCCAGCCCTCTGCCCTGAGCCCTGCATCCCCACATACCCCCAAGCCCTGACTCTTGCGCCCCCCACACATACCCAGCCCCCCTCATATCCATGCCCTGACTCTTGCACACCCTCACATCCCCAGCCCCACCCTGAGCACCAAACAGGAGTTCCTGCACCCCCGCCCCACATTCCCACCTATACCCCTCGCATGAACTGGGAGCTGCCCCAGGTAAGTGCTTCATACCCAAACCTCCTGCCCCAACCCCGAGCTCCCTCCCTCATTCTAGTTACTGGCCAGAACCTGCACCCCAACCCCACAGGCGTGCACAGCACATTTCATGAGGGTGTGCACCCAGGGAGCCCCACCCTAGCCCTGCCCCCATCCACTCCCACCCTGACTGCCCCCCTCAAAACCCCCAACGCCCCTGCTCCTTGTCCTCTGACTGCCCCCTCCTGAGAATCCCCCCTCACCCTAACTGCCCGCCTAGGAACCCACTCCCTTTCCAGCCCCCCCCCCCCCCTGTCCCCTGACTTCCCCGACCCCTATCCATCCCCCATCTCCTGACAGACCCCCGGGACTCCCATGCCCTATCCAACCCCGCCATTCCCCATCCCCTTACCGCCCCCCTGAATTTCTGCTCCATCCACCACCACCCCCCACACTCCCTGTTCCTGACTGCCCCCGGGACTCCCTGCCCCTTATCCAACCCCTCTCCGACCCCCAATCATGCCACTTACCCCTGCCTCCCCCGTCTCCCGGAGCCTCAGTGTGCCACGTCCAGGAGCGGCCCAGGACAGCGCTGCAGCAGCGTGGCTCCGGCAGGGCTTGAGCTCCTGCCACTCAGCCCACCAGAGCTCGCAGCCTCACCCTCTTACCATGCCGCTCCAAGTGGCAGGAGCTCAGGTCCCGCTGGAGCCATGCCACTGCAACACTGTCCAGGGCCGCTCATGGACATGGTGCGCTGAGGTGCCAGGGGATGGGGGGAAGGCAGGGTGGGGCCAGGGGGAGCCTCCCTGGCTGGGAGCTCAGGCGGGCCAGGCAGGACGAGCTGGCACACCCCTGCATTAGGGGGTGCCTGGGCACACCGGGCACACCCCGTACACATGCCTATGCCCAACCCCCAGCTTGCTCCTGCACCCCAGCCCTGTGCTCAGTGCACCCTCACCCGCAGTGCAGAGACAAACAGAATGGGCTAGAACCAGGGAGAAAGTAGGTATCCACTCTATGTGGGCAGGGCCGGGACCCCAGACCAGCCGGGGGCTGAGCGGGGCTGGCAGCCGGGACCCGGCTGGCAGGAGCCAGTGGACAAAACCCCAGACTGGCAGTGCGCTGAGCAGGCCGGCAGCGTAAGATCAGCATTTTAATTTAATTTTAAAAATGAAGTTTCTTAAACATTTTGAAAACCTTGTTTCCACATACATTCAATAGTTCAGTTATATAACATATAGACTTCTAGAGCCCTTCTAAACAATGTTAAAATGTATTACTGGCATGCAAAACCTTAAATGAAAGTGAATAAATGAAGACTCGGCACACCACTTCCGAAAGGTTGCCGACCTCTGATTTAAAGTATATTTCTAGCCCTCCTGGCTGCAGAGATAAAATCGGGCTCAAGTGCAAAGCAAAGGCACACAGTCTGCCTGAGTCTGCAGAAAGCCTTAAACAATAGCTCCCGGGGGTGAACAGCCCTGCCCCCCGATCATCTCACTGGGGTGTCAGCTTTAAGGCTTTATGACAACACTTCTATGTCAATATTCACTGTTCCGCTGCCGGGTGGAACGGGAAATGGGGGGGCAGGGTTGCCCTCCAGAGGTGGGACTGGGAGCTGCTGCAGGGAAGGAAATGCAGAGGGGAAAGCAGAGGAGGGCGAGGGAAAGGAAAAAAGAGACAAAGGGGCAGCACCCTGATGGGGAGCAGAGCCCCCACTGAGCGATGCTGAATGCGACAATAACCACGTGAGGCGAAACTCCCATCCACACTGGGGGACCCCTGCGGAGGGAGGTGTGCGCATATCCTGGACCATATAATGAAGAAACCTGGAATCCAGCCCAAACACCCCTTCTCACTGCCGGTCCTCCCTCCTGCTGCCGCCACCCAGTGTCGGCTGAGGGCATCAGCTCTTAAAGAGCAGGGGAGGCGAGTGGGTGCAGCACACCTCCCTCCTCCTCCTCCTCCCCTCCTTAAAGGAGCAGTGCACAAGCCACAAATTGTTCTCCCATCTGCTCCTTAAAGGTCCTCCATGTCCCAGCCCCCTCTTAAAGGGGCAGTGTACCCTGCTGCTTCTGGCCTTGCAGCCCCCTGGAGCTCTTTCGGCTTTGGCCTCCCCTGCACCGGCTTTGGGGGAGGAGACAGGCACACACCCATCCCCCTCTCTGCACACATCCGCCTGCCCTCAGAGTCCAAAGGGGACGGAGACTCAGAGCCCTTCAGGGCTGAGCAAGGCAAAACTGCCCCACCCCCATCCCATGGCTTTAAGGCCCAGTGGGCACCCCCCTCCTCTCCAGGGCTGCTATGGCAGAGTGGGGGAGGAGGAACTGGGGCCATGCCCAGGACTGGTGCATGTGTGAATGGGGGTGGGGGGTGATAAAGGCTCTTAGGATCAGGGACGTACCCAGCGTGGGCTTGGATGAAATGAGGGGCTTGGGGAGATATCCTGACCCCCCGGGAAGTAGCTCGTCTACACCATGCAGCCCTGGAGCACAAGAGCGGAAAAGGCCATCCCAGCATTGCCGCCTGCCCCGAGGGGAGCATCCCGGCTCCCTGCCAGAGAACCAGCCAACCACTTACCACCCAGCCGGCGCGCGGTGGGCTCCTCCGGTACTGCACGGCGCTCATGCTGTCTGCGGGGAGGATCATGCTCCTGAGCCGGGCTCCAGACGGCTGCCCCCTCACCACGCGCGAGGTCTGCACGACGCTCCCGTTCCTGGCAGCCGGAAGCAGGCAAAGGAGATGGGATACCGGCCCGTGTGGGTGCAGTCAGGGTCCCCCTGCAAAACCCAGGGCTCTGCCAGCTGGCAGTCAGGGTGGGTCCGCGTTCTCCCTCACCTCCTCCGGCCTGTACACCCGGCCACTTAGCACGCTGTCGAGGCCCCTAGATCCTCAGCCAAGTCTCTAGCCCACACGCCTCTCCGGTGAACGAAGAACGAGGAAGGGGAATTAAAACAGAAAGGGAGAGAGGTGGCCGACGGCGGCTCCTTATTATCGATACCCGTTCACGTCGGGGTCTGCCCGGGCCCACACCTTCAGCCTTCCACGGAGACGCACAGCCGCGAAGCAGCCAGAGAGCTCTGCTCCTCCGGGAAGGAGTCTCTCTCTGAATAAAGAGCCGCCTGCTGCTGGCGGGTCTAGCCTGCCAGCCCTGAGCTGTGAGGTGTGAATAGTCTGACAGCTCCACCCTGGCCTGACCCTGGGTGGAGCTCCTTAAAAGGGACGGGCTGCAGAGAGGGGAGGGAAGGGAGGGGCTGAGTGCCAAGCCAAGCCTGTGGCTGCCGGCTCCTCCTCTGCCGCCCAAGCGTGCCAGCTCGCCCATCCCCAGGTGGGAGGCCTCGCGGGGCAGCGTTCGTCTCCTTCCCCCAGCCTCCATCCCTTGGCACCCACGCAGGAGCTGCAGCAAAGTGGGTCGTTCCGCCAGCGAGCGCCCGGCGCTTTGGAAGCCAGGAAGGGGCAGGCAGGGAAAGGCAGCCTGACAACTGGATGCAATATTTAGACACAATGCTCGCCATGGCAACGGTGAGCGCACGAGATCCAGCAAGGACGGGGAGGTCATAGTGTGCTCCCCACATGGGGACAGCCGGCGGAGGAGATTGACGGGGGGAGCAATCAAAGGCTCCCCTTAAAAGAGAGAGATCTGTTGTACGCTCTCCTCCAGGGAAGGGAGGGAACGTGTAGGTCTGCAGCCCCTCCTCCCAGCAGAAAGGCAGTCCAATGCACTTCTGGCTAAGAGATGCCCCACAGGGTTTGTGCTAAGGAGGAGAATGGTCCTGTGACACCCCGCAAACTTCCCTTCCAGCCACGTGCAGGCCACACACACCAGGCTGGAGCAGGGCAAGAGAGAGATTCACATATGCGAACTCTCCCCTTTAACCGTGTCCTGGGTAAGACCCCGAAAGGCAGGACCCTTCAGGCTCCCTGTGGGATGGGGCGATGAGGGAACTCCCCCCAGTCCACCTTCCCTGAAACCTGGGGCTGGGGAGAGGGCCTAATAGCAGACAGCATTGAGCCCGCACCATTTCTAATGGACTTACACCAAGGAAGCTTCTTAAGAGGCAGGGCTGCAGAGTGTCTTAAAATCCAACAGCTGGGGCTGCCTGCCTCAGCGGAGCAGACAGTGTATGCCAACCCGTTGGGCATGCAGCCCGCCTCCCAGCCGAGAGTCAGCTACCCCAGGCTACTGCCCAGCCCACCCAAATCAGCCGGATTTTCGGGCCTGTCTGTGCTACAAGCACAACAGCGTTTCAGCAGCCAGCTGGCAACGCTCCTTAGACCCGACCGCGACACGCACAGCTTCAGAGAGCTGCTTCTGCCTGGCACCCATGGCTGAGCTGGGCTGGCAGCAAGGCATGCTGGGAAAGTCTGGGCCACTCTCTCCCCACACCCACAGATCGCCCCTTGGGTGCCTAGTGCACCCAGCAGGGAGGGAGGAAGAGCCAAGCTGGTGGCACAGGTACCCATTAGGGAGTTCTGTCCCCAGCACAAATGGACAGTGGGCCAAGCTGGAAGCCAAGGACATGCCAAGCTGAGGCAGCTGGCAAGGGGGATAAGAGGTTGGTTAGAAACTGGGACAGCAAGTATGTGTGTGGGCACAAACTACATCTGGAGGTAATCACACCCCAAAACACATACAGGCTGGGAAGCTTTAGGGAAGACAATGCCCCCTCCCCCGCCCCACACACCTCCCTAGGCTGAATGTTCCTGAAACATCCCACTGCACCCAACTACAACCCACCAGTGCTCTGATACTCCCTACAATACCACACTGAACCCTCAACACCCCATTGCACCTCCCTTCAACACCCCCAACTGCACTGACACTCCCCTACAACACCATACTGAACCCTCAACACCCTCACTGCACTGACACCCCCCTACCACAGCACCATGCTAAACCCTCTGACACCTCATTGCACCTCCCTACAACACCCCCACTGCACTGACACACACCCCCCGCAACAGCACCACATTGAGCCCCTCAAGACACCCTATTGCACCTCCCTCCAACACCTCCAACTGCACTGACACCCCCCTACAACAGCACCATGCTAAACCCTCAGACACCTCATTGCACCTCCTACAACACCCCGCATTGCGCTGACACCCCCCCTACACATATCCCCCCGCAGATGTTCCCCCAGCACCCCACTGCACTTCTATTCCACATACTTCCTGTACCTGCATACACTGACCTCTCCCCAAAGCACATACCCTCATAACCTACCCCCCCATTACACCCCCACTCTACTCCACCCCCACTCTCCCAGGCTCCAGCCCCCTGCTGCTACCTAGTTTTAACTCCTGCCATGCCAAGCTGCCCAGAGGCCAGCTCAGCGACTTGGTTCCAAAGGTAGCATCTGCCCCTCCCGCAGGGCTGAGAGAGGCAGACGGGGGTGGTAGGCAAGGGTTAAACCAAGCGCGGCATAACGCAGAGCAGCTGAGAGGTGTGGAGCCAGACACTGCACTGGGGGGCCCTGGCTGCTGCTGCTGACGGGGTTATTTCTCCAGCCCAGGCTGGCTCCAGCAGAGCCCTGCCCTGGCTCAGGGGTGGGCGAGGCAGGGGAACGAAAGGCCTCCCTGACTCCACCCTCCCAGCTCCCAAGCTGAACAAACAAAACCCTCTGGAGCTCCAGCTGGGCAGGAGGCTTGGGGTGGGGGAAGGCAGAATAGAGAGGAGCCTGTGTTCCCCCGGCACCACTCTTCACCCACGTCACCAGGACTGCGCAGCAGCTCCGACCTGGAACGCCAGGGCAGCCCCAGCAGCTGCCTCCCTCGGAACCAGGCACCGCTGGGCTGGGCCAGGGCTGCACCGGGCCCACAAAGGGCACAGCATGGGGCTGGAGCTGTGCGAGTGGCAATGGCTGGAGCAGCACCCAAGCCAGCCCTATGTCCTGGCCTCCCCGATCCAGGGCCAGGCTGCTGGAGGGCGAAGCGTCAGCTGAGAAGCCTGGGGCCTTTGGAAGCAGTGGGGTTGGTTGGGGGCCCATCTCTAGTGACAAGGAGAAATAAATCCCATTGCTGCTGACATGAGAGGTTGGGGTGGGTGAGGAAGAGTGAGGAAAGCGGGGGTTGGAGCTCCATTCCTTGCTTATTCTGCCAGCTGGGCAACTAGGTCTCCAATAGAGAGGCCCCCAACACACACCTGTCTGCTTCTCTTGGCCGACAGCCAGCATCAGCCATATGGGGAGTAGAAGCAGGCAGTCTCAGGAGGCATTGAGCTGCGAGGGATAAAATCGGATCCAAGGATGCAGTGGGCACCTCCTCCCACGGACAGGTCACTCTGTTCCTGTGTGATCTCTTTAACTAGAAAATGCCTGGCCCATGGGGCGATGCTCGTTCCCAAACCAACGACCCCTCCACGTCACCAGCCCACTGCCATGCGCTCCTGGGGATGACACTTAGCAATGGCTCTGCCCTGGAGGTGAAACTTCCTAGAGCAGGCGACCTGAACAGGCAAAGACAGCGCCACATTCAGATAGTACCACCCCAGGTTACCGGGCAACCAACGACATCATCCCACCAACGCCAAGAGCACCAATTGTCACAGAAGCCAGCACAACGACTACGTTCTGTCCTCAGCCGTATTTCGGATCTCTTTCAATGTCTCACCAGCCGAGCTGGCAGGGAGAAACTGGTTCCAGCAGCAACCCCTCCTCCTGTACCATGGCGAGACTGGGCTAAGTGGGAAGCCCAAAGCTTCTGCTGGGTGTGTGAAAATCCCCACTCCAAATTCTACTCCTGGCATCCTGCACTCGAGACTCATTGGTTGCCCCCATCCACCAGCCCTGATGGCCAAGGCAGCTGAATAGATCAGTGGTCATCATGGACCAGGGCTCTCATCAGCGTGCCCCAAAGTCCTTCTGCCCACAGGCTGCCATGGGGGAACTCTGAAAAGGGCGAGGAGACCTTGGCCACTTCAGGCTTTAGACACATGATCATCTCCCTGATTTTGGAGGGCACTAGGAACCCAACCCAAAGGCTGGGAGCTGCCTCGATATCCAGGGAAAGCAGATATGCTCTGGTTTATGTGGGATCAGGCTATTTAGATCACAGATGTCTCCTTCCCCCAAGCCAGCCACTGGTGAGCAGACTGATCCTAGACTGAAAGTTATCCAGTTTTCTAAAGACAAAAGGCCTTGGCTTGGCACGGCTGAGTTTCAGTCAGGCACAGCTACCATGAGCCATCTATGCCCCATGATTGGGCCCACTTCATTCCTGTGACAGCCCATCAAAGTTCCCAGAGAGACAGTGGGGAAGGAATTCACCTGCACCCAAACAGAGTCCTTCTGAGTGTCTCCAGATTAATAATGAGAACACCCATAGCATGCCCGCGACCCCACCCTCTTCCCCAGCAAATGGGTGCGGTCAGCTTCTCTGCTCTGCAGTGCTCCCATCCCCCCTAGAATGGGCACTCTCTGACCCTGCCCCGTCCTGTAAATGGGTGTGGGCACACTGAAAGCTGTAGGCATGTCCTCATCCACACCCGCGACTGGGTGTATTCCCCTCCCCACCCTGCCATATCCTCCCGGGACAGGACACGGGCACATCTCACATGCAACCCCAAGTGGGGCTCATTTCCTACACACCATGCCCCCTTCTCCCACCAACCACAAACAAGGGGTGCAAGACCATACTATGTGGAGATGACGAGTCACTGACATCAGCTGCTGTGGCTCTTAAACAGCCCACACCCAGAGAAGGGCTTGGAGCCGAATCCCTGTCCTGCATTATAGTCTTGGCCCATGAAGTGCTGAGATATCTGTGGCTTGAGTTCCCTGCCAGGTTGAGACTGCTTCATCTACATCTCCTGCAGGAGCCCCAAATCCATCTAAGAGGGGCCTAAGGCTACAGAGAGGGATCCCCAGCAAACCCTCCTGCCATCTTAGCCCTAACCCACTGCTGAAGTGGGGCCATCAGCCGAGTGACTGGCATCTTGCAGCCCCTGCTATCCTAGCACTGAGCCCTTACACAGCTCTGCCCCGGCCCTCACTCCCAACCTGCATCCTCCCTGCTATCCCAGCTCTGGGGGCAATGCATCCCACTCGGGCTGGGGAATATGCTTGGACATGCACCAAGAGCCATGGAGTGGCATGTTTTAAATAAACCAGAAAAAGTAAATACTCCTGTGCAGAGACAAAAATCAAATTAATCAATAGGAAACACCTCCAGGGTGTATAGAAACACCTCCTATAACAGATGGCCCATTAAGACGTCTTCTTGATGGGTTCTATATCTCTCTTAATAAAGAAGCAGAATCACTGGGGTTCTAACCCTAAGAACTCCGCATGTCTCAGCTTCCCCCATCTGTAAAATGGAACAGCAACACTGTGACCCTTCCCTGGCAATGTGCTTTGAGACCCTCTCATGGCTGGGACAGAGCACATTATCAGAGTAACTTCCCCTCCGACATGTGTTCTCAGGCTGTAGGAAAGCCTCCCAAGACCGCAGCTCACCCAGCAGCAGGACCAGCTCTAGGCACCAGCAGAGGAAGCACGTGCTTGGGGTGGCACATTTTAAGGAGTGGCATTCCAGCCATTCTTGGGGCGGCACACTCCGGCCCCCCTTTCCAGCGTGTGGGGGAGAATTGTGCTCTTCATGCTTGGGGGCGGCAAAAAAAGCTAGAGCCGGCCCTGTTCTCGCAGAGACAGGGCATCGGTGTTCTTACCACCATGCCACCTCTGTTGCTGGCATTGGATCTAAGGATCAGGATGCCCGGTCCCCATCTGTGCTGGGCCGAGTGCTCCCCAAGGACTCTGTGTGAACATTCAAATACCTGCTCTGCCCAAGCAGAGATCCTCCCACTCCCGCTGCAGCGGCATCTCTCACTGTGCAGAACAAGGCACATTCCAGTTGCTCTCTTGCCCCTCCACACAGCGGGGATGGGGGAGGGGCCCTGGCAGCAGCTCTCCACCCTCACCTTTGCTTGAGGTCAGTGGCCAATTCCCATCCTGCTCCCGCTGAGTCACAGGCACACCCACTTCCTGCACCCCCCAGCCCCAGCCAATCCGCTCTTTGCAAAGCCCCATCCCTCCTGGTCTCCTGTCCCCAAGCCCAAGTGGGGGTGGGGAGAGCGCTGAAAGGGATGAAAGCACATTCCTCTTTTGGGGGAGGTTCATTAGCTTCATGCTGGGCTTACTTTGTGCGCCCGTCTATGGGGACTATGGGGGGGGGGGGGGGCTGGCCGCTCAATGAGGGGAGCCTATAGCATCCATACATCCCACTGGCCAGGCAAAGGGTCTTTGTGGGGAATCATCTCTGAGGCTGTGTTCATTAGTGTTAGAAATAGCTTTCCAAGGCAATCATGCCTGCGTGCGTTCCCCATCTACAGCAGCATTGGGGTCCCCTGCTCACCTGCCGCTAGCCCGGGAGCCCAAATGGCATCAAACCCATACAAACGGCCTAACCTAGAAGAGGGGTTTTAGATCAGGGTAGTCTATTTCTTGTCAAGGTCCAGACTCCAGAGAAAACAACAATTAAAAAAAAAAAAAAAAAGGGTAAGTAGTAAATAGATTTCAAGGTATGTTCAAAAGCGTCTGGCAGTCTGGATTTGGCCGGCAGTCTGCCTACTGATGACCCCACTTTTAGATCCAGTTTAGCCCCCTACTTCATGATGTGTACTGCATCCGTAGCTGGTGGTGCCATGTTTAAAACACTCCCCCAATGCTCTTTCTAGGCCACTGCACATGGTCCTAATCCATCCCATCACCCCCCACCCCATGCAGGGTGGCGCTGGTGAAAACTTCCCCTTTAACTTGCCCTTTTGCTCTGGACCATTAGCACTTTGCAGCCAACTGGGCCCAAAAAGGCTAGCTAGAGAGGAACCCGCTGCTGCGTAGACAGCGTAAGACTGGCAGTGCCACAGGGAGAATCCCCGGCAGTATGCAAATCAGCAGGACTCACTCAACCACATCCCTCCCTCATCCCACAAGGACTCAGGCCTGCACCTCCAGCACCCATATCCCTCCTTTGGGTGGCCTGCCTTTGTTTCCTTTTGTTGCCTCTGTTTTCCACCATCATCACCCCCAGCACTGCTCAGCCTCCTTAGCAATTTTCAGCCAACAAGCCAGGAACATCACTGCCCACCCTTCTGCCAGCCACTCCCCATCGCCTCAGAGCAGCATCCTGTACCCAACGGAAAAAACAGCCCACAGGAAAAACACTGCCAACCCCACCGTCTGGGATAACCTTACACAAGGGCACAGGCCCACAGAGGTCGTATCTGTCCTCAGGTCCACACTGGATGTAGCATTACAGGGGTGACCCCTGCTTTAACTCAGCATGGGCTAGCCCTACATGCTCCCTGACCCGGACCTCGACCCCCTGCACCCCAGCAGAGTGGATTTCTTTGCCAAAGGTGCTGCACCATGGGATGCAAAATGGGGGTTACCCCATAGAGAGGCACCTCCATTGTCTTCCTCAGTTGCCACCTAAATCAACAGCTCAAAGGATTATGGATCAATTAATGGAAGGGAACAAGGCAAAACAACTTGCAGTCATGTGATCCTGCCTCAGCAAATCAGAACGCTTAGAATGCTAAGGGTGTGACATGTAACCTACCTATCTAGATGTTAATCCAAGGGCTTTTCTGCCTGCCGTCCAACAGGAAAGACCCTTCTGTGCTAGGGAAAGACCCTATCATCCCTCTGTGCTAACGACCAGAACTATATGGGTGCTATTGCTGAGCACTGACCTTACACCTCACTCATTACTCCAGAGCACTAGGAGATGCCTGCCTTATATTTCAGGATATGTCAATATGGAGACTATAGCGATGTCAGCATAGCTACACCAGCATAATCCCCCAACATGTAGATGCTTTCAACACCGGACAGGATGTTTCCACTGCTGTAGGAACACCACTTCCCTAAACAATGGTAGCATTCTTCCATTGATGTGGGAGGGAGGGGGTTTCCACACATAGGCCAGGACTTAAGGTTGTGTGTAGGACTACTCCTCAACATTTGCTGCCCCGCCGCAAGAGGCCAGGCCAAGGGGGTGCACTGTACCCTAGGATAGTTAAAACTATACAACTTGCTAGTGTAAGGGTCTGTCTGCAGAGGAGTCATATCAGTATAACTACACCAGACTAGTTATACACCAGCATGACGCCCCCCAACCCCTTGTGGAAACCAGGTGGTATCAGAAGGACCTTTTTCCAGGTTAGCCTCTGTTGCTTTGGAGGGGTTTAAGTGAAATCAGAAAAAGGCGAGCATGTCCATACGGAGGTTAGACTGGTGTGAGTACAGGAGTCAAAATTCACACCTTACCTTATACCACTATAACATCCCGTGTGGACAAGCCCTAAGGGACAGACTACATTCCGCTCCTGTTTCTAGGGCAAACGTCAGAGGGGAGAGTGAAACGCTCCTGGCCTTAAACCTGCCTTGCAGGAAGAGGTTGCAGAGCCCTACTCCAAGACACCATCGGGTGCTTTAGCACATGAACTATAAAACCGAAGGGGGGCGGGGAAGCATATTGTCATGGGAGCAGCAGTGCCCTGCCAAGGTACCACTTCTTATGTGGCAGTCCCTCTCTTCTCCCCTTTGCTTATTCCCAGGATGCCAGGCCATTCTTCATTTCCTCCACAGCACAGTCTTTTCCCAAGATCTCAGACTCCCTACCCTTCCCCTTCCAGCACCTGGGGGCTCTTCTCCTCCAGAAGGGGAGGGTCTCAGCACAGCCTTCTCCCTTCCGCCCAATCCAGTCTTGTTCTCATTGACAGCCACCCCTTGAGGTGTTTTATCTCTGATTTAGGATCCCTCCCCCTCCCGCTGGATTTCCAGCTGGGCCCCACCTGGCAGCATTTTTGTCAGGCCTGGGGGAGGGGCTGCTCAGGTTTTACTCAGGAGGCCATAAGGGGGGGCCTGGCAGTCAGGGAACTGAATGGCTGCAAGGGATGGTCTGGCTAGGGATAGCGGGAGAGAACCTACAATTGTTAGGAGGGGTGGGGCTGGGGCTATTGTCCCGAGAGAAAATAAAGGGTTAAACAGCAGGAGGTAGGATGGGTATAGAGGAAGGGGACCAGCAGTTGGGAGTAGGGAGTGAGGGGGAGGACTAGGGTTAATGTACAGCACAGCCTCTGCCTGGGCTCCTGTGCAGAGGCCTGATATTGATTTCCTGTGGGTTTTACACCTGTATAAACTGCACTGGCAAACAGTGGAGTCACTCCTGATTTACATTGGGGCCCGGAGGAGAGCTAGGCCCTCCCACAGTATGGGGAGAGGGCTGCTCTGTTCCTTCTGCCCAGCTCAGCACAGAGCCAGGGAGATGGAGGCTGAGCCATGGCAGCAGGCGAGGATTAGGGAACAGCTGTCTTCATGACTGCCCTCTCCCTGACCGCAGGGAGACAGGGGAGCTCTCACTGAGCACCTCCACAGCTGAGTCGGGCAGAGGCTCCAAGCGGGTTTCCCCCATGGAGCCAGAGGGCAGGCATTAGAACCCCTTTATTCAGCCTACATCACAGATTTGCTGCTCTTCTTACACTGACGAGCCAAACTGAGCTCCCTGCACCTCCCAGGGCAGCATTACCCTGGAGGGTCTCCAGCCGCCGGGGTGGGGCGTCAGCCCCTGCTACCCCAGCATCCCTGCCCCTGAGGCGCAACCCTGACAAACACCATGGCACTAGGGCCACCACGCAGGGCTCTGGGCACCTCGCCGGCTGCGTTTCCGCCGGCTGCGTTTCCGCTCAGGGATGAAATCCGGTTGAACTTCCTCTGACTCCTGCTCTCAAGCTGCGGAGTTGCTCTTGTGACTCCAGCAGACAGAGGTGGGGATCGGGTGAGTGCTCAACAATTACAGCGAACAAAAGACTCATTTTCTCCAGGTTCAGTGGTAAGCGAAACCAACCCCTACTGCCCCATCTTTGGTGGGCATCTACGCTGCCTCTCCAAAGGTTCAGCTTCCATCAGTAACCTCCCCACCGCCACCGCCACCCCTTCAGTGGGGAACCTCTCCTGCAGCCAAATGCCCGGTCCCACCTCATTGTGCCCGGCTGAGCCGGCTCGGGCCCAGCCTGACCTGCTGCTAACAGAAAGGTCTGGAGAGGCTGGATCCCAGGCAGTTTCCACTGGCAGGTCCAGGAGGAGAGCAGGCTGGAGGGAGCGAATACTGCTAAGCAGTCACTGGCTAACCTCGTCTGCAGCCAGATCCTTTATCCTGTGGCTGGTGTAGCCAGCCCCCACCATGCTCAGCTCCGCCAAGGCTGCTCAGCTGTTAGCTACCAAGGTGGCAGTGGGGCAAAGATGGTTCTTTCCATTGAGCTCTAGGTGATACTACAAACCCGCACCACCCAATACCTCCAAAAGAGATAGGGCAACACTGGAGCCCAACCCCCTGCGTCTTTTGCTGCTTGATGATGGAGGCCTGGAAGGGTCTTTGCAATGAAAAACTCCTGCCTTCCAACATCCCCCTTTTCACTGGAGTGTCAGTGAACTCTTCCCCACTCCCACCTCCATCTCTTATCCCTCTGCACTCCCGGTAACAGCATCCCTTGTTGGAAGGGGTAATCCAGACACAGAGGTGTGGGCAGGAAATAACACCACTTCACAGCAGCCAGGCCAAGCGCTGAGCTCTGCCTGCCTTGCTGACGCCAATCTGCCACGGTCTTCCATGCCCCACTAGCACAAAGGGTCCGTTCAAGGAAGCCAAAAGGCCACTTTTCACCACCAAGAACCACTTCAGCACAGGTCGATTTCAAGTAAGCCATCATCAGCCAGGACTCCCCAGACCAGGCATAAGCATACTTTTTGGCCCAAGGGCCACATGGGTTTGTGAAACCGTATGGAGGGCTGAGTAGGGAAGGCTGTGCCACCCCAAACAGCCTGGCCCAGCCCCCTATCTGACCTCCACCCACTTCCTGCCCCCGACTGCCCTCCTCAGAACACCCAACACATCCAAACCCCGCTGCTCCTTGTCCTCTGACCATCCCCTCCAGAGAACCCACCACCCTAACTACCCCCAGAACCTCATCCCTTATCCAACCTCCCTTCTCCCTCTTCCAGTGCCCCAGCCCTGGCCCCGTTACCAGACTGCTCAGAGCAGCATGTCTGCCAGCTGCACAGCCCACCAGAGCTAGACGCTGCCCTGCCCCCTTACCATGTCACTTAGAGCAGCAGGAGGTCAGGCCCCAATGGAGCAGCCACACGGCTGCAGCGCTGTCCAGGAGCAGCGGCCCAGAGTATTAGCGGTGTGGTGCGCTGAGGCTGTGGGGGAAGAGGGACAGTGTGGGAGGGGCCGGGGGCAGCCTCCCCGTCCACAAGCTCAGGGGTCAGGCAGGATGGGCCCGTGGGTCGGAGGTGGCCCGCGGGACATAGTTTGCCCACCCCTGCCCCAGACCATGACCATCCTACAGCCAAATCCAAGCTCGTTAGAGCCAGGCACCGAGATCTAGGACACCTGGGTCTTACTTCCTGCTCTGCAAACAACTCTCAATGTGACCTCAGGCAAGCCACTTCCCACCTCAGTCCCAACGTCTCTCCCATCCTCACCCCACAAATCTAGAACATCAGGACAAAAACAACAACACTAACCTGCCTCCTAAAGAGCAGTGAAATCCTAGGAGGAAAGAACCGAGATCAGCACAGGAAGGAGCCTCCTTGGCACCAGAAGGCTTGGAACGCGATCTCCTCCAGCACAGGCTGGGAGAGCCGTATCTGAGCTGCCAGACTATTTCTACAGTGGCCTCCGAGCACGGACTGGGCTTGTCCATGCTGGTGCTCGTAGAACCCCGGCAGGAACTGATGTTTTCACGGCTGTAGCCAGCAGCCACTTCCCTTGTAGCACAGCCCAGTGGGGCGCCATTAGAGAAGACAAACATCTTCTCCTTAGAACAGAAGTAAGGCAGCACGTGACTAGACCTGGCCCCAGACAGGTGGTGAGACCTAGGGACCAGGTCTAGGCAATGGAAGTAAGGCAGCATGTGACAGCAAGGTTCCTGCCCCTTGCTGTGAGGCTGGAGGGGATCAGGATTGAGCCTGGAGCATTGGGGAACTGTATTTATTAGAGGTAAAAGGGGACTGGGAAGGCACCCACCTGCCCTCCATCACTGGCTGTCTTTAGTACAGCAAATGAATGCTTTTCCCTTCCTCCTGGCTGTAGTTTCAGCTCTGTATTCCCCAACCAAGTACTTCTTTGGAGAGGCCCTTGGGTTGCCCCCCACAACACCATCCGCACGGCCCAGGGCATGGCTGGGTCATGCTGCTCGCAGGCTGGATCCAGCCTATTGCCCTGTTCCTCTCACCCCAACGCACACCTGCTGCGGGGTCGCAGCAGCCAAGGAAAGGAGCACAACATGGCTGTTCTCCCCTGGCTCCCTGCCTGAGGCAGGCCCCCCTCATCCTGTGGAGGCCAGAAACTGCCGTGACTTAAATGAAATGAGATCGAGTTGAGAGGGTAGGAAATTCACTCCCTGGAGAACAAGCAGCCCTCGGCCTTCAGAAACAGAGCGGACACATCACATGGGAATGGAGTGGGGTTAGGCCTCACGGGCACAGGGGGAGGTACGGGGAATGGGCAGCTGAGTCACAGGGACATGGAGCAAGGGCTAGAGATGCAGGGAAAAATGGAGCAGGGACCAGACATGCCGGCGGCAGTTGGGTCACAGGACAGGGCCAGTCAAAGACCCCCATCTAGCTACAGCCTCTGGAAGCCAGGCCCAGATCCTCAGGTATTTAAGCACCTAACTTCAAAGTCTGAGGCCCGGGCTGAGGACCTGGGCCCCTGAGGCTCAGCCCCAGCATGTCCCCCACCCCCACACATTAGCCTTCACATTAGAGGGAGCCTCTTGATTTGCTCCAGGCCAAACACCTCCAGTAACTGGCAAAATCTAACTGGATTAAAGGGGAGCACTGGGGAAAAATGTCTGTAAATGGCTAGGAATTAATTGGTTACAGTCTAGTAATCGGATTGTTGGGCTGTAATCGCCCCACCTGCTCCGCAGAGCCGCTCCCTGGCTTCCTCCCTGCCCACCCCCGCCCATCCCCTCCATGGTGGGAGGGGGAGAAATTGGGCAAGGAAGCTGCTCCAATGCCTGCAGTGAGGGCCCCTCCCTCTCCCCCCAAAGAGTCAAAGGCTCCCTGTGTGGAGGGGAGGGCGCCAGGCTCACGCCATTCCGGCACAGGGGACCGAGCCGTGGGAAAGCAGCCATCTGACGCCCCTCCTGGCTCCGCTGGGGCCTCGCCTCTATTCCCGGGCACAGCTGGGAGCTGCAGATATCTGGGCAGCCCTCACGGATTTCATGAGAGCTGGGCTGTGCTCTGCAAAAAGGAGACACACCCTGCCTCTTACACGTCCACACCTTCTGCAGGAATTTCCTCCCAGCTCAGCCTCTCCCTCCCTGCTCCCCAAGCAAAGCCCCTCGCTCACAACGACAAGGGGTGCCTTTTGATTTTAGTTAGTGCTAGGGAAGGAAGAAGATAGGTGCAAGAGGCAACCTTGGCACAGCTAACACCCTCTAGCACACCCCAACATGGCCTCTGTTGGAACAGATGTTCAGCTGGGATAAAGGAGCACTGCTCCCTTAAAGTCAGCTAGCATCAATTTACAGCAGCGGAGCATCTGGGCCACAACAACAAAAATAATATCATCATCCAGCAAAACAAAGACATTCTGTCCTCGATCCCACCAGAACCAGGCGGGTAAGAGGTAATAGAGGGCAGAGTTTGGGGACATATTTTATTAAGACATTTCCTTACATGTGGAATTAACGTAAAGCAAACTAAGGAGTCTCCCTGCAGCAATCCCCAATTCCATCTCCTCCCCTACTCCATTCCAGGCTTCACGCCCAGTCCTGTCCATTGCTAAGATGATCAGCAATTAATGCTTGCACCAGTGTTACACAATTAGGTTGCAGAGTCAACATCCCAACTACAATTACTGGAGGCAGGGGAATTCTCCCCCCTGGGTCACTGCTTCAGGCTATCTGCAGACTCAGGCAGACAATCACTGCCATCAGTTCACACTCGGTTTCACATTTAAAAGATTCTACAGTAACTCCTCACTTAAAGTCGTCTCGGTTAACATTGGTTCGTTATTAGGTTGCTGATCTATTAGAGAACATAGTCATTTAAAGTCGTGTAATGTTCCATTATAAGGTTTTTTGGCTGGTCCCACTCCACCCATCCACCCAGCACTCCCCAGGGAGTGGGGTCGGGGTGTGGCGTTTGCCCCACTCCGCCCACCCGGCATTTCAGCTGGGGAGCAGGCAAGTTCCCAAGCCCACTCCCCAGCAGGAGCGCCGGGCAGGTGCAATGGGGCAAGCCCCCAAACCTCAACCCCACTCCCCCACTGGAATGCCAGACAAGCAGAACGGGGCAAGTGCCCGTGTCCTGATCCCATTCCCTGGCTGGAACACCCAGCGGGTGAAGCAGGGCAAGCCTGCTAAGCCCCAACGAAGCTTCACAATCATCATTGGTGAGTACAGTATAAAATTGTTTGTTTAAAAGGTAAAACGTATACTGTATATGTAGATCATGTCTTTCGTCTGGCAAAAAAAGAAAAAACGTCCCTGGAACATAACTCCCCTATTTACATTAATTGTTAGGGGGGAATTGGATTCGCTTAACAGCGTTTCGCTTAAATCTCAGACAATGGCAGGCACCCACTGGCAGTCCCCCCCCAATGCCTCCCGCCCGCCGTGATCAGCTGTTCCCCAGCATGCGGGAGGTGCTGGTGGGGGGAGGAGCAAGGGCACGGCACGCTTCGGGAAGGGGTAGAATGGGGCAGGATGCAGACAGGCAGGGCGGGGTGGGGAGGATGGGGGGCGGGGTGGAGTGGTGGGGAAGGGGTTGGGGTGGAGCAGGGAGTCAAGCACCCCCTGGCTACATAGAAAGATGGCGCCTCCGATGGCAGGGGCCCAGCCTGCTTCTTCCCCAGTTCTAGTGACTCTGTTGGAGACTGTCTGCAGGCTCAGGCGGAGTCAGTGCGTCAGTTACTCTTGGGGGGGGGGGGGGGCCGGGAGTGTAATTGTGCCAGGCTCTCCCTAGATCCACACAGACATCGCTGTGTCAATTACGCTAGGGCAGCGATAGGCAAACTATGGCCCACGGGCCGGATCCAGCCTCTCAGGGCCGTGGCGTCATGGGCCCTGCGCCGCTCCCAGAAACGGCCAGCACCACATCCCTGCGGCCCCTGGGGAAGGAGGGGCAGAGGGCTAGGTACACACAGGCAAGGGCAGCGCACAGAGCCCTCTGCCCCCCACCCCAGGGGCCACAGAGATGTGGTGCTGGCCGCTTCCTGGAGCGGTGCGGGGTTGGGGGCTGGGGGCCGGCAGGCAGAGAGCCTGCCCTAACCCCAGTGCATGTCACTGCCAGCCTGGAGCCTGGACCCCAGTTCCCTGCCTTGAGCCCCCTGCCTGCACCCCAATGCCCTCCCACACCCTCCCCACCTGCCCAGAGCCCCCCGCTGCACCTCACATCCCTCCCTGCGCCCCAACATCCTGCCGCACCTCTCCTGTACCCCAGCCCCTTGCCCTGAGCCCCCGCCACACCCTGCAGCCTCCTGCACCCCTCCCACCTGTCCTGAGCCCCCTGCCACACCCCGCACCCCTTCTGCACCCCAACCCCCTGAGCTCCCTCCCACACTCTGCACCCCAACCCATCAAGTCCTCATCGCACTCTGCACCCCAACCTCCTGCCCTGAGCCCCCTGCCACCCTCCCCTCCTCCCTCCTGCTGCACCTAGCACCCCTCCCTGCACCACTACTCTGAGCCTCCTCATACACCCTGCACCCTTCCTCCGCCCCAACCCCTTGCCCTGAGCCCCCTTCTGAACACTGCACCTCATCCCACTCCCTAATCCCCTGCCCCAGGCCTAAATACATGGCCCTGCGTGCAATTTTCCCACCCATATGTGGCCCTCAGGCCAAAACGTTTGCCCATCTCTGCACTAGGGTCAGGTTTTAAAGATTCACTTTGCAAACAGGGAAGCTAGAAAACAATTTAAAAAAAGAAAAGAAAGCCGGGATTCTGCCCTGTCTGATAGGCCTGGGAACAGGTCTATAGACTCTAATCTGGCCCCAAGATTTCCCATCCCAAGGCTCAGATCAGAGCAGCATTAAGTCAGCCAGTTCCAGCTGAACTTTGGCCTTAACTACTTTGGATCCAGCTGGGAAGGAGAGCTGCAGCCAGTCCGAACAGGTATGCTTTGTCCTTTTGGACTGTCGATCAAGTGAATCTGGTGCTCAGACAAAATCCCGCAGGGCGCTGGGAAAGCCTGATCCTCAGTACAAGTGTTAATGGAGGCTGCAGGAAACGGAGACAAAGAATGTGCCCGAATAAAAGGGGGAGCTCAATACCCGGATGGCAAACCAGGGTGAGAAGGTGTGTGCCACCTGTCCTGCTGTGCCAGTGCAGTACCACTAGATGGGTTGCTGGCAGCTGGGATCAGACCTGACATCTCTGCATCTTACAGCCCGAGCCTCAACTGCCTGAGCTAAGGGACCCAGCTCTGCTCCCCACGCTGTAGTTGGCTCATCACCCTCTGTATGTGGCTCAGCCACCATCGGAGAGAGACAGAGGGCCACACTGAGCGGGCAGGGGCTGTGCCTCATCGTACCCTCCTCTCTCCACCTGCCCCAGCGCCACACCATGCTGCAACGCACCTCCCAGCATCCCGCCATAAGGCGCCACACTACCCAGCCACCTGGCTGACCCCGCTATTAGGAACCCCCATCTTCAGGGGGCCCAGGCCCATCCCATCCACGCCTCACTCCCACACAGGGGGCTGTTCATAACCGCCTCTGCTGAGACGGCAACTCCGGAAGGGGCTAGAATCCCTCCGGAGCAAGAACCTTCTGCGCCTGGGCTGGGAGCCGGAGCGGGGCCAGGCCTCAAGGGCAGGCAAGGAAAGAGGGAGGCGTTTTGTCCCTCTCCTCCCCATGGTTGGAGGCTGCCATAGTTTGTGCTGCCCCGCCTCGCTCCAACCCCAGGGACAGCAGCATGAGGTGATCCTGAGAGACTGAGGGCAGAGCACAGCCTAGCCCTGAGAGGACGGAAGGCCCAAACAGGGGAGGGGGACCTGCAGTAGGACAATGCTCCCACTAGCCCCAGCTTCGCTGGCTTTCTGGGACACCGAGACATCCTCGCAGCCATGAGAAATAAAGACGGAACTGGGGGCGGGGGGGGGGGGGAGGAAATCCTTTGTGGGGAGGAGGGAGAAACCCCTACAATGCTGGCAACCGGCATACAACCAAATCACCTACAGACCAGGGAGCAGAGAGTGAAAACCAACCAGCCTGGCTTCCGAGTCTCATCGGCACACAAGCCGAGAGGGAGGGGAGCGGCACGGTAGAGGTTTTTAAATCCCTCTCTCCCGTTTTTATGGTGACAGTGTCTCTTTAAATAGGTTCTTTTTATAGCTTTTTCCGCAGGCGGGGAAGGGCGTTGGTGTCATAGCAGCACAGCTTAACTCATCTACATAGAGGCCACTCCACCCAGCCACCGCCCACCCCCACCAGCCGCGCCTGCTCTTCCCATTAGATTAGAGGAGGGATGGGTAATTTGGCTTGAAACTCCTGTCATTTCCCCCTACAGTTTAGGGTTGTATAAGTGCCGACACCTCACCCCCACTCTTTTCTTTCCCGGGGCCTACACAGCACCATGTAGACACAGTTCAGGGGTCAATCCCCAAGCCCTGAAAGGTGTTAGCTCCTCTCCCAGGGCAGCTGCCCAAGGAGATAAAGGAGCTGGGGCCCTGAAGATCCCCCAGCCAGGGAATGTGCGTTAGATGGGCTGACAGGGCCCAAGGGTGGGGGGAGCGCAGTGTGAATTAAAGGGAGGGTTCTTGAGGCAGGGCAGAGAACCCATCACCACTTCCCTCCCCCACCCCACACTGGGGGAGGCAAATGGCAGCCACAATCCTAGTCCAGCTGGGCAGCACTGCTACTGTCACAAGAGCCCGCCCCCCACAATCCCTGGAGTGCAAGAGACTTCAAGGGCAAGGTAATGATTCACAGGGCACAGGCCCCAAGAGCATGCTGGGAGTGGAGAGTAAGAGAATGGGACAGAGACAGAGACTGTCTATGCCCTGTTCTCCCCCAGTGTGCTCTCAAACACAGCCAAGGCTATGTGTGGAGTCCACACTGCCCCCTGCTGGAGTTGGTTTTGTCAAAGAAACATGTAGAGACCAGCATGAGGCTCTAGCCTGCTCCCCAGACATAGTTGCAAGGCTTCCTCTCTCAGGACTGCTCAGCCCACCCCCTAGATCTTCTCTCCCCTGGAAACCCAGAGTGGGAGGGGGCTTCATGAGGTACCTCCCTCATTAATTCACACCTGCTAACAAAGTGGGGGGCTGTCAGCCTGCTGACAACCAGCTTGACAGCAGAGGAAGTATTGGGGATTTCAGATTACTGTCCCCCTGGAAAGCCCCCACACACCCCCCCAAACTAGCACAAGTGCCTGTTTAAACATTGCCCTCCAGGGCCCAATCAGCATCACAATGCTGCATCAGCACATGGAAACCTGAACATGAGGATGCTCATCAGCTCTGGAGCACCTCACCAGGACGGTTTCCCACCTACCCAGGTTTGGCTGCAATAACACCCCGCCTCTCCCCCAGCCACTCCCATCCAAGCACTTCAAGGTGTTGCACAAGTGTTCGTTCAGCCTTACAAACCCTCACACCATAGGCAAGCACCACTGTCCCCAGTTCCACCAAGAGGGAAACTGAGGCACGGAGACGCGATGGTCACACACCAGAGCCAGACACTGAACCCAGACACACAGACTCCCCACCCTGCCCTCGAACTCCAGACCACCTTATCTCCCCGCGAAGTCCCACTCATCCAGCAGCTGCCCCGTCACTGGTCCAGTGGGGTGCACTCACTCCAGGGGAGAGGTTCAGGAATACAAGCAGTGGCAGATTAGGCTAAATCAGGCAAGAGGTAAGTGTGAGGTGTGGAGCAACCCCGCCTTATGGACACACCCGCCCCACAACCTCTCCATAACCCTGGACACAACACTGCCAACAGTGGAAAAACACAAGGAGCTGCTGCTTCCCAACCCAGCCCTGCGGCTTCAGGCTGCAAGCACTACCCAGGGCTGCCTCTGCATGCCAGGCCTTGCAAAGAAGTCGTGCCTGCATGCGGTTGCCTGCGGAGGCAGAACCTTCCAGCTGGTGCTTGCAATCAATAGGGGAAGAGGCAGGAGAAACAGAAACAGAGATGAGGGGCATGAGGGAACAGTGAAGAAAGAGCTCTCTTAACTATCATAGGGATTCCAGTCTCTGGATCAGCCATCTTAAAGGGGACCTGCCGTTTTCTGCTCCTTTTTGATGTGCAGTGGGGGAAGGGCATTAAAAAAGTACCCGTATAAAATTCTGGTCTCACCTACCCTCAGCAACTCCATGGAGACTAAAGATCTAATGAAACAATGACATCACAAGAGCCATGACCAATTGAGGAGATGGGATTGTTGGCCGGACTGTTTAAAAGTCATGTGTTGGTGTCTATTTAACTCCAATGCCTAATGAACATTGTGGAGAAAGGTAGTCTTTGTTAAAGATCCAACATCTCTGCCCTGTCAAAGGGGAAGAGGGGGAAAGCGATCCAATAATAAGCATCCTTGAGACCACTCCAACACATCACCCAAGACCATAACTGATATTCTGGATTGTTCTGAAGGGAGAAAAAAGCAAGCAAGAATACAACAGATACCCCAGATTTTGAGGCCTTCTTTCGACACTAAGAGAAAGGAAAAACTGGGCTTGTGCATGTTTTGAGGGTTCCTTTTAAGTTTTCCTCTCCTTTTCCCCCATTCCAATGAGCCACTATTATGTAGCCTGCACATTGGTACACTGGACTACTGGGGGAGACCAGAGCCCCTGCCACAATAGGTCTGCTCATGATAAAGCCGCTCAAGCACAAAACACGTGATATTAAGACACACAAAGAGTGGATGCTGCATGCTTTACTCTCCGCAAAATGATGGGTTCATCAAAGCAAGCCCACGTCTTACCTTGTTCCTTCATTGGGAGGGGGGGTACCCTGGGAGGGTCAAGTGATCCTCTCCAGCCAAGTAAGAAGGGGCAGCAGAGCTGGCTTAGTGTCTATAGCATCAGTGCACCTGGTGCTCACAGCCCAGAGGGAAGGGTTACAGTTACACAGCCCATCCCCTGGGATAGCCCCTGTTACATGACATGCCGCCTGTACTGTTTCTGGTACCGTACCCTTTACGAACGGATCCCCATGTGCTCTCTAGATCTCCCACAGTAGGGCCACTTCTCCGTCTCTCCCAAGCCCTCAACAGTAGCTATGTCAGCAGGAGAGCATCAGGGGGGTGTTCTTCACATTAGCACTTTTGTCAGTCGGGAGTGTAGACATAGCCACAAACACTTTCTGTTCCAGCGTCCTCAATACGGGACAGCAATTCCCCCAAACTACCAGGGATCCACCAGAGACAGCTCAGCATAGCGCAGCGTGCGAACAGCCATGCTGAGACACAGATGTGGCATTGGGCTAGAGCTACTTGCCAGGGAGTCAGGAATGCCAGAGGGGCATGGGCTGAAGCCCAAACTCAGTATAACCCCCCCTCTCGGGAAGGGAGTGGGGGGCAGTTGTACCTGCCAGAGACAGACACCCACTGTCGTTTTCCTGCACTACTGTTCAGTCTTCCCCAGAGGTCCTAGCTGTGCTGCATCTCATTCCATTACTTGCCCCATGGCCTGATCCAGAGGTGCTGGGCACCTATGTCCCTGGGTTTAAGGAGCAGAGGGCACTTGGACAGAGCAGCACCCTACACGGGTTCTCCTTTGTGGGCAACCTCTAATGACCAGCTGGTGCATTATACACAGGTGGCATCACAGGGCGTTGACAAGGTGTCACCAGGCAGCAGGATGATGGGCACCTCTCCAGGTCTTCACCACGCACAGTGGCATTTGTCCCCATGGCACTGGGGCAGTGGTCACACAATAGGCAGCTGTAAGTGCCTGAGTGGGGGTGGGGAGCGAGGGATCAGCAGCGGGCGTGCCCGTTTCAGGCTGCCAGCTGCACCCTGGGTCCCTCACAGCCCAGGCGTGGCTGAGCCGAGCTGCAGTGCAAGCTCCCAGCCATGCAGAGCAGCTGGCACGGGGCTCCTTTTATCCCACCCTCTTGGTGCTTTACAAACAAACAGCTAGTAACCCAGATCAAATGATATCTCTGAGATACGGATGGGGCAACTGAGGCATGGAACGGGGCAGTGTTTTGCCCAAGGTCACCCAGCAGGCCAATAGCAGAGATGGGACTAGAATGCCGGGGTCCCAACTCCTCCAGCAAGCTCGCTCCCTCCCAGAAAAGCAAACCGATGCCAGGTCTCCTGGCTCTAACCTCTAGCCGATATTCCCTCGCAGAGCCAGTAACAGAGCCCAGGGGCGTTGAATCTTTGCTCTACCATGCTAGTTAACGTTCTCCCCCTCAGAACTAATGCACAGGATCTCCGCAGAGCGAGACCCCGCTCCTTCCACTGGGCTCTCACTCTGAAATCTCCCCTGAAAACAGGGCGGGGGCCACCTGCCATTCATTTGACAGGGTCCCCATCCTTCTTTTTTAAACGTGGATGGCTACAACTGGTCTCAACGTCCCAGCAGCCAGGGGGAAGGGGGTGGACAGTGTGTGGGGAGCACATCTGTCTCTGTCTGTCCAGAAGAGAAGAGATGGGGCCCCCTATGGGCACGACTATGGGCTCAGATAGGGGGGCCTGTGTGTGACACAGGGGAGGGGGACGTCACCAGGACAACGGGAGTTAGGAGAGCCAGAGTCACATGGCTCAGGCGTTATCAGTTTGGGATCAGCAAGAGGTGTGGGCTGGAGATAAAGTGCCCAAGGTGCCTTAGGGCGGGGGCTGCGGCTGAGGCAGGGGTTTCCCGACAGCAACACTGGCAGTGAAGGGCTCCCATGTTCCAGCTGCCCCTGGGGACAGACCAGCACCCAGGGCAGAGATCCTCAGGACCCACCCCGCCCCCACACTCCTCGAGTCAGCCGCCACCCGGCATCCTGGGCTGGCCTCCCGCTCCAGCTCTCCACGGGTAAGGCTGCTCTGGTACCTCACTCACCCACCTCCCCTGGCCCCAGGACTGGATTGCTGGAGGCAGCCCCCCCACTCCCACCACACAGGCTCCTGGGTAAAAGCTCAGCTCCCAGAGGCCAGGACTCCTGGGTCCCACCCCCACAGTGGGAGCTGGGCAGGCGCCAGGACAGCTCAGGTGACTGCAGCTGCCTCTTGGATTTTAAAACTGGGGGAGCTCGATGCACATGGAACTGAGGGGCTAAGCAGAGGGCAGGAGACAGGGCTAGCTTCCCCACCCCCCGCCATCCCCCACACTGCTCTGCCGGTGCCTCTCACCCCCAACCCCCTGTATCCCAGCCAGAGGTGCCCCAGGGTTATTTTGTGATGCAGCCAATCTGCCAAAAGAGACAAAAACGCAGCCAACAAAACGTGTCCCACCTGCAACCTGATTTGAATTTAAACCAGGGTCTCCAAGCCCACCCCCCTTGTACCACCCAGCCCCCTAAGACCCTAGAGACCAGGGCACCAGCAGTGCAGTCGGAAGGGATCCGTCCTGTGGTGGATTTCAACTGTGCATTTCTACAACCCGGCACAGACCTCCCCGGCCCCCTCTCTTCCCCGTCCTTCTCCCCTCCCTGTAGCTAGGGCCAGTTCCAAGCCTTGGGGCTCTGGCTTCCAGGAGCACTCATGGCAGATAGAGCCCTGGCCCCTTCCCCCCTAGCTTTATTTCTGGGAGGCCTTGAATAGTCTGGCATCCCTTCCTTCCCTGCAGCCTGACATCTGTGCCGGGCTGCCACCTTAACCCCCCAATGCCCGGGCTGCCAGAGGCTGTAACCATGCAGTACGACCATGCACAAGGTGGCAGGAGAATCTACCCAGGCCAGGCCTGGGGCCTGCTCCCGGGGCCCGCGGGAGACAGGTTCTCTGGAATGCTCACCGAGGGGGTGGGGGAAACTCAGCCTTGCTTGATTGTAACCACATGGCAGCTTGTTCCTGGAGCAGTGCTCAAGGGGCTGGTCCTGGGCTCTGAGAGGCCGGCTCAGGGAAAGCGGGAGGGATGTGAAGGTGGGACCTAGGGACCTCTGCATCCCTGGGGCTGCATTCAGGGCAGGTGGAGCAACTCGGACTACTCAATAGCAAGCCCTTAAATCCTGGCTCCAGCGGGAAATCCCAGCTGCCCTTGACCAAGGTGCCAGCTGAGGCGTAGCAGCAATGCATGGGGGGCCCCAGGGATGCACATGACCGCAGAACTTGAAAGGGGAGGAGCCAAGACATCGGGTGCAGGCGGATCCTTTGCTCCCCACAGGCCAGTCCCCCGACTGCCTCTGGTGGCTCCCATGCTTGATGCCAAGTGTCCTTCCCGCTTGATCTCAGCAACTAATGCACCAGCCCAGAAAGGGTTAAGGGAGGACGCAGTGGAGACTGTGGGAAGCAGAAACGTGGGCACCTTGCCCAGCGTTGCTCCCTTCATGCCAACACTGCCTGGAGCAGGGTTCGAGGATCCCCAAACCATCCCTCGAGCCACACTCCGGGTGGCTTCAGGGCCAGGGCTGAGCAGGTTAAGTGGTGCCCAATCCAGGGCAAGGGGCAGGGCTCCAAAGCTGGAAACTTGGCCTGGTGAAGACTCCTGGCCCCAAGGTGTCTGCCAGCCCCTCTGGATAGCACAGCCATATGTGATAGGAGGCCTGGTTTGGGCCCTGGACAGTAGGAGCCAGCTCAGTCCTGCACAAGGGACCTGTCTACATCCCCACAGCACCCCTTGCCCCAGAGCTCCTCCCCACGGAGCGCAAGTGGGAGGATGCCTCCAACACGGAGCACCTCCAGGCGCCATACCAGCCTGCCAGGGCTCAGAGATGGGGAGAGGACAAGGGTCAGTTTGGCCAGAAGGACAGAGCGCAACAGCCTCCCATGGGGCTCCCTTGCATTGCTGACACTGGCCAGGAGAACAGGCTGTAGGGCACAACCCTTCCCAGTTCTGCTTTCCATGGGGCTCTGCACCAGGGTTCATTGCCATCTCACAGTGCCATGTTCTCCCATGGCAGCAACCCCCCAGCATAGACAGGCAAAGGCTGATTGACTCTTGCAGTGCAGGTCTTAGCCCACTTTCAAGCAGGGGTACAGAGAACAGGCGCACAAGGGGGTACTCAGGAGTGCAGGCTCCAAGAATGACCGCTTGACATGTCGGCTTATGGAGATGTTGGGTGTCTGTCAGAGGGATCCAGGAACACAGATCTCTGGCTCAAAGTGGGGTCTAAGCCGTCGGCTCCAACCCCTGCACAGCGGGGGTAAGGACACAGCAATCCACACAATGGCATCATCTCCAAGTTCAACCTTGGGACGGCTCAGCCAGGAAGGCTCCGCTGAATGGAGGAGGGAACATGGAGGATGGGAGGAGCAACCCTGACAATTAGCCCACACGCCAGCTGTGGTGTTTGAGATCCAAGTGTTGGGGGGCAAGAACCCCTGATTTGGGGGGGTGAGGGAGATGCATGCACCCTGCCAGCCCATCTGATTGAGGGGCGGGGAAGTGGTTCACAAAGGGGGCCTGGCACCACCACCAAGTCTCAGTGACTCAGGGGATGCTCCCCAGATTGGGGGTGGGAAGAGGAAAGTGCCTTCTGGATGGAATTTTCCAGCTGGGCTCTAGGAAGAGAGGGACAAGCCCCCCTTTCCCTCCATCCTCTTGCCACCAGCAGCTCCCAGCCCCAGCAGCTCAACCTGCCAGGGCCCGAGGCTCCAGGCAGCACCTGCTTCGCCTCATTGTAGGCAGAGGAGAGTCCCGTGGGAGCGGCAGGCCTGCCCAGACCTGGGGCTTTCAGATGTCAGGCTGGGTGGGGCAGATTAACGACTCCGCTGACCCGAACCCAGGGAGGAGACATCTGCTCCTCCCTCGGCATCTCTGGCTCAGGACTCCTGTATCCGTCGGTCCAGTCATCCCAGGAGAACTCCCCCCACATGCGGGAATACTCCCTCCTCTGCCTCCGTGGCAAAGCAACGTTGTCATCTCCCTCCATGCACGGGGATGGGGATTCCCAGCGACATTCCCCGCCCCCCACCCCCCGTCACTCTGGCAGACGAAAGGGGTGGAAACAGCCTCCTGAGACACCCCTCCCTGTTAGGGTAACCAGACAGCAAGTGTGAAAAATCAGGACAGGGTGGGTGGGCGGGGTGTAAGTGGAGCCTATATAAGAAAAAGACCCAAAAATCAGGCCAGTCCCTATAAGATCGGGACATCTGGTCATCCTACTCTCTACCCGGTGTGTGTGGCCTCCCCAGATAGTGTGGTGCTGGCAAAAGGGCCCAGCTCCCAGGCCCTGGTGTGGCTAGAGTACACTGCACTGCAGCTGTTCTCTGCTTCCCGCGGACCATAGGGAGCAGCACAGGAGTTAGAGTGGCCTTGAGGCTGACCCTCAAAGGTGAGCTGCTCTAGTGTGATCAGAGGGCCAGAGCAGCAAAGGAAGGTGCTCTCCCGCCTTGCGGTTCATGCAGCCTCTCGAGCATTGGGGGTGGGGATGGATGTGTGGCTAGATCGCAACGTGACCAGAACTACCCCTGGATTCAAGTCCTGACTCATTGGCTTGGGCCCTATCCCTGATTAGAGAAGGGAGTAAGGCATGACTGGCTGGATTTTCTTTCCCAGAACTGCTGGATTGAGCCACTTCCGTGCTGGCCGACATGCCGGGCAGACAGTGCCCTACAGGCCACATGACAGTCCCTGGAAGATGGCCCCAAAACACTGCGCAGGGAAAGGACGGAGCCAAGTACTATACCTGGGATCAGGCAGGAAGGTTCCACCTGGGGGCAAACCCGCTGCTACAGCAGGATGGCCCATGACACTGGGCTCCACAGCTGCAGAGTCTCCAAAAGGACCCTACAGCAGGAGGATGGGTGCTGGAAACACCCCGTTCAGAGCATTTATATAGAACAGAAGGTGCTTGGCCCTGTGAGCGTGCTGGGATCCAGGGCTAATGGGCACAGGGACTAAAGCAGGGGGGAGTCAATCAGTCAGATGCAGTGACTGACAGGTCAAGGGGCCCAGCTAGTGATGGAGAGAGGTTTTGTGGAAATTGGTGTTTCAGCATGGGCTGATAGGAGATCCCTTCTAAGGTGCCATGTGTGCTTCCCCAACAAGCTCTACTCATGCCTCTTAATCCCAACCCAAACCCCCCCATGATCCCAACACCCGCAGCTCTGCTGATGCCCCTCACTACTGACCTACAGTCCCCGCAATCCCTCACTATTCCAGCTCCCCACAAGCCTGCGGACACTTTATTTTCTGCTCTGGTTGGCTCAGCCCCTGCATATTTGATACCAGATGTCACTGCAGAACGCAAGTCAAGAAACATTAGACCTCATTAAAACTCAACGCGCCCTGCTGCTGGGTGTGGTGCGAGTTCTGTAGGGCATTCTGCCCCTGCACCTCCATCCAGACCTGCAGCCTCCTCTACTGCTCCAGTCATGGGCTCCCCCACAGGGCTACCGATGCCCCTCAGTCCTGACCCACGTCTCCTCTGCTGTTTCCTCCCCAGACACCCAGCTCTGCCAACATCCAACCTTTGGCTCTCTCCTCACCCCAGCTCCGCCAACACTCACTGTAGCCTGGCCTGCAAGCCCAGCCTTGGCCTCTCCCCTCCCCGCAGCTCTGCCCAATGCTCCTCAATCCTGGCCTGCAGCCACTCCTGTTATTCCAGCCCTGGCGCTTCTCAAGCCTGCCAACTATGCCCAACTCTCCACCTGCCCAAACATGCCCCTCCAGCACTGTGCCGAGCACGTGACACTTCCAGCAGCCCTGACTCCCCAGACCCCAGAGCACAAGCTGGAGAGGAGCACAACTCAGGAGATTCCAGCTTTGCCAATGTCTTGCTCCCAGACAGAGGTGCTCTGCCTCTCTCACCAGGCCCACCCTCCTTTGCCCCAGAGTGTGTGAGGCACTTGGCCCCAAATCATCCCTACTGCCACAGTGCCATCAGGGAAACTGAGGCATAGAGGGGGCACAGAACTCTACCAAGATCACAGTGCAAGTCAATGGCAGGAACAAACCTAGATCTCTCAACTTGTAATCCACTGACCCAACAGGGACAGACCAGGGTCCCCCAAACCCTGGTCCCCTGCTCAGACCACTAGCCTATGCTCATTGGGAGTGCCACCTCACAGAGGTATCCTGTGCTTCACCCCATAGTCAGTGCCTCCCCACTCCCAGCTCCATCAGCACATGGCCTTTCCCAGCTATGCCACAACCAATCAATTGGGTAATTACAGGGCTCAGCAACACACAGTTATTTGATGAGATTTCCATCTGCCACCAGCGGGGCATGCAGAAATGACCACAGAACACCTGGAACGCACACCGGCTGCGTGCACACTGGCAGGTACCCAAGCTCCCTGCGGGGACAAGGCCAGGAATAAATCATTAGAAACATGGGGCTCCGTGCAAATGGCTAGAACAGCCACTCATACCATTGCAACACACGTCCCTACCCCCTGTGAACAGGCAGGGCAGTGAACCCAGCACACTGCCCTCCTGAAATATTCATGACTGAAAGGGATCTGTTGGCTATTATATACCAGCTGCAGGGAGGACAGCGGTCCTGCAGGCCAAGTGGTGAAGCAGAATAGCAGGACTCTTGAAGGACTGTGTGGTACAAAGTGTCAGGCCTAGGATAGTGGGAGGGGGCTACCAATCAGAGGCGCACAGGGAGAGCTCCCTGCCTAAAGGAGACTGCACCCAGCAACACATTCAATGGCTAATATTGCTGCAAGCTGCTCTGGCATTTTGCAATAACACCAGGTATCAAATATGCAAGAGCTGAGCCGAGTGGGTTTGAGGAGAACCAGCACTGCCTGTCCTGCCAAAACCCAGCACAGGTTTCTCCATCCCCAAGCCACGTGCCCGAAGAGCCTGACTGTGCCCAGAGGTCAAAGCAAACGGCTCCAGGGGCCAGGCTGGGAGCTTTACACACTTAATTTAAGTTCTTACCACTCCTGTGCATAGTGGTAACAATTTTTGTTATTGAGATGGGAGAACTGAGGCAAGGAGGTCAAGGTCCACATTTATGTGCCTACTCATTCAGTGTCCCCGTTCTTTGGGGGAAGGCACCAGGAATCCATTTTCAGGGGTTCTTGGCCCCTGCCTGTCCATCCAACATCAGGTGCTCAACACTGCGGAAGAAAAAGGCTACTGGGAGCTTAGGGCGGGCACCCCGAGCCAATGTCTGCTCAGAATTAGCAGCCACTTCTGAAAGTTTGGCCCTAAGTGATCTAGTGGCAGAGCTAGGAACAGAATCTAGGTGCCCTGCCTCAGACGCCTGCTCCAAGCAAGGAGCAGAACCCAGGCATCCTATTAACTCCCCCGCCACCGCTGCCCTCATCCTATACTGTAGGACTGGCCCAGGGATTCCAGCTGCCCCTGCTGCAGCCCTACACACAAGAGGGGAAGGCCCTCCATTTCCTGCATGTAACCGAACCCCGGGCATTAAGGTAAGGTGTCCAGCTGTTCACAATGGACACACTTGTCCATTGGAAGGGGAAGAGGGGCACTTCCGAATTAAATCTGCAAAAGGATGGCTGGCACAGAGAACAGAATAATGGTCCCCAGGAAAACAAAAACAAGCATTTGCTAAAAGCCTCCATGCTCAGATACCTTCTGTTCCAGGGATGGGCAAACTACGGCCCATGGGCTCATCTCGTCTGGCCCCTGAGCTCTTGGTTGGGGAGGCTCCCCCACGCCTCCTCGCCTTCCCCACTCCCCTGGAGTCTCAGCATGCCACACAGACAGCGCTCTGAGGGGTGGGGAGGGGCGGTGCATTCCTGCTGCTCTGAGTGGCGTGGTAAGGGGGCTGGGTCCGGGGGGTGGGGGCTGGATAAGGGGCAGAGGGGCCCAGGGAAGAAGGGGGATTGGATAAGTGTGGGAGCCCTGAGGGGACCTGTCAGGGGGCAGGGATGTGGATGTGATCAGGGCAGTCAGGGGACAGGGACCAGAGAGGTTGGATAGGGGTTGGGATCCTGGGGGGGGTCATTAGGATCGGGAGGGGGTCTCAGGAGGGGGTGGTCAGGGGACAAGGAGCGGAGGGGGGTTGGATGGGCCAGGGATCCCGAGGGGGGCAGTCAGTGGACAGAGGGGCTTGGATAGGGAGTTGGATCCAGGGAGGTTGTTAGGGTAGGCGAGGGTCTCAGGAGGGGACAGTCAGGGGATAAGCAGTGGGAGGCTGGATGGGTTGAGGGCTCTGAGGGGGGCAGTCAGGGGGCAGGAAGTGGGAATGGGTTGGATGGGGGCAGGGGCCAGGCTGTTTGGGGAGGCACAGCCTTCCATACCTGGCCCTCCACACAGATCTGCAACCCCGATATGGCCCTCGGGCCAGAGTTTGCCCACCCCTGCTCTATTCCGAGGCTGAGGGGGATGACGCTGTGGTGTGAGTAAAAGGTGTCTCTTCAACGCCGGACATTAAAGGTATGGAGGTGGGGAAGAGAGGGGGGAAAATCTGGTGGTTGGAACTGGGGGTGGGATCAGCATTCCTGGCTTTGATTCCCAGCTCTGGCACTGACTCCCTGGGCATCTTGGGCAAGTCACGGCACTGCTCTGTGCCTCAGTTTCCCCTGTGCAGTGGGGACAGTGAGCTGGGCAGCCAATAGGGACGAATCCATTTTTAACGAGGGGGCTGGGAGCGCATGCTGGGCTGGAGGCTGCCTGGGAAGGGCCCATGATGCCCAGCCCATTTTCAGACAAACGAGCTCAACTGCATCTCTTCGGAAAGCAGCATCACCAGGACATGCAGCTCCCCCTTGCTGTCCTCTCCTGCACCAGGTCCTGGATGGGTCTGGCTATGGAGAGTGCCTCTCTCCACGTCCACCCCACGCCTGCCTAGACAGAGGCGCTATAGAAACTCCAGGCATGAGTTTCCAAGTGACAGAGCTCTCCACCAGCAGGAGAAGGGTTTTAAAGGGCCAGCCACAACTGCCGTCTCTCGGCAGGCCTGGCCCCTGTGAGACTGACTCCCACTGCCACACCTGGTGCTTTAAGAGCTGGATTTGTGCCCACCCTGAGAATGCGTCGGGGAAGAGAGATCCCAGCCCTTCACTGGGCAGGACAAGCTGGCAGGTCTCAGGCAGAAGCACAGCAACACTGCAGTCGGGATCCCCCCTAGTTCCCCCCCATCCACTCAGCTCACCGCTGTGACCTTCCAAGGCTGTCACAAGAGCCCGCCTCCTGCTCCATGGAAAACTAACCCTATTCTTAAAGGCACAGGGCCCCCATTTCCTTAACCCAGGTTAGCCAGATGGATGGGGAGGGGGCTGGGGGTTCACATGAGGTGGTCACAGAGCAAAAGCTGGCTGTCACCACGATTGCCATGCGCCTGCATGCTGTGATGTGCTACAATGACTCAGGAATGTGCTAGCTGTGCTGATGATGTGTCTGTACAGCACCTAGCACAGTGGGGTCCTGGTCTATGTACTGGGGCTCCTATGCAGGACGGCAATACAATAAGTATGGGCAAGTTGCTGGTGCCCAACTCACTAGCAGCAGGAAAATAGTGTTTGGGCTGCGGGGTGGGGGTTGGTTAACATCTGAACAGATGACGGGGAGGGATAAGAAGGCTCAGAGCTCTTCACCAGCAGGCCGTGGCTTCGAAGCCAGCCCAGGCCAAGAACAGTCACCTGCCTGTGGTTTCCTGAATGGTCTGAAACCCAGAGAGCGATGCAGAAGGGATGTCAGTCCAGTTCTTAGTAGGCAGGTAGCTATAACCCACTGTCCCCTCCAATGGCGGCCTCTATCTGAACACCCCAGGGAGACTGAGCACCCCCAGAGAAGGGCTGAGGCACATCAGCAAGTGCTGTGGGTGTCTGGAACCTCACACCAGATCACCACCATGGAAAGAAGCCGAGTGATGGACTAAGGAGCTCAGCCTTCGTGCCCACCAGCCCCACGTAGGCTGGGATGAGCGTGCCAGGCCTGGCTGCTCCTTGCTGGTGCACTGCCCATCCCAAACTCTAGAGCCAGAAAGAATTTCTACAGAGCCAGGCTGCAAGGTGGCCCCTGGCAGAAGGGGCTGAGGTGGCCACGTTCCCCGGAGCGGCAGTCACGGGGCTAGCCCTGGGCTGGGGCTGTAAATGGTTGCAAACAAACAGATCTTTCAAGCAGGAAAAGACCAGGCTGCTCAACCTCAATAGCAGAGGGGAACCAGTCAGACGGCCTGCGGGACGGAGAAGGAGAAGAGTGGGATTTCTCATCAGTGGCACAGAATGGCCCTTTGCCCCCAGCAGCTGGTAGGACTCACAAGGAGAGGCCTGTCCATGACCCACGTTAACATCCCACGGCCTCAGGGCGAGGACAGTGCAGCTCAGCGACCCATCGAGCACCCAGCGGCTGTGCTGCCACGGGCAGGAATCCCGCAGAGGACAGTGCCCACCAAGGCACAGGATCCTTCTAAGCACAAACCGGGAGGGCCAGAAGGAGAAGCACATGGGGAGAGTCGCTCCCTTGCCACCACTGGGGAAGTGCTCCATGCCCAGGGGCTGATCCTCTTTGGGGAAGGGGGGAGGGAAAGCAAAGACAAATCCAGTGGACCAGTGGGGACCATTTGGCACCTAGCCACTCCAGAGAGGAGTGAAGGTGCAGCTATGGAAGAAACCAGCCCAGCTCATGTTTGGGACTCCAGAGAGGAGGCAGAGAAGGGGACAGGGAGCTGCTGAGATGGTCAGTGCAGGTGGGTGACGAGTAGAGTGACCAGCTGTCTCGATTTTATAGGGACAGTCCCAATTTTGGGGTCTTATTCTTATATTAGCTCCTATTACCCCCCAGCCCCTGTCTGGATTTTTCACACTTGCTGTGTGGTCGCCCTAGTGGTGAGGGACAGACCCAGCTCAAGGGGAATTTCAGGGAGAAAAGAGACAGGCGTTTGCATAGTTCAGCAGGGGCTGAAATACCACCCCACCCTGGTGCTACCCTCCCCTCCTGGCATTGACAGCAGGTGCTTTGTGCATGGACAGGGCAAAGAGAACTCTGGGCAAACAGTTTCTTGGAACTGCCAGGGCTGTAGGGTAGGTTCCCCCTCCATGCCAGTGAGCCAGGAACGCCCCTGGCCAACACGCCATCTGCAAAGGAGCAGGCAGCTGACAGCCTGTGGAGCGAGAGATGGGGCAACTCTCTGTTCCCAGCACACACAGTCACACTCTGGAGGCTGACTGGCAGCGTCCCTCAGCTGCCAACTCAAAGCCGGAATTCAGATGCAAGAGAGAAATGACCCCTTAGGAGGACCGGGAAGATCTGTGCTCCGGGAAACACCATGTCCAACGTCAATGGGAGCCGCAGAGCCGGCAATCGGAGCAGCCCCTGGGGGCAGCGTACGAAGGCACCCTGACCGCCCCTCTGTCTAGGAGCAGAAAGACATGCCACTGCTTCCCAGGAGTTGTGCAGATTTCCATCCCTGGGAAATGCTGGGGCCGTCTGAGGTCAGCACCGCCCAAAGCTCACACCCATTTCCGTGCCCCACGTGGTCCAGTTTATTGGCCCGAAAAGGAAGAGACAGCCCTGCTGGGCTCAGTCCCTGCGACACCGGCAAATTCCAAACCTGCTGCTTAGACCACTACACTGTGCCCCAGGGCCAGGAACAGAGATGGGTCTGGGAGGGTTGAGTTGCTGTGTTTGCAGCACACACCATCTGAAGCCTCCCTATCCTCACCCACCCTATAGGTGCATACCTGGTGTTGCACATGCTCCATACACCATCACTCATCCAAAGTGGGACAGGAATGCCCAACATCACCCTCCCAGGAGGCTGACACCCATAGGAAGTTTGTGGAGACAGGCCACATAGGGTGTGCATACACTGCAAAGAACACCCAAAAGGAATGGGTCTCCAAGCCCAGGTCATGGTACGGGGCTAAAAATAGCAGTGTAGATGTTCCGGCTCAGTCTAGAGCCCAGGCCCTGAGACCCTCCCCAGGTTGGAACCTGGGCTCTGAAACTGGAGTGGGAACACCTATGCTGGTCCTATGAGCCAAACTGAATCAGCCCAGACTCAGACTCCCTGCCATAGGGTTGGGGTTTTTTTTTGAAGTGTAGACATACCTACCAAGTCATCTCATGGACTTCCATGACAGCAACAGGAGCAAGGTCTAGTAAGGACACTGCACCCGGCTATAGCCCCTCCCATTAGAGCAGATACAGGCATGATGCTGGCAGACCAGGTCATGCCAGAGAGTCTTCAGGTCAGTTCACTTGTGTGTTAGTATAGATCCGAATGAGTGTAAATATGAAAGTGTATTCAGATGTTTAAACTTCATGAAAACTAGTGGAACTTTACTTGCATTATTTTCACACATCTGTTTCTGTTATAATGTCACACACACAATGTAAATGTTTGCTATACCCCTGTAACTAAATAACCCATCAAAGAAATCTTGAGAAATATTAATGAAGGACTTAAGGAGTTTACTAGAAAATACTAATTTCAAAGCAAGGGGCCATGATGTATGATGTCTGGAGGTCAAAAGACCAAATGCATTCCTCACTCACCATCAAGGAAAAAGCCCAGGTCAGTAGAGATACTGTCAACTTGCTTTTTGTGTGAAAAAACTTGAAATATGGATTCAAAGAAAGACCCTGTATCTCTGAACTGCTTGGACTCTTACAGGGAAGGGTACCAGATGCAAAGCAGAGATCCCCAGAAACAATCTGGGTACCCTGAAAGATTTTTGGGAAACTGATAGTTTGTTATATCACTGCCACCATTTGGAGTTACAAACTGTGAATTACCTGTGCATATATTTTACGTGCTTTAATCTCTCAATATCTCACCTCCTTTTCTTAGCTAATAAATCTTTAGTTAGTTTACTATAGAATTGGCTGTCAGCCTTATCTTTGGTGTAAGATCCAGAGCACCAGCTGATCTGGGGTAAGTGACTGGACTCTCAGGACTGGGAGCAACCTGATGTGGTGATTTTTGGTTTAAATGACCATTATCACAAAGTTCAGTTTGTCTAGATTGCAAGACAGACTAGAGAGTCGGAGGGGACTGTTTGTAACTCCATTGTTACTGGCTTGGTGAAATCCGTACCATCAGTTTGGGGTGTCTGCCCCATTTCTGACAGTCTGCTGGAAGGTGAGCCACTGCAGACTGTGACAACAAGCACCAACAAATCCTCACCAGCCCCCTGTGGCATGGGTATCACCTCTTTGTAAATGGGGAAACTGAGGCACAGAGCTTAAATGACTTACCCAAGGTCACACTGAGCTCGTGACCCTCCTTTCCGATTTATGCACATCATCCCCACCCCCAAACGCAAGTCAGAATTTCCCTAGAGGAAATGTATCCTGTTTGCACTAAAGCATTAACCCAACTAAGAGTTGTTCCTGTGTTGTGACACATCCTTTCCTCAAACAAAACTCCAGCTGGGATCCAACACTATTTCACCATAACAGATTCCTTCACTAGATCATCCCCCCGCACTGGTACCAGAAAACCAAGAGGAACGAACATAAAATCACCTGTGCTGGCGGAGAAGGCTCATGGCTGGGGAGGAGGGGAGGAAGAGAGTATAGGCTCAGAAGGAGGTTGTTTGCATCACAGTCTTACCCAGGATCCACTCTCCCCACAACCGCAGAAAAAGTTTCCTAGCTAGGTGACTACGGCCAGCGATGCAGAGGCACTAACAGGGCGTGTGGCTGCACTGTCCCGAGAAACACAATTCACAGCAAAAACTGTGGCAGACTCCACTGGAGTCAAATCAGATTCCCTAGGACTTGAATCTGAAGGCCTTGGAATGTCTCAACACCTCTGCTCTCTAATATATGGCCATGCGATCTAAGGGGTCATCCCACGAAGGGGGCAAAATGATCAGTAACCAACCACCACTCACAGCTGTTCCATGCAACAAGTCTCTTCCCACATTCCAGTAACCAGGTGGCGTGGTGTCTTCATGCCTTTAATTCCACCTCTTTGGGCCCCAGGAGAGTCATTATTCCTCACTCCCATGTACTGGTGGTAAGAAAGATGGGATGAGGGGACAGCAGAGTACACCACTCCATCCACAAGATCTGCTACCATCGATGGTAACGCTAAGGAAAGGTGGGCCCAGGTGAGCTGTGTGAAATAAACTCACTGCCAGCCCAGTCAGAAACCAGCATGATCTCTCCTCTCACTCTTGGCAACAGGTCATCCATGGGAAGACAGGGAAAACGAAAGCCTCTATGAACAGATCATGAGCTTCCAACCGGTGTCGGACAGATCCAGACACAGGCCATAATGATTTCTGATAGGCCACCCGGTGGGCTGGAGTTTTATGAGGGGGATGCCTCACCCCGTGACTGAGATAGAATTTGCACAAAACATGCTATAAAATATAGAAGTTACAATATAACAGTCCTGTGCCTTCACAAAGAGCTTTTCACCCGAGGAGCTCAAAGCATTTTGTAACACAGAGACGACCTTCTGTAGATGGGGAAACTGAGGCACAGAGAAGGGGAATTACTTGCCCAAGGCCACATGCATTGAATCAGCAGCAAAGGTGGTTAAGATTAGAACCCAGTTCTCCTGATGCCTGCTCTAACCACTACATATCCCTGCCTTTTCTGTAGCAGGGAAGTTCAAATTCCAGTGTCTCTTTAATCCCCCTTCCTATTAGTTATCCTGAAAGATCACCTGTGTCTAGACCAGGGCTGTGAAAAACCACCAGGGATATTTGGTTACTTCTCTGCAGACCTACAGCCTGATTGGATGCACTCAGCAGATGCTGTTTTTTTCCCCCAGTGCCAAGCATGGCCCCGAGATGCATGATCCCCAAGTGCATCGCATTCCAAATCTCTCAGCTCCCGGGACCCACAGGTGCAGATACGGATGGGGAGACTCCATCCTTACTTTTTGCCGGATAGAAGCCCCTCCTTCCCCCCAAGATCCAGGATATTTGCATGGGGCTGGGTGGGGTGAGGTTGGGGAGGTGAGAGCTTTTAAACCACGGTCCTCACCCCTGCAAGGGCATTAGTGACCTGAGGGCCTTTTCACAGCAGGGTGGATTTGACCTGGTTTCCTTGACCAAAATGTGGGCTTGGTTGAAAAGCCACCCCAGCAGCAGGTGCCTGTGAGGCGCACGATAGACACCGGAACAGCTGATTACCTCAAACAGAAAGCGAGACCACCTCCCCCATGAGCCCGTATGTGTTACATGGCCGTACACAGCTGCAAACCGCAGGACGCAGTCTCTCACCCCCCCGCGCTCCCACCCCCACCTCACACACAAGGCAGGATGCGTTTGCGGGGACTTCCTCACCCCGCGCAGGAAGTGAAACCTGAACACGGGGGAGCAGCATCAAAAACCACCTCCGGACCCAGAGGGAGGCAGACTTAGAGGCGCTGGGATCTCTACAGCTCCACATGACCTCAGCGGCGAGGACGAGGGACTCGGCCACCATGTGTAATGGCTCAGCCCAGTGCATGCTGGTCTGGAGAACGGAACCCCCTCAGCATCAACACAGTGGGAGACCTGGGAGGAGAGGAACAACCCAGCCCCACCAGGAATCAGAGGTGAAGCTGGAGAATACTTGCCCCACTGGCAATGGAGGAGCAAGTGTCCCTGGCCCTCTGGCAATAGGAGAGGCCAGTGGGGAAGCTGCCCAGCTCATCTGGAAGTAGTTTGCTGGGAGGGACAGCTCTTTCCCAATCTGGATTCAGGGCAGTGTTGGTGCTGCTGAAGTTTAATCAAAGGCCAGGCACTGAATAAGAGGCCTGAGCCCTGGATCCTGGAGGAGAAGATCATATACCAGGCACAGCAGTGTCTGTGGATGGGGAAGTTACAGACTGGGAGAAACTAGAGGTGAAATGCAGGAAGTGCCCGGCAAGGGTGGCATCAGCATGATTAGTACAAGGTGGGACCTGCTGCAGTTGATGTGTCTGGTCACATCATAAGAGCGGCCATACTAGGTCAGACCAAAGGTCCATCTACACCAGTATCCTGTCTTCTGACAATGGCCAATGCCAGGTGCCCCAGAGGAAATGAACAGAACAGGTAATCAAGTGATCCATCCCCTGTTGCCCACTCCCAGCCCCCAGCAAACAGAGGCTAGGGACACTATCCCTACCTGACTAATAGCCATTGATGGACCTATCCCCCATGAATTTATCTAGCTCTTTTTCAAACCCTGTTACAGTCTTGGCCTTCAAAACATCCTCTGGCAAAAAGTTCCACAGGTTGACTGTGTTGTGTGCAAAAAATACTTCCTTTTGTTTTACACCTGCTGCCTATTACTTTCATCTGATGACCCCTAATTCTTGTTTTATGAGAAGTAATTTACTTTCTCCACACCAGTCATGATTTTATAGACCTCTATCATATCCCCCCTTAGCCGTCTCTTTTCCAGGGTGAAAAAGTCTCAGTCTTATTCATCTGTCCTCATATGGCAGCTGTTCGATACTCCGTATCATTTTGGTTGCCCTTTTCCAAATCTTGTCCAATTCCAATATACCTTTTTAGAGATGGGATGACCACATCTGTACGCAGTATTCAAGATATGGGCGTACCATGGATTTATACAGAAGCAATAGGATAGTTCCTGTTTTATTATCTAGCCCTTTCTTAATGATTCCCAACATTGTGTGCTTTTCTGACTGCTGCTGCACATTTCAGAGAACTATCCACAAACATCCACTCAATGACTCAAAGATCTCCTTCTTGTGTGGTAACAGCTAATTTAGACCCCATCATTTAGTATGTACAGTTGGGATTATGTTTTCTAATGTGCATTACTTTGCATTTATTAACACTGAATTTCATCTGCCATCTTTGATGCCCAGTCACCGAGTTTTGTGAGATCATAGAATAATAGAATATAATTCATAGATCCCTTTGTAACTCTTCACAGTCTGCTCTGGATGTAACAATCTTGAGTAATTTTGTATCATCTGCAAATTTTGCCACCTCACTATTCACTCCTTTTTCCAGATCATTTATGACTATGTTGAACAGCACAGGAGACCCACTATGGAGTAGTAGGAGACCTACTATGTTGAACCTCTGGGAGACCCACTATTTACCTCTCTTCTTTCTGAAAACTGACCATTTATTCCTACCCTTTTATTTCCTATCTTTAAACCAGATACTGATCCATGAGAGGACCTTCACTCTTATCCCATGACAGTTTATTTTGCTTAAGAGCCTTTGGTGAGGGACCTTGCCAAAGGCTTTTGGAAAGTGTAAATACACTCTATCCACATGCTTGTCAAACCTCTCAAAGAATTCTAGTAGATTGGTGAGGCATGAGTTCCCTTTACAGAAGCCATGTTAACACTGTTTCTTGGGGAAGAGTCAATCTACGTGTCTGATCATTCTGTTCTTTACTGTAGTTTCAACCAATTTGCCTGGTACTGACGTTAGACTGGTAAGCCTATAACTACTTGGAATCTCTCTGGAGCCTTTTTTAAAATTCACATCCCATTAGCTATCTTCTGGTCATTTTCACTGAAGAGTGGGGCCTGAGGTTTAGGCTCCCAGTTGACACCCCCGGTCTCTGGAAGGGGTGTGTGGCAGATGTCAGAAGGACAGGAGCAAAGAGGATGAAGAGGAAGGTTTGGGATGTGGTTTGAGGAGGCGGCTGTTGCCCAACGGAGGGGTTTAGAGATGGTGCCAGGTCCAGAGCAGCAAGGGAGGACCCTGGGAAGAGGGACACGAGAACCAGGTTTTCTCACAGGACGAGCTATGAAGGCCAAAGCGCAGACTGTACTGGGGACAGCAAGCAGCAGAAGGGGCTCAGAGATAGCAGAGCAAGTGGCTGAGGGGTTCAGCTGGAAGGAGCAGCAGGTAGGATGGGAAGACGGCACACAGATGGGCCAGTGATGGGGACAGACACATACAATATGGGCAGAGCAGAAAAGAGTGTGGGGGCATTGGAGTAAGGAGGAATGGACATGATGGGAGTGCCGAAGGGAACTGAAGGAAGAGAGAGATCAAGAGGGACTATCATGGGCTCAGCACTTGTGGTTTGGTGCCAGGAAGGGAAGCTGCAGCGGCACTGGAAAGAGGGAGGGGACAGGCAGAGTTCAAGGAGACAAAGAGGTCACAGAATATTGGCTCATGGCACAGGGTGGGGAAGCAGCAGGGAAGGTTACAGGCTCCACAGAGGGAGGAGACATCAGTCATTCAGCTCCCGGGATAGGATCCAATATTCACGTGCTCAGAGTGTGTGGCCCACACAGGCCAAAGGTGAAGGATAGCGGCTGTGACTGGAGAGCGCACCCTAGGAGCGGCAAATAAAAGCATGATCAACTGAGCAGAGAGGGCATCAAGGACAAGGGAATGCTAAAGAGGCCAGACTCATATAGGGATGAGGGCTGATCTGGGGCAGAGATAAGGGGAGATGGAGACCTGTGAAAAGGAATGGGGCCTGGAAAGACCACTTGCTGTACAAAAGGAACAAGGGCAGGGAGGTGATCCCAGAGAATGCCTCCTGGAGGGAGTTAAGATCGGAGTTAAGATTATGGGCTACTGAGATGGACAATTTTAGTGTAATCGGTTGTGTGATTATACTACTCACAACATGGCTAATGCAGGGCTTTGAAGAACTTCTTACAGAAAATAAAATTAACACCACATTGAACCTTTCTTTCCCTAAAATCCAACTAGACTAGTTTAACACATGTTAATCTCACATCTGCAAATCCTAATCTGGACACTGCCTATATGACCCTGGTATAAAGGCCATTCACTGCATCACAGAAGTCCCCAGTTCAGGTCAGGACCCTCCTGTATAAAGGAATCCCCACCCCAGAGAGTTTACAATCTAAACAGACAAGCCATAGGAAATATTATCTCCATTTTACAGATGGGTAGACTGAGGCACAGATACTAAGTGACTTATCCCAGGTCACTCAGGGAATCTGAAATTAGAACTTGCATGTGCCAGTCCAGTGGATAAACCATCACATAACCTGTCCTCCTTCCACTGTTGGTTTTCTAGTAGCGCTCTACTTGGGACCAGAGAAGTCGGTTTTATTCTCAGATAGTCACGCATTTGATGGTCTCTCTCATCCAGCACTTAGCAATTTCAGGCCAGCACTACCATCCTCATTTTACTGGTAGGCTCTCACAGCAAGCTTCCAGCAGAACCCAGCTGGCAAGAACTTTGGCGAAGTATGAGGCACAGAGAGGCCAGCTGGAGTTACGTGTGATCAGAGCAGATCTGATCAGAATTTGTACAGCACCAACAAACAGAGTCTCACCACTGCCAGGCAACTCTGCAGAAGGAAACTCCATGCTAAGAACGCTCTGGGTCAGCTGGCTGGGGGGCATTGGACCAGCAATGGTGGTATCAGGAAAGGATAATTTTAGCTATGGAACAGCAGTAGGTACCTTGATGCAAGGCCACATACAGGAGCAAAGCACAGCCGCCCCACAGCCCTGCATGACTTCTGTCTGACACCAGGGTGGGGGGAAAGAGAACAAGGCCCCCCAAGTTGCTCCCGGGTTCCCAGAATTCGGGCGGGACAGAGAGGAGGGGGAGGGAAGGAAGCTGGGCTGCCAGTTGCGGAAGCTGAGAGGTTGTTGTGCCCAGAGCCCATCCCACAGGCCGAGGGGAAGGCAAACATGCTGCAGGGCCATGCAATGAGCAGCTGTTTGGTGGTGGGGTGGGAGTTCATTTTGTGTTTGTTTGGCCTAATCTTCTGACCTGTCAGCTGCTCCACCTCCTGAACCTGGGACCATTGTGCAATGCTGGCTGGGGGGCTGGGCTGCCAGCACAGAGGCGCAGCTGGGTGTGGTTAGCAGGTCACCACACCCCTGCCCAGCAGCAAGGGCCGCCTCCACCCCCCTCAGCCCAGCCCTGCTAATCCCCAGCTGGGACAAGAGGGCGGGAGCACGGGGCCCAGGCAGGTGCTCTCCAGGGGACGGTTTCTTTTGGCTCCAGAGCCACAGAAAATCTGCCTTTTTTTTTTTTTTTTGGTCCCAAAAAGAGACAGCTAGGGAGGAACTGGAGAGAGAGCAGCCATGGCCCAGTGCTGACAGCTGGGGAGGGGGTGGGGAGGATGGCACAGCAGGCACAGACCCAGGGCTGGCAGAATAAACAGCGGGTCACATGACTAACCTAGAGCGGCTGCAGAAGCAGAGAGGGGTGCTCTCCCGCGGCGCAGGGCCTGGGGGTGAGTGGAAAGCAGGAACAACTCAAGGAAGAGGGGAAGCCCCCAGTTCATACCCATCTGTGGGGCAGTAAGGAGCAGGAGGCTAAGCCCACTTCCCCTGACTTTGCCCAGAGGAACGGACAGCCTCCAGCCCACCAGGTGTTAAATCCGTCCCTGAGCTGGCAGCATGTGCCCTGAAGCACAAGAGCTAGGAAGAGGCCAGGTTGAAGCGAGAGGACCTCAATGAAGAGCCTAGGAGACCCTACATCAGCATCATCATACATCACAGCTGGCAGGGTACATGTCTCCAGGCAAAACCCAGCTCCCTGGCTCCTCTGCCAGGACAGCCAGCAAGGGGTTAACCACGAGGCAGACACCTCGCCACAGAAGAATGGGAGGAGGCCACCAAATCCTTCCTCAGGCCCCAGCCACAGCAACATTGTGGGCTCGGGCTGGCACAGCCTAGACTTGAATGACCCTCTGTGCCTTTTCTAATCCCTTAGGTCCTTCGCTCCTGGATCGGACAACACCAGAAACCCAGCTAAGGCTACTACGTTTGGCTGGGACTTCACGCCAACACTGGTGAATTTTGGAGCTGACCCAAACTGCAAGGCTGGGATCTAGGTTACACACACGGTTACAGCTCTGCTCAAAGGTCAGATCCTCTGAGATCCCTACCCCAATATCCCACACAGGCAATGAAACCAGCTGGATTAGTGCACCCAGCCCTCCCCCAGAGTGGCACTGGGAGCTCTAGCGCCCCCTGTTGGCCAGCAAGAAGCACCTCATCACCCCATGCCGAAGTTCCTGAAGCATGAAGTGCTTTGTTTCAAAGGGGCAGGCACAGTGGCAAGAGCCAGAGCACAGCGAAGCAGCCTCCCCGCTGGGGCTCCCCTTCACCAAGGACATCTGCAAGCCCCACAGGGGCCTGCTGCAAGTTCTCAATGTCACACAGGCTATGTACGCCTATAAACGGCTCAGGCAGAGGCTGGCAAAGGCCCTGGAGTAGCCCGCTGCAGACAGGCCCAGAGACAATCACGGGTGTGCAGCACAGGAATCATGTACATTTAGTACCGGGGACAGAGTTTGGCCTCTTTTCAGAGAGGCGTCACAGGGTTGGGACATTAATCATTGTTATTTACTTGTGTCACGGACGCACCTAGGAGCTCCTAGCTAAGATCAAGGCCCCATTGTACCTGCTCGCAGCATAAAAGACATCCCCACCCCATAGAGCTTACAGACAGGGCATGGGAGGAGAAATCGAGGCACAGAGAGGCGATGTTACTTGCCAAATGTCACCCAGCAGGCAGAGCTGGGATAAGAACCCATGTCTCCTGAATTTCCGCCATATTCCCTAGCCACTAGGCCACACCAGCTCTTGGTTCAGGGGCAAGAGGGGGAATTTGCTTAGGAAAGCAAATCTTTTATCCTGCTTCTTGCTTCCAAGAGTTGCTGTCTTGGGAGCAGAAGCTTTCCAAGCCCAGCCAGATACCGAGCAGCAGAGACGAACACTGTGGGACCCTCTCACCTAGTAGGTTTGGAAGTTAGAACCAGGCCTGCTATCAAGTACTCACTCTGCAGCCTGGGAGAAGAAGTTTCTTCCCCTCATTGTGCCTCGGTTTCCTCACCTGTAACATGGAGACAGTCATGTTTTGGAACATGCTTTGCGATCCTGAAATGAAGGGGGGCAAAGTTCATGAACAGAGAAGTTCATGGAGTTTATTTATCCCCCTCCCAGGTTTGAACTGGGTTCAGTCTGGGTGTAAAGCAAAGGGGCGCAGGGGCGGGGTGGGGAGGGAGGAAGGATATTTGGACTCCAACCAATCCACCCTGCCTTCCCCCATTCTGGAGCCAGGTGGCCTTTGCCCAGTGCCTCAGTTCAGAGGGCATGGGCAGAGTCACGCCATCCAGTGCTGGACAGTTACCAAGTCCTGTGGGTTTCATTTGATGGCAGGAGGAAAAATACACCGGGCCAAGCTTGGGGTTAATGCTCACCTCTCTGCAAAGCACTGTCTCACGAGCATTCCCCTGTTTCCAGACACTGGGGGGAAGGGACCATTCTGCCAGGGAACATCCACCTACGCCTCAGGCACAGACAGAGCAGAGCTTACCCAGTAGTCTTTGAAATGGGACAGCTTGTCCATGGTGACCGTCTTTCTGCTCAGCGAGGCCTTGCCGAGACTAGGAGGCATTATATGTGTTTACCTGACCAACACGCGTGTTAAAAGGCACATCCCCTTGTCTACATGTCAGCTAACACCTTCCTAATTCTAGCCTAGACAAGGCCTAAGGGCAGGTCTTCATTGCACACGTCATCCAGCTGATCTACAGCCAGGTTAGCCCAGCAATGGTGCGAGCCCCTCCACGTACCCCATGCTCCCTGTCCCTGCACTCGCCCACATCAATCTGGGGGCATGGCCGATGGTGCTCTGTGCTGAGACACTCCAGGACTCGTTCCTGGGCAATTCTGGGAGACTTTGTCCATCCTCCGGGGAGAACTGTACCAGCACACAAGTCATTTTAGCCTGTGTCCTCACTGCAAAGAAGGCAGGGTCCAGCCCAAGTTAAAATTGAGCCAGATTCTATCCCCCAGCTAGGTCAGCTTTAAGCACCGCCACACTCAGGTCATGTTTTCTATGTGGATTGTCGTGGAGGGAGAGGATGTGAACTGAAATCCAGGCTAACTATGTAATGCAGACATCTCCAAGAAACCATCCAGCACCTGTGCTGAAGCTTAAGCTCAACCTAATTTCTTTCTGGGGTGCCAGCCCATTGGAGAGTGGGAATGGTGGGCAGAGACCAACTGTCCTGCAGAGCGATGTCCTTCAGCCACAGCTCAGGGACAGAGCAGCGGCGGCAAGGCAGGCTGCCCGCCACCGCGCCTCCGGTCAGGATTTGCCACAGAACATGGACAAAGAAATGGGAAGGTTTTCATTTCCTTCAGAGGATTTTCCAACTAATCAAATGTTCACAACAAGTCTAAGTTTCCCTTTCAGCTTGGGGCCCCTCCTCTCCTCCCCCAGAGGAAAACCCCTCCATGCTGCTGAGAGTGCATTAATTGGCAATTCAGCAGTCACATCCCCAAAAGCCACTGTTCTCCACGACCCCCGAGAGCTTCTTCTTACATCCAAGGAGACAGACTATCTGATTTGCCTTCAAATGGTTATGCCTCCGAACCGGAGCATTCTGCATGACAACGTTGGTACAACTTAGCCCTGGTCTACACTGGGGGAGGGTGGGGAAGAAATCAATCTAAGATACGCAACTTCAGCTATGAAAAGAGCATAGCTGAAGTTGACGAACTTAGATCGACTTACCGTGGTGCCTTCACGGCGCTGAATCGAGTGCTGCCCCTCCTTGACTCCACCTGCGCCTCTCATGGCAGTGGAGTACAGGAGTCGATGGGAGAGTGCTCGGGGATCGATTTATTGCATCTAGACTAGACGCGATAAATCGACCCCCAACAGACTGATCTCACAGCATCGATCCCTGCCAGAGCATAGACGTGCCCTTAGACTGAGTCCTTTGAGGGAAGGGACTGTCTTTTGTTCCGTGTCCATGACTGGGGCTCCTAGGCATTACAGGAAACCAAAATAAATAATTAGTCTAGTAAACCCAACCAACATCAGTGCCTCACTGTGCTAGGTGCTGTACAAACCTAGCAAAAGGCAGTCTCTGCCACAAAGAACTGACAATCCAGATGCTCAGACTCTATAGTGATGAACGCACTATAAGAATCTATACAGAAGAGAATCTAAGACAAGACAGAATGGAAGAAAGGGATACAACTACAAGCGGAAGATGGGGACCTGAGGCACGACGAGACGAAGTGACGTACCCAAGGTCACACCGGATCTGTATTTGTATACCAGTTGTCTACAAATAGAAGATTTTTAAAAAGGAGGCACCATTTTGGGGTGACATAGCAAAAAAGCACATGCAACCACCGCTCGGTTGCAGCAAACTAACAGCCAGGACCCAGGTCCTGAAGACATGACTGATGCACAGGGATTGGGGAGTTCAGCTACATTTGACTCCATTTAAAATAAAATAGGAGCACGTGCCAGCTAGGAATGGCTGGAAGTGGCAGGGAATCCCCTAGGATGAGACAGGGCAGCACAGAGAGAAAACCCAGCCACAGAGCGCTATTCCTCTTCCATGATCTCTGGCAAAGCCAAGGAGCTCCCTTCGCTCCAGCCCCCGTCAGCATGCACTGGGCCCTACGGACACACACTGGTACGCCTCAACAAGAGCCCTTTTGTTGAGGGGCTGAGGCTAATTCCATTCAGCTCCCTTAAAAAAAAAAAATATATATATACGACCTGGAGCAAGCAGGGCAGCAGGCTTAGAGCAGAGATCGGATTTCCCAGGACGGCATGTTCTGTGTCACCCTGCCAGTAAGGGATCCCGGGGTCATGAACTCCAGCCCACTTTGACAAGGACACCCTGCGGGGAGCCAGGGTGCGAGGTGGGCTGCTCCAGCTGGTGAAGACCAATGCTGCAAAGAGAATCGGGGCTCACGTGGGGAGCCCGAAGGGTGGAGGGGACGGAAAGAGCAACAAGCTTAGAAGGAACAGCTGAAAATCCCTAGGTCTCCCATGAAGGCTGCACCAGCCAAGACCAGCCCTCACTGGCCAATGACGGTCATGTAGAACATAACATCACATGGGTCAGACACAAACTTCCTGTTTGTTCACTTTGGCCATGGCCTGGGACCCATGCCAGACTGTTCCGTCCAGGAGGAAGTAGTTTGGATTTGGCCTGCACCAGAGAGTTTTGCACCTGTTTTAAATCTGCATAAGCCACACCAGAGCCACTATATATCACCAATGCAGTGTTTTCACTAAGGGTTTGACCTGCAGCAGTTATATTGGTGCAAAAATCCATAGCACAGGCAAGCCCTAAGCTTAAGGCACAGAATGCAGACTCCCAGGAGCCACAAATTCTAGCCCAACAAGGTCAATTCAGCTCTTCGTCCTTCTGAAACCTGTATGCACGTTACACAAGCGAGCCCTCAAAAAGCTAGGGTATGCCCTGAACAGGAGGCCAGCACATCCAAGATCAGCAGCTACGCAAGAGTATTTTCCCCCAGACCCTTGGCCACACATTTTCTGCTGCCATTCTCCCAAGCTGCCATAATATTTACACATTTCTAGTGTGCTCATCCCCACAGCGCCTGGGCACTAGACTCCATCCCAGAAGTGGCTGCACTACAGTGAGGTACAAAACAATTCTCGGACATAACAAGCGTGAAACGCTTTAGGAGGACGTGGCTACATTTCTAGTGTCATGGTATGAGGCAGGTATAGCTCAACATCCACAGATTGCAAAGGAGCCACGCAAAGGAGGAGTTAAAAAAAAAAAAAAAAAAAAAAGAAGCAAGCTCAAGATCTCAGTTCCTAAGGCCTACAGAGGCTGGGCGTGTCCCAGAGGCATACCTCAGAGGAAGAATTATAGCCCAGATGTTGTAGCAAACATCAGCTCCAATTCCTGCAGCCGTAGATCCAGATGGCTAGGAGGTACCTGCCTTGGGAGGAGTAGCCAGCTCCAGCAGTTTGGCAAATGTTCTCATACCAGCTTCCCTCTCCTGCCTATATGAAGCTAGGCAAGACTGCATCTAATTCTTAAACAAATAGCTCAGCCTTGAGAGTGGTCCCATTTGGGATGATCTCCTTCATTTAAATCCATTCAAGCAAATGACAACTTCCGCGTGCATTTACACTCCCCGGGAATGAATCCATAGGTACAGGGCTAAGGGCAAAGGGTTTTTCAAAAGGTTTATCTGCTGCAAGCATGTGCCAGTTTTACAATGCGGCCCCTTGCAGCACAGATCAAGATGGAGCATTGCTTGTTGGAACGTGTAGTCTCCAGCATTTGCAATGCTATTGAAGAGACCCGGGAAAATTGGACTTATGCCTTTGTTTTGCTTCTTTAGAACAGAGAAGGGTAGATATTAGACATTCAGGTCTTGTCTATCCCAGGAAGCTTCTGTGATGAGGAAGTACAAAACCAGTCCCATTACAAGAGTCCAAAAAGTGAAAGTTGAGCAACAGAGAGCACGAGACTGAGCAATGTTTAAATCTCAGGATTTCTGGTGGTTGTGTTTTTTTGTTTTTTTTAAATTACCTGTTTAACTCCAATGCCTAACACACATGTGGAAGAAAAGATTCAGCTCCTCTGAATTCAAAATAGACATCTCCAAGCCACCTATACCCCCCTCACCATGAGTCCTCCAGAAAAATTAAGAGAATCTAGATTTGACAGTCTCAATGTTTCAAACACATATATATTACACATACCTGTCACAATTCAGACCAACTGCACCTGGGTTCCCCCTTCATGATCCCTTGAGGGCACCCACTCTAGCTTCCTGGCCCCCCAGGCATCACCTCTCAGACAGAGAAGTATGTCTCTCCCCTCCTGACTTGGATTTTTCCAGGTTGCACAGTTTCCTGCCTACACTGTGTTATTCCCAGCAAGCCAAACTGCCTGATCAGGCCAGCGTCCGCACTTTGCTTTCTCTGCAGAGGCTACGAATGGTGTAAATTGCCCTCGGCTATGTGTTACTACTCAGCTTTTTCTAACTGAGCACATTTATTCATAAGGAGAAAACACTACAAAGACAATGTATTAAAAACAGTAAGAGAACCTACATGCATCATCCCCAACTCTAACATGGGCCCTTCAAACCCCACCAAGGAGTTTTCCCTGTGGTTACAAGTTCAGAACGGTTTTAGCTCAGAACTAGCACCCCCAGGAATCTTTCCTTCCTACAGCTTTGGCCTTCAATCTTCAGATTCCAGGGCCAGCTAATCAGCAGGCAGTGGACCCCTCCTCAGGAAGTAGCTTCAAAAGACTGCGCATTCGCCTTACCAAAGGTGAAAATTCATATTCGCTTCCCCTCCCACTAGAGATTCCCAGGTAACCACTTGACACTGTCCAAAAGTCCATTCTTGTCTGGCCCATAGCTCAGTATAGTCCTTTGACGTTCCTAAAACCTCCCAGGGCTCACATCCCATCTGCCCTGTCAAGAGGTTACATACAATCCCAGCCCACATTCATACATCAACTTGTTTTTTAATATACTGGACTCCACAGATACTTTAATATAATTCATTAAAGTTTTCCAAGGACATTTTGTGCTCTGTCACAGTGCCTTGTAGGACTTCTTTAGAGAGAGATTAAAAAAGGGCACCCAATCTATCTTTGAAGAAAACCTCTTTAAAAAAAAACAAAACCAAGGGAGCTGGAACTGGCTCTATTTCTGGTACCTGAGAGGGTTTCTGTCACGGGGGGAAATGACTGGACAGCCCTGCTAAATGAGGCCCCTTTACTTGTATCTGAGCAGCTCCCAGTTGCCCCCCTAGCCACTGTACAAACACACAGAGACAGTTTTGCCCCAAAAGCACAGAGGGAAGGTGACTTGCCCACGGTCACGCTGCAGGTCAGTGGCAGATTTAGCAACAGAACCGAGGTCGATTTCTAGTCCACTGCTCCAACCACTAGACCAGGGGTGGGGGCTAACTTTTTGGCCCGAGGGCCACATCAGTGTGTGAAACTGTATAGAGGGCTGGGTAGGGAAGGCTGTACCTCCCCAAACAGCCTGGTCCCCGACCGCATCCGACCTCCTCCCACTTCCCACTCCCTGACTGGCCCCTCAGAATCCCTGACCCGCCCCTCAGAATCCCTGACCCATCCAACCACCCCACTCCTTGTCCCCTGACCGCCCCCTCCCAGGACTCCCCACCCCAAACCGCCCCCCTGAGACCCCACCCCTATCCAACACACATTACCCCATTACACATTACTCCGTTTGCTCCCCTCCACCCCATTACCATGCTGCTCAGAGCAGCAGAACTGCTGTGGGGGAAGGGGGACAGCCGGGGAGCGGCCAGGAGTAGCCTTCCCAGCCAGGAGCTCAGGGGCTGGGCAGAACAGTCCCGCGGCGGCTGTAGTTTGCCCACCTCTGCACTAGACCATACTATTTCCCGAGTGAGCCTTTTCACATTGCTGAGATAAATAAAACCGGGCACTCATTTTAAGGCTAACCTAGCTCCTCAAAACACCAACTTAAAAACCTCAGTTCCGCCCTCTTTGCCAATGGCATTCCGGGAATTAGAATCAAATTCCTATGGAGGGGATTTCATTAAGCAAGCCACATCCTCTTGCAACCACTCTTCACGACGCTTAGAAGTCAAAGACCAAGACACAGTCTCTGCAGCTGACAGCGAAGACTAATAAATGCATATTTAGAGAGTCGGATTCGGAATGCAGGAGGCCAGTATCAACCAACCAGACTGGGAGACATGTATCCACCCCAGCAGAGCAGCTGGAAGGATGCTTGACAGTCACATTGGGGGAAACAGACAGTGGAAAACATGGAAGGATTAGACTAGAAAGAGAATGGATAAGACACCTGACCAGATTGGCATGACCAAGGAAAGGAGGAGGGTTAAACTAATGGACATTACAGGAGATTTATAGGGAAGTTACAGGGAAATGTCCAGGCACATAAGACAACTGGAGAGCAGTTCGTCTGTGACCATCCTAGCGCAGCTCCACTGACAATAGCAAGTGTGGGAACACTAATATAGACCAGTCACCTCCTTGCTACCACCACAGCACCTATCACTGCCTAGAGCATATTCGTCCAGGATTGGAGAGAACCAGGGGAATGACAACCTCACATGAGTGAGGAAGGCAAGTAACTGAGGGGAAAGGATCAGCAGAGGTTTTACAACCTCGGCTTTTGTTGACTCCCATTAAACTTCGATGCTCAATTAACATTCTAGAAAAAGTATTTGTGAAAGATTGAACAGCTCGCAGAAGTTTAATGAAGAACATTAGAACAGAGCCCATCTCTGAGATCTCCCAACAAGTCCTCCAGCAAACCCAGGGAAGCCAGACTTAACTTTCCTGATATCCATACAGGTAAAAAGAAAACAAACAGGATTTAAAACACATATAGTTTGCTGACCTCCTTCTTCCATCAGAACAACTGAAACACACACACACACAAAGGCATAAGCCCAATTTTATTTTTTCTAAATCTATTACAAGTCGCCTTTTAATTAACCAAACAAATATAGAGCTCTATACCAAGATCCAGCTATGTACAGACATGTACCTGTTTCCGTCAACCAGGGAATCTGGGTCACTGAAACCAACTCTGGTAACACCCATTCTAAACCCTAGTACCAAGTCCCTCATTCAGATCCCAGGATGCTACAGTGAAATGTCTTCAGAGGTGTATCTGTGAATTACAAAGGGTGGGATGACAGGTGTGACTGGGCTAGGATGACCAGTGCAAGGAGGACACACATCCATAATGATCACAAAAGATGCCATCAAGTATCTGATATGCTGGCAAGCAGGCTCAGCAACCCGGATTCCAGTTTTGTGATCTCCGGTGATTAAGACTGCTCTGGCTATAGGTTTATTTGGTTCCTGTTTATACTAGTTCCACCTCTTCCCTAACTGGGAGCTGAAGCACAGTGGACCAAAAGGACAGCAAAAGTCGGAGTCCCTGTGCCACCTGAGGCAAATCACAATCTCTCTGTGGGCTTGGCTACACTTGAAATTTCAAGGTGCTGCCACCAGAACTCTCCCACAGCAGCATTTTGAAGTGTGAGTGAGGTCGCGCAGGGAGAGAGCTCTCCCAGCGCTTCTGGTAATCCACCTCCACGAGGGGATTGGCTCTGAGCCTGTCCACACTAGCGCTTTAAAGCACTCAGACTTGCTGCGCTCAGGGGGGTGATTTTTCACTCCACTGAGCCAGCAAGTTAGAGTGCTATAAAATGCCAGTGCAGCCAAGCCCTGTGCCTGCGCCTACTTATACAGGTGTGGTGAAGCACCCAGACACAAACAGTACTGACAGGTGATCCTCAGCACCCCCTGCAGTGTTACCACCCACAAGGATCTGAGGCACATGGAGACTGACTTGCCCAAGGTCACACAGAAAGTCTGTGGCAGAGCTGGGAATGGGCCTGAGATCTCCTGAATCCCAGCGCAGGACTCTACTCCTCTGTGAAATGAAAATAATGATATTTGCCCTCCTTTCCACAATGCTTTGTGACACAGATGGCTCTGTAAATGCCTCCAGCTTCACTGCTGAAATGGTGCTTTAGGAACTCCTCAATGTGACATGCATCAGGGAGTCACTACAGGAGATCTTTATGCTTCTAAAAATCACAGCTGAGGAAATATCCTCACTGTCCAGGAGCAGAAGCACATGAGATCATAAAGGCTGCATCAGGAGTTTAGACTTCTCTTTCAACACACTGTCAGAACTGGGATGGAACATCAATGATCATCTTCAGAGGCAAGAGTCGAGAACAGGCACCAGACTCTTCAAAGGAGGAAGGCTTCCTTCCTCTGATCCCATTCAAATCTGTGTACAAATTCCCTCTCTCCACTCAGGTGATAGAAGAATTCCAAGAAGTTAACCCTAAAACTAAAATTTCAGCACTGTCTAATGTGCTTACACAACACTGTCATCATCTAAAACAGCGGTCTCAAACACGCAGCCTGCGAAGTTCCCTGCCTCTCCCGCCCCTGCAAGAGTTATTTCCTGTGGCCACCAAGCTCCCCTCCCCCACCGCACACCATGTCTCCCCTCCTTCGCTTTCCAGGAGGGAGTGGGAGGAGTGGGGAGCCATGTGCTCAGGGGAGAAGGTGGAGCAGGGGTGGGGATTTGAAGAAGGGGTTGGAATGGGAGCAGGAAAGGGGTGGGAAGAGGCAGGGGCTCATCAAGGGGGTGGAGTGAGGGCAGGAGCCTTTGTACCTTTATATGAAAAAAAGGTGTCAGTGATGCAGCCCTCAGGCCAATGTACTAGCCCTCATGTGGCCCTCGTGGTGATTTGTTTGAGATCCCTGATCTAACACTCTAATGAAATTAAGTTGCCCAATCAGCCCTCTGGCAAAGAAGTAACAATTATCCCTATTTTATGGATAGAGAAACTGTGGTAGAGAGGTGACAAAGAGTCCCATAGCACCTTAAAGACTAACTAAAGTATTGAAGCATAAGCTTTCGTGGGCTAATACCCACTTCGTCGGATGCATGCAGTGGACGAAGGGGGTATTAGCCCACGAAAGCTTATGCTTCGATACTTTAGTTAGTCTTTAAGGTGCCCCAGGACTCTTTGTCACTTCTGCAATTCCTGACTAACACGGCTACCCCTCTGATTCTTGTGGTAGAGAGGACATGTGACTTGCTCCTAGATCTCAGTCCAGCCACTAGACCACGTAACTTCTAGTTAAGAAGATCTGAACTCATGTTGACCCCAATGGTACAACTATACAACATTGCAAGAATTGGCCCACACACGGGCTGTATGAGTCTCAGTTTTCTGAACACATTCCAGGATTTGGAACAAAGACTGTAAACCCAGGCTTCCAAAAGTGACTAGTGATTTTGGGTGCCCAGCTGGAAGGGGACTGATTGTCAGAGGAGAGGTAGCTCAGCATTTTCCAAAGTCTCAAGTTGGTGACCCCAAAACCACTAGTCACTTTTGAAAGTCTGGCCCTAAGCTCTTCAGAACATGGACCAGGCACTGACTGGCAGCATGCAGACATAAAGTGTTCTCTACAGTACGTCTCAGTAGTTTTCCCACCAGTGTTTAGCCAAGAGAGATGTGCCTAGAGTCCACATTTATTCACACATGCACCTCAGGTTCTCTCATCTTTCAACTGAGGTCCTTTATTTAAAGGACTGTCCCCACACCTCAACTCAGAGGATACAGAGAGCCGGCTCTCAGAAAGATACGCCATTGAGATGCACCTGTTCCATAGGCACCACTCTCCACCGTCTGAACTTGGCTCCATCTTCAAGTCCAGGGCACCTGGCTTTGCCCGCATCACTGCCACACTCTGCAATGACCCAGTCTGAAAGCTAACTTGCGCAATAGCCCTCTACATCCAAAGGGCAAGTGGCAACTACCCTGGGCTCCTGAAATTCTGGTGCCCAGATGCCCTAGCCAGATTGACTCATGCCCCTGGGTGCCAGGCCAGTCCACTGCCCAAATCAATGAGAGACACACGCACGCCCAGCTTTACTGCATTGCACTCCAAAAGCAAACAAGAGGCAGACACGTAGGTCACCGCTGCACACTCAGGAAGCAGTTAAACCACGCGACGCACGGTTAATCTGTCTCCTAATCTGGAGCTCAACCGGTGGGAGGGCAGGGAACGCGGCAGGGCACCCCCAAGCACACACTGAACCCCCGATCGTCCCGGGGGCGGAGGGAGACTCTCCCGTGCGGGGCAGGCCCAGCAGTATCACTGGCTGCAAGGGAATGTTTCACTCTGCACCAGCGGAGCTTCCACTCCGTTTCCCCTGCTCCTGGAATGACTTTCCACCCAGCGCAACCTACTTCTCCCTGCCCCCGCCCCACCCCAAGCGGTGCACTGCCCCTTTAAGAGGCCAGGCAAGATGGAGCCCTTGCCTTGTCCACTGCATTAAAAAAAAAAAAATCCCCAAACCAAACCCCCTTCGCAGCGCCCCGATCCGCGGGGCAGGGAGCGCGGGGGGCCAAATGCTGCCGTGCCCGGGCTGGGTGTGCCCAGCCCGCCCCCCAGGGGACACTGAGGCTCGCCAGCAGTCCCCACTCCCGCTGATCTGCAAGAAAGAGGCTGTTTCCTAAGGTGGATCCTCCCCCTCCGCCCTGTGACCACATGGGGGGAGGGGGGACCACAGCCAAAATGAAAGGGGACTTACTTTCTGTTTCTGCTCCTCGGAGTGCATCTCCCCCTGGGCTCGCTCCGGGGGGGGGGGTCTTCCCTCCGCCTCCCCCTGGGCTCGGGCAGGCACGGGGCGAGCTCTGGGTGCTTAGCTGTGCTCGAGGGAGGGGAGGGTGGAGTAGATGGGTGGGGGAGGCTCGGGGCTTCTTGCAAAGGCTCTGCTCCCACTCAGCCTTCCTCCTCTTCCCCCTCTCCTCTCTCTCGCCTTGTGGTTGCTGATGGCGGGGGTAGGGGGGTAATGTTGTTTTCCCCCCCCCCCTCTCTTTTCGTTTTCACCAGCTGCCTGTCCCTGACCCCACCCAGCGGCTCCACCCCATCCACTGCTACATGCCCTGTCAATCACCAGCCCCTTTAAAGCTGCAATGCACAACTTGGGCTCCCCCCTGGGCTTATTGGGCCGCCCCCGCGGCCGATGCCCAGCGCTGTCCGCATAGGCTGCGGGACCCTCCCGAGGCGGGTGGAAGGAGCCCCCCACCCCTTCCCCTGATCGCCTCTGTAGGGGGCGATTCCTTGGGGTGGGGGAGCTGCATGGATGGAGCTGCTGCTCCCTCCCTGACTCCACCTACCTCCTGTGCACAAGCCGGACTGAGCGGCTCGGCAACACCCTAGCAGCTAGTTCTCGTTGCTCGGCCCCTTTCAGTTTCATCGGGCTGGTGAACGTAGCTCCCACTGAATTTGGGGTCGCCAAGGCTACACCTTCCTCCTCCTCCTCCTCCTCCCCACACCCACTTCTGAGCCCAGAGACTTCCCACCGCGGAGCCTAGCTCGGGACAATGAACTCTGCTCCCACGCCCTTGGGGGAACGTGTCCAAGAAGGGGCGCCCCCCCCCCAGCCCCGATCTGGGTCATCAACAGAGTTCACTGCTCGAGGGGGCGGGGGCATGTGCGACGGAGCAGAAGCCAGGGCTGGGTGTGGGAGGAGCAGGAAGCTGGTCTGTGCCCAGCTCAGGGGTGGTGTCTGCAAACTCCAGGGAGGGGCCGTTGTTTTCCAGCCCTTTAGCTCCATCTGCTTCCCCTGAGCTCGAACAGCCCGGCTGCTCGCTCACACCTTGCTGGCTTCGGAGCCGCTCTCCGCAGAGCAGCTGGAGGGGCAGCGATTCCCCAGGGCTCTCCCCAGCCCGGTGGGTTGGGGCGGCAAGGACCGTGCAACCTCCTGCCCTCACGCCAGCTAAATAAATTGCCTAGATCCGGTTGGTTTTATCCCCCTGCCCCATGCAAACATTACTTTGCGTCCCCTGGGTGCTCTTGTGCCCCTATAGATGCTACTGTTCTTGACCAAGCTAGGCATAGATGGTCTTTTATGAGTCTTTCTGCTGGAGCAGCCCGTTCAACTGAGACATCCCTGGCAGACAATTCACGTGCCATCAGATCCACAGAGGAATAACAGGGACAGTTACTCCAAGCACTCCATCCATCTCCCATGTGAAGGACAGAGGGAATTAATGTCCTGTGGGCTAAAAGCTGGGTTTCTGCTTAAAGATGCATTAAGAGTAAGGCTTCTCCTACAGCTCTTTGATTTCCATGGTAGCCCCTTTCAGAAGAGGACATTTGCAGGTGTTCCAGAACTTAGGGGTGTCTCTTTCACCTGCCTCTGGGGTGCAACCTGGTGGCTATTTGAAAGCAAGCTCTGTGCAAAACGGTGCTCTGGGGCAGGAGACAATAAAGCCCCTGAAATGGCAGGTGGCCCTTGACTCAAGTGGCATGTAACTGCCTACACTGGAATCCATCCAGCACACAAAGAGGGAGCTGGGTGCTAACTGCCTGCAGATCATTAATAGCCACTAAGGACTCCTCAGTTCTACACCTCAGAAATGTAGCAGCAGCACCTCCACCCCAACAACCACTGGCCAGACATTGGCATCATCCTCCTAATATCTGAGACATGCACAGTCACTGGATTTTATCTTCCCAACCCCTTGGAGGTGGATTAGCCTCCTTTCACAGATGAGAGCTGAAACACAGAAAGGGGAAGGCCAGCATCCTTGAGGCTTCTAAAGTCTAGGATCTGGGTTGGAATGACTTAGTCCTGAGGTCACACAGTGAGATGATGGTAGAGCCAGGACTAGAACCCAGGCTTCCTGGATCCCAGTCTAGGGCTCTGGCCAGGAGACGAGCACACACTGTCTTCTCTTCAGGGGCAGTGGTTCAGGGAACTGCCTGGTAAGAGGTAATAGACCAGAGGAGTTTTCCTCAGAAGTCTCCCATCTAGCCCAGGGGAGGGCTTACCCCAGCCCAGGTGGTATGGCTTTGAGGTACAAGGAATACCCACCCAGATCAGATGAGACAAGCCCTCTTGTAGCATGGCATTACCTGAGGGGGCACTTGTTTCCATCTTGGGTGGGATAGTCCTTCCTCCACATGGCCACAACTGCAAGTCATTGGTGACCTCTCCCCACCTCCTTCTGGATCTGGCCCCTCCATCGCTCCTGATGTCATAGGTTCCCAGGGCTCTGAAGGCTGCTTTCCTTCCCCCACCAGTTGGTTTGCTTGCATGGACAGACAGCTGGCAGTCACTCTGAGGAGGAGGCTGCCCACAGGAGGTTGCAGGAGAGGGAACCCGTCTGCCCCTTCTGCTCTGTGACCACCTCTGTCCTTTTGAGGAGGTGTCCAGAGATAAAACTGCAAGGCCCAGGAATGTCTGACTGGTCCACAACCCCAGCTTCCTGTCCCCCTCTCCTGACCCACTGATGTTTGGCTACTGGGTGAAAAGGTGGGGTGTTCTCTATTTCATTGATGTCTGGATCCTGGATAAACAGGTGCGGGCTCAGCTGGGTTGCTTCCCCTGTCCTCCTGCCACCTGGCTCCTGGGGTGGGGGGTGTTCTCACCCTGGTGCAACAGATGTGACTGCTGACAGTGCAGTTTCTGGCTCCAGGGGCTGGGAGGGGATGCTAGCTGACCTCACCCCTGGGAACAGTTCTTTCTTGTGGCTGGGAGGGGAGGCAGCTGGGGCCCTTGAGCCCCTGGGTGGGGTGAGGGGGTGCGCATTGTTGCCATGGATATGTTTCTCAAGTCCCATTTCGTTACAAAGGGTGTTTCCAGCATCTGAGACTCGCACTAAGAGAAGCAGGGAGAGCTTGGGGAACCAGCCCGGTGAGCAAACACCCTGGGCCTTTGGAGATGTGTTTGTTCAGTTGCTTTTCTAAGGAAGTTTGCAAGAGTGGCGAGGGCTTAAAAGGGCACTGTCAGGCTGAAGAGCATATAGATCTGTCCATGCTCTGCACTGCTGTCAATCATGGTGCTGCGTGCAAAGCACTGGGAAGGAGAAGCGCGCTACATCAGGACCAGCCACTGCTCATAATTAAGCCCAACACACTTTAAACTCCTCTAGCTCACTCTCCTCACTCACTCACTCCAGGAGTTTACTCTTTGTAGCTGCTGGGCTGGGATGCGGAAGTACGGTCAGTTTCACTTCCAGTTTCACCCTCTGGTGAACTCAGAGCATGTTACAGACCTGTGGGAACTCTGCTCCCCCTTTCTGTTGGTGTGGTCAGTGGGGAAACTGAGGCTTACTGAAACAGGCAATAGATTCTCCCCAGGTCACACCGGGAGCTGATCTCACTTTATGGTGCCCAAGCTCTAACAGGCTGGGTTGTCTGGGTTCATGACAATGCAGGAGAGAGTGTTTTTAACCCCGCAAACTGTTGCAATTTTCTTTGTAATTCCATAGATTCATAGAATTTCAGATGGGAAGGAACCATGCTGATCATCTAGTCAGACCTCCTGCGTAACACAGGCCAGAGAACACAGTTATTCCTCTATCAAGCCTTTCATATGAAGATTTTCATTCAGTGGCTGCATACTATAGAGTCAGTCATTGGCCATAGGACACGGACCCTTTCACCTCCGGATTGCTGGTTCAGCTGCTGCCCTGGGCAATGGAGAATGGAGACCTAAGGACGTAACCATCTAGCAGTGCTCAGAGTTTATGTGAAATGATCTGGGACACGTGACTCCACAACAAAACTATTGGCACTAAGGAGTTCTCTTGGTACTCCAGTAGAGAGGCCAAGGAGTGAACTGGCCATGGAGACTGGGTGGAAACATTGGCACCGACACTGCACTGTTGTTAAGGGGACCAGACACTTAATGCAGCATATTGCCCTTGGACTCCATTGAAACTTTGGTTGCATTTAACACAGTAAAATTCCGCTGCCTGGGGTAATTTACAGGCCATTCCTTCACCCAGATCTCCACTGATGCAGATTTCATCTGTCAGGACAATAAGGCAGAACAATAACTGGCCAGAAGACCTCCCCATCAGCATGGAAAAGGGAGTCATTTGATGCATGAACCACTGAACTGCAGCCACTTCTGGGGGTGGAGCACAGCAGCACAGCAATGATACTCCATGATTTTCAGGAGGGGAAGTAAATAAAAAATCCTCCAGGTAAAACTGAAGGGGGGAATCTCAGCTCAACAGAAGTAATAATGACACAGAGAGGCCACGCAGGACAATGGAATTAGTTACACCACAGGCTTAGGAGAAGTGTCCTGGGGTCTATTGAGATGACAGTCACAGGGGGCATAGCTGAAGGCCTTAATTGGGAGGTTCAATTTAGCACATTCCCTGCTTGTCTCCCATGAGTCCTGACTCCCTGATGGTGGGGTCCTGTGTTCATCTGTTGCCTGGTAATCTGATGGTTCTCCTCTTTGGGCATGTGGGTCTGACAAAGGCAGGCCATCTCAGGATGGGCCTACAGAGGCCTCATGGATTGAAACAGCTCTGAAGGAGGAAAGTTCCTCTACTGCTCTTGGGTGGGTCTCTGTAATCTGTGCTACCTTCCAAATCCCCCTAGCCAGCCATAACAGTAAGGAGAGTGCATGGTATTTACAGGTTGATCAAAGGTGGGTCTGGAGTGAGAGACACCCCCTTTGCCTCCAGCCTGTCCCCACAGACCTCAGCTATCTTGTGTTCTTGGCCTGCTGATCCAGCCCTGTTTGTAATGGCAGCATCCGAGCAACAGGAATGGGAGGAGCCCGACTTGGAGATGTCACATCTAGATTCCTGACTGGGAACAACCAAAGAAGATCTCGGCCCAGGTTTTACACTGAGTCTGGTGTAGGGTGATATGGGATTGTGGGGCAGGGGGGATCCATGCTGCAGTAGCCATGATTAATAAAGCTCATGACTCAAGCCACAGATTTGTAGAGTTCACACAAAGCCTAGGACACTGTATCTGCAATATCGTGGCCTGTGAAAGTCCCCAGTAACTGTGTAGCTGTGAGCTCAGCATCACTTTGTAGGAGACCTGTGCTTCACACCAGGTCTCTCCATCTCCCAACAACAGGTGCTGTGGACATTGGGGAGGGGCTGTTCTGTGAGGATGTGAAGAGACCCTCACCCGTCCTGGCGGGCAAAGTCAGCGCCCTGGGATGTATTCAGGAGCATGGCATTCACCTGGGGCACTCTCTGCTGCAGGGAGTCAGTGATACCAATAGCTTGGGCTGATTCCAGAAAGGACCTGTCACTCACAAGAGCAGCATCTGAATTCATGGTCATCTGGGCTCCAGGTCAGGCACCGATGGTCACGATCTCACCATGGCTCAGGAGGGAGGCGCCCCTGGGAACAGCTTTGCACTCAAGTGCAGTGGGAAGGCGGCTACGTACGCTCAACGTTCACCTCCAATGGGCCTATGCTGGCAGCCTCCATTGCCTGCTTTGTTAAATTTCCAAGCAGGTCCCTTTGTCACGAGAGGAGGGCCCCATACACTTCTGCCAATCTGCCTCATCATCCCTTCAAGCCCCTCCTTTGCCATGACACTAAGTCAACAGCGAGGCTGCAGGCGTGCTGAGCTCACTGCCCATCATCCTGACCAACAGCATCTCAGGGTTCCCTTGTACTCTCCAGTCGGTCTGTCTGGATCCATCTGTTGTCACTTCTCTTATACGCAGCTTGCAAGCTCTTTGCGGGGAGGGGCTGTCTTTTCGGTCTAGGTCTGTACAGCGCCTAACGCCAGGAATCTTGCTCCATGACTAGGGCTGCTCAGTGCTATGGAAATACAAATAATATACCTGGCCCTGAAGCCTCCTGGAAATGGGACCATTGATCTGCCGAAGAACTTTGTAAGGTTGGTCCCCGATCCCGCCCTGTTGGAATGTACCACCTAGCATAGGCGCCGACTCCGTGGGTGCTCTGGGGCTCATGCATGCACTAAAAAAATATGGAGGGTGCTCAGCACCTGCAAGGCCGGATTAATCTTTTGTGGGCCCTGCACATGGACCACGGCCCTGCCCCCAGCTCTGCCCTGAGACCCTGTTCAGCCCCTTCGCCCCAGATACCCTGCCCGCGCTCTCTTCTGAGCCTACGCCCGCGCTCAGCCTCTTCCCCCAAAGCCCTACGCACGCTCTGCCTGCCCCTGCTCAGCCTGCCCCCTGCCCCCGAGGCCTCGCCCATGTTCAGCCCAACCCCCACTCAATCTCTTCCCCTGAAGGCCCCAGCCATGCTCTTCCCTGCCCCCAATCGGCCTCTTCCCCCCAAGTAGGGTCGTCAACTTTCTATTTGCAGAAAACGGAACCCGCTTGTCCTGCCCCGCCCCTTCTCGCAGGCTACGGCCCCGCTCACTTCACTTCCCCTCCCTCGGTCGCTCATTCTGCCCAACCCTCGTTCATTCACTCACTTTCACCAGGCTGGGAAGCGGGTTGAGGTACGGGAGGGGGTGAGGGCTTTAGGGTGGGGCGGGCGATGAGAAGTTCAGGATGGGGGAGGGGGTTCCGGGCTGGGGGAAAGGTATAGGAGAGGGCTCCGGGCTGAGGCAGGGGGTGGAGTGTGGGAGGGAGTACGGGTTCTGGGCTGGGGGTGTGGGCTCAAGGCTGGGGTCAGAAATGAAGGGTTCAGGGTGCAGGAGTGGGATCCGGGCTGGTGCAGGGGGTTGGGATGCAGGAGAAGGCGAGGGGTGTAGACTCCAAGTGGCACTTACCTCACGGGGTTCCTGGGAAGCAGTGACATCTCCCACGAGCTACTAGGCAGAGCTGCGACCACGTAGCTATGTGCGCCGCTGTGGGTACTGCCCCCTCAGCTCCCATTGGCCACGGTTCTTGGCCAATGGGAGGTACTGAGCTGGCGCTGTGGGCAGGGGCAGCACACAGAGCCCCCATGGCCGTCTCTCCACCTAAGAGCCAGAGGGTGATGGTGGCAGCTTCCTGGGAGTCACGTGGAGTTGGGTAGGGAGCCTGCCTGCGCCGCCAACTGGACTTTTAATGGCCCGGTCAGCCAGGGTCCCTTTTCATCCTGGTGTTCTGGTCGAACACCAGACATCTGGCACCCTTACCCCCAAGGCCCCACCCACCCCATCCCTGCTCAGCCTCTTCCCCCAAGACCCTGCCCATGCTGTGCCCCCCACACTTGGCCTCTTCCCACCCCCCCCAACTCACACAGGAGGGAGGGGAAAGAGAGCAGAGTGGAGCACCCCTAGCAAAAACAAAAGTCAGCAGCTGTGCCACCTAGGCAGCGGCCAAAGCGTTCCGACTGCTATCCGCTCCCCATACCACCTGGTTTGCCACTTGCCCTTGACGTGAATGCTTCTCACGCTAGCCCCGTGCCCCTGGCGGCTGTGGCAGTGCCACGCCCAGCCTATCGTAGCCACTTAACCCTGGGTCCGGTGCAGCTGCTCCAGAAGCTGGTGCTATCTAGCGAGCTTGCCACACCCTGGGCGAGGGCAAGATTAGTCTGTGCTGTGGAGTTGGAAGAAGGACAAGGACGGGGCAGGGAGGGGCAGAGAGAGTGCCTGGCTTTGCTCAGTCGCTATAAATTCTTTTTGCTAATGATCTGATAGTGCAAGAGAAACACGGGAGTGTGCAAATGCACTGGGGCCGGGTAGGGAGGAGAGCGTAAAAGGCAAAGGCCCCAAATCTACTGGAGATCTGAATACATGGGGAGTGGGGAAGAGAGGTGGGATTACAAGACAGAGTCTTCCCCTGCTGAGGGGCTCTTACTGTACTATTTACACCAGCAAGAGTCACTCTGGTTTACACCAGGGCCAGGGAGTGCAGGGGCTGTTGAGCTCTGGGTTGAAGGCAAAGAGTGGGACAGCAAGGAGGCAAAGAAGGAGGAGTGGTGGGGGCAGGATCCAAAATAGAAGGAAGAGGCAAACAAGAAGAATGGACCCCAGTGTCCAGGGTGGGTGAAGATGCTTCATCTCTTCTCTTAAGGAGCCTCACCAGTAGGGGAAACCCGGATCTGGTGGCTCCTGGGGATTCTTTGCATTTGTGGGAGATCCCACCCCCGGTGTTTGTGATGGGCTGCAGCAAAACTGTATGGGCATCGGCTCCACCCAGGACCCGGATGGAGATGACTCAGGGAGCCCATATAGTTGCCCTAGCTGACAAGGATGATGGGATCTGGGGGTCTGAGTGAGGAAACACAAGTGACCAAGCCTCCATGCCCACCATGGGAACCTCCCTGGAGAGTTCCAGCCTCTGCTTTCTGCAGGGAGGGCACCGGTAGAAATCCAACCAGCTCAGGGGATGACTAAAACAGGTCTCGAGAGAAGCCACAGACAGTGCTGTTGAATTCCACTCACATAGGGCCCATGGAGCTGCCTCGACTCACACCAGTCAAGGAGCCAGCCCCTGATCTCCCTCAGGAACCCTAACACACCCATCCTCTTGCCATCAGGTCAGCATGCAATTCATGACTGCTAAAGAGGGCTGAGCAGAAAATGGGGGGTTTCCCCAGGGGAAACTGTCAGCTTTTTGCTGGAAAACCCCCTGTTCCTTGAAAGACTGAAAGTTTCCAAGCAAGCAGACGCCTTCAGCGAAAATCCACCCCTTGCCAGAAACCCAGTTTTCGATCTCCCAGCTGTTTGGATGCTGAATGCAAGGTGTTTGTAAGTTGTTTCTGGGGCACGCTGACCCAAACCATTCAGAATATCTCCAGAGCTAGTCAGGGCTGGGTCACCTGACTTTGGCTCTGGGCGGAGTTCAAGGGGTGGTCCTGTGACCTCAGCTCCTAAGTCCATTTTAAAGTCAATAGTCTTGCCAGGAGTATTCAGTTTCAACAATTGTGCCTTCCCCACTCTAAGGGCATCACAGATATATAGGACGGCCTGGTCTCTGAGCCCTCAATATCCCCAGGGGAAGGCTGAGGGAGGAGAGGCAGAAGCGCTGTAAAAGTGGGGGGCCCACAGGTGCCTAAACCAGGGCCCCGCCCCTGCTCCCGCACTATCCCTTCACCCAAGACTCCACCCCCACACCCCTCTTCCCCCGAGGACCCCACCTCCGTTTGCTCCCCTCCACCCCTTTCTGCTCCTCACTTGCTCTTCTGCTCTTCTGGGGGGGCATGGTTCCTTGGCTCCCCATTCCAGCACTCCTGGGCTGAGGTCCCATTTCCTCACTTTATGCTGGGGAAACAGACTCTGTATATTGCCTGCAGGAATTTCAGGCTTTCTGTAGCTGTGGGCTCTGCATGGGTATAGCAGCATGCTGGTCTTGCCTGGTGCAAGGAGGTAGAGAGGAAGGATGGCCTAGTGGTTTGGGTGCTGACCTGGGTTCAATTCCCTACTCTGCCCTTGGGGGAGTCCCTTAGTCGCTCTGTTGCCCGTCTGTAAAATGGGGATAATCGCGCAGCATGGGGCGGGAGTGTTGCAAGGATAAATCCATTGGTGACTGTGAAGCGATGCTATTGTGATGGGGACCAGATCGGTGCCTCAGCTCCCCTGACGCTCAGCCCTTTAGGTAACTAGTCCTGAATGTGAGAATGCATCTGTGATTATTAGCCAGGAGAGAAAAAAGGTAGCCATGGCCCAGGGCAAACAAACTCCCTGTGTCATTCTTAGGCCACATGTCCCCCTCTCTGTGTTTGCAGGCTTTGGAATCTGGAAGAGGCCCCTTTGGGGCATGCACTATTTTCGCAGATCCATTTCACTCATCCCTACCCATCACAGTACATGAGCTGGGCTCAGCCTGCGGAGTTTTTCCTCAAGAACCCAGGTACCCACTTCAGCAGCCCCAGAAATGGGGAGATAGGGATCTGAATTTCCCTGAGGTTCTAGTGGGTTTGGATCCAGGTGCTGGTTCATGTCCATCTCTGTACAGGGGTCTGTGGCCTCCTCCTGTGCACTGTCTCTGTTCCCACCTCCTAATGCCGTCCTCTGCTCTGTGCATCCTGGCAGATCAGCACGTGCCATGTAGAAGCCGGGCGCGTTGCGCCAACTTGGGAAAATCTCCCTCTAAATGTGGCGATTCATGCACTGCACACAGGTGACGTCATCGACAGCCAATCGGAGAGCTTCAATTGTATCTGGTGTTGCCATGGAAATGGTTGTGCGTTACAAGTTCAGCATTGCCACCTCACCGCAGGATCCCGGGGGCGGAGGGCCATGGACTAGGAACAGCAAAGGCTGCAGTTCGCATGCAGCTCACAAGCACATGAAAGGCTCCATCTTGCAGCTTGAGGCCCTGATCCTCAAAGGTTGAAATCAAGGGGAATTAGGCACCTCAGTACCTTTGAGGATTTGGGCCTGAGTCCTCACCCATCCTCAGCGGAGCCAAGACCCTGAGCTAAAGTCCAAACTCACCCCCCACCAGGCGAACTCCTGCTTCCTCCCTTAGGCTTCCCTTTAAGACCTTCTGTCCTACTCTCCTCCCCCTAGCTAGAAGGTCACACCATCCCCATAGATCCCAGGTGCAGTCCAGAAACTGCATGTATCACGGTGAGTCGCCCCAGCACCCCCCTACACACCCCTCCCTCTCCTCAGCTTCCTGCCTTCTCCAGCTCTGCGGCTGAATAGCTGTGTGAGCCTCCAACCTGCTCTTTCAGGCCTGGCCTTCTGCCCAGCTGCCCCAGCAAACCTGTCCAGAGCACAGAACAGCAGCCGTGATAAACGAGGGTGTGGTTTCGTGAGGATAAAGGAAGTGACTGAGAACCACCTGTGACCAATGGCTCATCTGAGCCCAAGCACGTGGTCATGAAAGTCTATAACCTGTCTCTCGGGCCCCTTTGCATTCTACAATACAACAAAGGGGGGTTGGGACTGGGGGTTATTCCTCAAAAACAGCACAGCCATTCAGCACTGGGTATCAGGGTTTCTGCTCTTCATCACCTAGAGCTCACTCCAGATTCTACTGGGCCACCTGCCAGCTCCAGGGGAGGGCAGGAATCTCCTACCTCCTTAGTGAGGAAAGGCCCTGAACACACCTCTGGGCAATAGCTCCTGAACACGTGTGTGATGGCGCAACGACTCACCCCTGCGGCGCCTCCTGCTGGTCATCCAGGAGTTAGCGCTTTCCAGCATGGAACGCGCTCTGCAGGCCGGTGTCTCGCTGTCTGCTGGCCCCATGTCCCTCCCACCCTCCGATGCCCTTCACCAGGGGTGCTGCCCTCTGGCAGTATCCTCCGCACTCTACCTCTGGATCTTCCCTCCCTGGAGAACCCCCAACCCTCTAATCCCCACCTTGCCTCAGTCTGGGCTACTGCCAGTCATCATCAAGCCCCCACTCCCTGAGGCAGACTGCAGTGTAATAGCCACTCATCATAGGCAAAGGGGTTTTGGCCCAGCTGCCTCTGTAAAACCCCAGTACCTTCCTTTGGCCTTTGTATCAGGCCTGCAGCCTGAGAGATCACCAGGCCTGAACTCCCCAGCTCAGCCTGCCCCTTCCTAGCACTGCTCCAGCCTAGGTATCCTCCTCAGCTCCCCAGGCAGCCAGGCCCTCCTCTCTCAGTGTAGCTAGAGAAAGTGTCTGAGCTCCCAACTCTCAGCCCTTTTATCAGGGCAGCTGGGACCTACCTGACCCAGCCACAGCTGGGCTGCAATTCCAATCAGCCTGGATTTGCTGCTTTCTACCCAGAAACAGCCCAAGTTTACTGCTTTCTATCCAGCAACAGTCCTCTCCAGGGCAGGTTTACCCCTTTTATTTTAGGAACAGTGTAACCACCTTGCTACAATGTGCCTGCTAGGACCAATGGACCCTTATCAAGAAGTGCAGAACTGGACCCGGTGGAGCTCAGCTGGCCACAAATGCAAAGGTCAGATCTAGTTCCAGATTCAGGTCTGGATTTCCCCAACATTCAGAGGAGAGGGATTCCATCTGGTGTTTGGACCCTTCCCTATGCTAGGCATCGTGATGGGTCAGGACGTGCGAGCTCTGCTGCTAGACATGGCAATGCCCGGTGCTTCCTGAGAACGGCTGACCAGGGCACATCACCGCCTTACCTTCTTTCCTTCTTGTCCTTTAACCAGCTCCGTACAGGGGAGGTCTCCTGCTGCTGGTATGCTCATGGCCACTAGAGAGCAGCACAGCTACAAGAACAGAGCGAGCCTGGTGTAGCTTTTCAGCAACCTCCAACACCAGTAGAGCTGGGTTCTGGCCCAGGCAGGGTAATACCATGTGTTTGGGTTTCCATTTACCTTTGGAAGTGCATGAAACTACATCCCAGACACCGTATCCCAGGAGAGTAACCTCAGGCCAAGCAGAGACCATGTGCAATGCAATGACATAGGATATCCCAGCCCTCAGCTATTGACATACTTCCTCGGCTTTAGCATCTGAATCCCATCAAGTTACCTCCTCGGGTGGGCGTAAGCACACCACTGTTCTGGAGCACAGCAGTGGTTCTGCTAGTCTGGTCTCCTATCTCCAACAGTGGATGTTTCTGAGGTGTGCTGCTGCCCATAATACACCTGGAACTGGTCTTGGAGATCCCAGCTGTCAACCCTTGCTGGAGGATATGTGCCATCAGTGGTAACAGGGCATCCCACAAAGGCATCCCCCACCGCCCCAACAACGTCCTCCCATTCTCAGGGGGGGGCACCAGAGTCGTTCAGAAGATCAGGGAGTCCAGGATGCCGCTGGGCTAGCGAGGAGATCCCACTGTCCATAAGGCTGAAAAGCGACTGCAGATGTTTAAATTCCCTCTTCAGTGTTAGCATTACTGTAGTGGGTGTGTCCAATTGCTACAACGTTGAGTCTAAATGAATGTAGTAATTCTGCCAATGTGCTCACTAAGGTACAGAGAGGTGGAGTGAGTTGCCCAAAATCACATGGTGAGTCAGTGGGAATGGAACCCAGGAGTCCTGACAGCTGGCCACCTGGCTGTCACCACTAGACAACATGGCCTACCAAACATGGCAGGTACCAGAGGTTCATTTTGTGACAGGAATTCAGAATTGCACCCCTTCCCCGAGGGGCTGTATCTGAGCTGGAGCTGGACAGATGCTATTTCTTTTCCTGAGGCCAATAATTAACCAGAGAGCTTGGCGGGGACATATTTCCCGAGAAAGGAACACCCAGAGCAAGTTGTTTCCTTGGTAACGGATGTTTCAGCTGGAGCAGAAATAGTTTCCCCACAGCCCCGTGATATGGATTGGCAGTAAGGTTGGCAGCTGCTACCTTGGGGAGAGGTGACAATGCTAGAGAAAATGGGTAGGGGGGATGCAGCAAACACACCTGTACAGGCTTCATTGGCCAAAAGCTAAGGTGCAAGAGTGAGGAAAGCAGAGACCGGAGAAGAGTCCCAGGTCAGAATGTTGCAATGATACAGGCAGAGCCAAATGTCACAGTCCCAGGGCCCAGAATACCCTGAATGTACCCACAGGGACACATACACCCAGTGACACTGTATTTCAGGGGAACACCCTGTACCTCCATGTTCATCCTTCTAACACGATTGTGTGGTATCCAATGCAAAGTTTGTCATGTCAGATGTCTTTGAAAGGCTCATGATGCACTGAGCATGGTTGTTACAGTGATGTTATAGGTCGTAATTTCCTGTATACAGTTATGAGGTTGAAAATGTGTCTTTGTGGCTTAAAACAAGCCCAGGCAACACTTCCCAGGAGCAGAGGGGCAGTTCACACCTCATCAGGACATGTGTGGGACAAGCCCAGCCCTGCCTCCCAGGAATAAAAGATACTGGCCTAGGCAGCAACAAAGGATTTGTTGGACTCTCCAGTGAGTCACCCCCCTTCCCTTAGTCAGTCAGGGACTATGATGAGGTAGTGCTCACCTGATTCTGAAGGTGGGGTGGGGCAAAGCCAAGAGGGAAGAAAGAACATGAGAAGGAGAGACGTTTGCCATTCTCTCTCTCTCTTCCACCTCTATCTACAGACACCACCCCCAAGCGACTGAAGTGCTGATCAAAAGGGAGAGCCTGGCTGAAGGGCACCCAGCCAGCCTGTGGTGAGAAGCATCTAGGCTTGTAAGGGCAGTGAAAGTGGTCAGCTTGGAATGTGTTTTGCTTTTATTTCATTTGACCAAATCCGACTTGTTGTGCTTTGACTCATAATCTCTTAAAATCTATCTTTTGTACTTAATAAATGTGTTTGTTTATTCTGCCTAGAGCAGTGTGTTTGGTTTGAAGTGTTTCACACTCTCCCCTTGGGATAACAAGCCTGGTACATATCAATTGCCTTGTTCAATTGACAACTCATATAAGCTCACAGCATTCAGCGAGCATAACTGGACAGTGCTAGATGGAGGTTCTTAGAGTTGTATCTGGGATCGGAGATATTGGCTGGTGTAATTCAGTTGCACAATCCAAGCATGTTACATGCCAGAGGCTGTGTGCAAACAGTCCAGGAGTGGGGGGTTCTCACACCAGGGCAGGGTAAGACTGGCTCCCAGAGTCAAGGATTGGAGACGCCTAGCTTATCATTGGTCCGGATAACAGTCAGGGGAAGGTCACACACTCCCAGCTATGACAGGCATTTCCTCTGTTCTGTGAATTGTGATTTTATTTAGGATGGTGGAGGAAGGAGTGATATCATCCAACATGTGGTGTGAACTGGACCTCCAATGGTAAGCCCAGAGACTGAGGGTAACTGGGAACATTCTGCTGAGCTCGGACAACACAGATTTGCGGTCGTCACCAGCAATCACTCAGAATTAGAGATTTCAAAAAGAAAAAGCTGGTGTTTGAGATATGGGGGGCGGGATGGGTGGGCAGTGTTGGCCAGGAAGGGCTACTTGGATGGATGGATCTGACACAGCTCATCTACAGTCTGTTGGAGCATACTGGACAAACAAGGGTACCTCTGATAATCTCAAGAGGATGTAAATTACACCCAAAGTGATGCTGCTACATTGCCTTAAGGGAGCAAAGAGGGAGACATTTGCTGGTTCACCTTTCAAGGGTACAATTCAAGAAGTGGGTATATGGGTTCCCAGGAAGGAGAAAAGGTAAGAACTAAACAACTTACTTGGTAGATCACTTCCAAGAGCTGTGTGAAAAGGGAATCAGCTAAAGCTGCTCATGGGAGCTCTGAGAGGCACACATGCATAGATGACAGCAGGTATGGGTGTTGGGGTGGGGTCCTTGAGAGACTCTGCATTCCAGATCTGACCCCTGTTACCCAATGTGGGTTTTTGTCCGCCTTTAGTGGCTGGACTTCATAAAGAAGTTTATAAGGCCTGGTCTACACAGAGACACTCAGGAAAATTAATCCAAATTAGCTAAAGGTGTAAATTTAAGTGGATTAGTTAAATCACATTCCACCTGTGTGGACACTCTTTTTCAGACTTAAAGTGGCCTTTTTTCAGTTAAGTTTATTTCAGTGAATACAGCTAAACCACTGGTTCTCAAACTTTTGTACTGGTGACCCCTTTCACATAGCAAGCCTCTGAGAGCGACCCCCCCTTAAATATATTAAGCAGTGTTTTTAATTTATAACACCATTATAAATGCTGGAGGCAAAGCGGGGTTTAGAGTGGAGGCTGACAGCTCGCAACCCCCCTGTAATGACCTCGTGACCCCCCCAAGCGGTTCCATCCTCCAGTTTGAGAACCCCTGAGCTAAACTGAATCATGGCCATTTTAATTCTGAATAAGGGTGTCCACGCAGTGGTTTAATACAGTTTAACTAATCTGCTTTAAAATTTAATTCAGATTAATTTTCCTGTCTCACTTAGACAAGCCCCAAGTCTGCCTCCAAGCTAGTGGGTCTGGGTTTTCAGCATAAGAAACAGAGTCATGCTTTTAGATCCAGAAGTTCCCACTTCTATCCCTATAAGCAACCCCCCTCATAGATTCTCTTCTTTTAAATGATTAATGCAAGACAAGACTTGTTTGCCATCTAGATGTCATGCTGATCTAATGCCAACAGACATGCAGCGGGACCCATCTGTACAGGGCTCTGCAGACTTCACTTGTACATCATCAAGTACAGGGGTACTGCCTCCATATCAGATTCCTCAGTGAGTGTTATGGGCATTACTGTTTACTCAGTTTGGCATCAGGACTATCTACTGCCTCAGTTTACCTTCTGCCCCAGTCAAACATGTGCCCTACAACTGGGGTTTTTGTTTTAATCCTCCCCTTGCGGAGTCCATTTTTTAAATATCATGTAATCATTTAATTTAGAACTAATTTTCCAGCCTTTCCTTTGGCTTAATTATCCTTACCAAGAACAAACCATCCTCAGGGCCCTCTCTCTGCTGCATCCTTGGCCAAGCTGCCTGGCAGGGCAGGGGGAGGGAGAGGGCACCCCATGATAAAATCCACCACCAGTAAGAAGAAATCCAAGGACATGTCCCTACAGGCAGCAGGTACTCAGCAGGTGCCTTGTGTACACTGGGAACTTGCTCTGAATCCAGCAATCAATGACCTGCAACTGACCTAGCTGCATCAGTGCACCCTTATTTTATTAACTGACATTAGGGTTGCATTGCACTAGGCTCTCCACAGACACATAGGGTACGTCTTCACTATCCGCTGGATCAGTGTGTAGCAATCGATCAATCAGGGATCGATTTATCGTGTCTAGTGTAGATGCAATTTATCTGCCTTCGACTCCTATAATCCACCAAGAAAGAGGGGGAAGAGGAGTCAATGGGGGAGCGACCCAGCGCCGTGAGGATGCGAGTTAAATCAACCTAAGATACGTTGACTTCAGCTACACGAATAGCATAGCTGAAGTTGCGTATCTTAGGTTGATCCCCCCTGCCTAATGTAGACCAGCCGATAGTGAGAGACTGTTTCTGCTCCAAACAGAAAGGAACTCCGCCGGTTCAAATCACGGTTTTCTTTGTCTGTGCTTGGACAGACACAGGTATAGCTATACTAGTGCTGACCACTGACTGCTGGTAATTCCCAATACAGACAAAGCCAGAGGCAGGAAGAGCATCTGGCTCGTTCTGAGGAAGTGAGAGAGCAGGGGTAGGCAACCTATGGCACGGGTGCCGAAGGTGGCACGCGAGCTGATTTTCAGTGGCACTCACACTGCCTGGATCCTACCCACCGGGCTGGGGAGTTCTGCATTTTAATTTAATTTTAAATGAGCTTCCTAAACATTTTTAAAACTTTATTTACTTTACATACAACAATAGCTTAGTTCCATATTAAAGACATAGAAAAGGACCGTCTAAAAATGTTAAAATGTATTACTGGCACGCAAAACCTTAAATTAAAGTGAAGAGGTGAAGACTCGGCACACCACTTCTGAAAGGTTGCCGACCTCTGTGATAGAGCCATACACTGTGTCTGGATTTTTTATAAAAAAAGAACATTGTAGATATTCATGTTAAGAATGGGCTGAACAAGCCTGATGCTTCAGGGAATCATCAGCTGATCACCTCAAGGGTGGGGGTCAGGAAGGAATATCCAACCTCTTTGCCAATCCCCCCACCACAGCAGTGAATGGCATCCAAGACGCTCGGTGAGAGGCGGAATTCCAGATTGGATGGCCCCCTGGTTTGACGAGATATCAGACCAGAATGGTCTGATGAGGTACCGTCCCTATGATTTCTGTCTAATTTACTTCAGTATTTTTCATGCATCTGGAAGACGCTTTAAAAATGATGCCATTGCTAGAGCCAATGCCACTAGGATCGAAAATCCCCTAGCCTGGGGGAATCCCCAGCAGTGATTGACTTGATCTCCCAGAAAGTTACTCCTGTCTCCCAGTCCAGTTTAATCACAGGCACACAGTTGAAGCCTGTTGTGTAATTAGGGGTATTTTAAAATCTAATTATATTGATTCTACTTTCTAGGACCAACTGCATTGGTCGTCTCCTCCCGCAGAAGATCTAGCGTGGCTTTACTTGCTGCATGGCTCCAGGGTCCTGTTGTCAGAGGGACTGGGAGTGCTGGTAGGTCGGGCTTAGGGCTGGTCTTCACTAGGGGATTGGATTGGCTGTAGATACGCAACTTCAGCTACATTAATAACGTAGCTGAAATCGGCGTCTCTACAGCCGACTTACCTGCCGTCCTCATGGCGGAGGCGGTCGGCGGCGCGCTCGCCTGTCGACTCCAGCTTATGCCTTTTGGTGAGCTGCAGTTCTGGAGTCGACGGGGGCAGCGCTGGCGATCGATTTATCGTGTCCTGACGAGACGTGGTAAATCGATCGCCAAAAGACCGATTGCTACCGCGCGTAATGAAGACAAGCCCTTAGTCACTGTAACCAGTCCTACCCGTTTAGAATGTGGTCACAGCTGGTCAGCATTGCAATGGCTATCTCCCTAGGTACCTAATGTGACGTTGCACTCTGTATGTTTTATGGAAATTTGCTTATAAGTGTGAATATGATGTAACTTGAATATACTTTATGCAAAAAGTCTTTTGTAGGGTATCATTACACAGCTTATAATCTACTGAATATATTCCTCCTTTTTGTATGTATGGATCGTTCTTTTATCTGAAGCTAGAGATATGAAATATGAAGGTCCTACTGTAATTATGCAAAGTGTGGGCCATTAATGGTGCTTTAGAAGCTTGATGGATCCCATTGACTAGGACAACTGGCTGTAAATGGTCTGTTTACTTGCAAACCTTCCTCAGTGCCTGCAGGCCAGCCCTGGAAGAATGGAGGCTGAGGTCTCACAGGACATGTGAAAATGTCACCTGATACTGGAAACCACCTTAAACCTGGTGCTTTTCCATTTAGAAGGAGGGTTGGGGACCAAGAGAGACAAAAGATTCCTGCCTTGTGCCAAAGCTATAAAAGTGGGTGGAACAGAGCAAAGGGGTTGCCAGTCATGAGAAAACCCCTAGTTTCCATCTAAGAGGTCTACTGGAATTGACAAGGCCTGTACCAGGGGAAAGGATTAGGCCAAGACTAGGAAAGAGTCTAGTCTGTGAAAGAACGTTGGAACATCTCTGAGGATGAGAGTTTACCTGCAAAGAGTTTCTTAATGTATTAGGCTTAGACTTGCGTGTTTGTTTTATTTTGTTTGGTAACTTACTTTGGTCTGTCTGGTATTATTTGAAACCACTTAAATCCTACTTTTTACACTTAATAAAATCAATTTTGTTTATTAGTAAACCCAGAGTAAGTGATTAATTCCTGGGGGAGCAAACAGCTGTGCATATCTCTATCAGTGTTATAGAGGACAGACAATTTATTAGTTTATCATGTATATGCTTTATACAGTGTAAAACAGATTTATTTGGGGTTTGGATCCCATTGGGAACTGGGTGTCTGGGTGCTGGAGATAGGTGACCTGCTGAGCAGTTTTTAGTTAAAGTCTTCAGCTTTGGGGGCATGCACAAGACTTGGGTCTGTGTTGCAGCGGGCTAACTGTATCTGACTCAACAAGGCAGGGTTCTGGAGTCCCAAGCTGTCAGAGAAAACAGGCTCAGATGTAATCTCAGCACATCAGATGACAGCTCCAAGGGGGTCTCTATGACCAAACCGATCAACTTAGCCAGCCCCCATCACCAGCTGAGCACCTTACGGCCATCAGTGGAGTTTAGCCTTTCAACAGTTCCATGAGGTAGGAAAGTATTATCCCCATATCACAGATGAGGAAACTAAAGCCACTTGTGATGCTTAATTGACTTGTCCAAGGTCACACAGAGGACATGTGGCTGAGCTAGAAATAAAACCCAGGTCTCCCAAGTCTTGGCTAAGTGCCCTACCTACTAGATCATACTTCCTACCCAATAGCTGGGGAGTGTCCTTTCCAGAATCTTGATTGGGAGTTTACCAGCCCTCAAAGAATCTACCTCTGGGTTTACACTGAGCTTGCTGCTCACTGAGCCAGGGCAATCCATCCTGCATAGCTATCCCAGGCAGTGCAGATGTGTTCAGTAAAGCTCCTAACAAATCAGCAGCTGATCAAAGGATGGATGTTTAAACACAGTGCATAATTAGCCAGTGGAACTCATTGCCACAAGATATCCTGGAGGCCCAAAGCTTAGCAGAATCTTCCCTAAAAAGGAATGGGTTTTTATATGGCTAATAGGAACATCCAGAGTTACAACAGGAAGGATTAACAAAGCAATTATTTTGGAATGGATATAAACTCTCCTGCTGCAAGACAAAAGCCCCAACTTCTGACTAAGAGGGGTTGGCAAGAAACTTTCCCTGGGACAGGTTATCCCATAATTCCCTTCTGGGGCTTTCTTGTACCTTCCTCTGAAACAGCTGGGCCTCTCTGCTATCAGAGCCAGGCCCCTGAGCAAGATGAACTATTGGTCTAATCCAGGATGCCAATTCCTAGCAAGTCTCAGCACCTTCACTTAAGGTTCTCCCAGTACACAGCAAGGCCTTGGATGGGGATGGGAGACTTCCAAGGGAAACCCTATGCCAGATGATGGCTAGCAGGTGATCCACAAAATGGGCTTCTCTCTTCTAAGTTAGCACTTACTATACGCCAAAGTAATAACCCACTGAGGAATGCCCTCCTTTCCCCTGCTGACCCAGGCTAAACTGAGTAGGAACAAAGCATCATTATTCTGGAATAAGAGCGTCCACACTTGGAGCTGATCAAGAGTGGCTATTCTGGAATAATTCCATGCATAGACAAGCCTGAATGGCAGGAGGGAAGAGGAGGAATGCAGAGTCTTTGGCACGGAGAGGAAGGGGAAACGAGGGGCACAGAGAATCCCTCATTGGGAAGGAGTACATGGGGAAAACAGAGTCCCTGGCATGTGGTGGAGGGCACACCGAAGGGGAGATGCGGGGGACACAAAGCCCCTGGTATGGGGGATAGGGTAGAGGAGTTGCAGGGAGTCCCTGAAATAGAGGGGAACAGCAGGATGGCACATGGGGAGCTTGTGCAGGTAGAATGAAGGGATGCAAAGAGGGTGTGTCACTAGCTTGGTCTATACAGGCTATGAAGTGTGGGTCCCCTCGTTAATTACTCGTTAATGTCGACACCAGCTAACAATCACCCCTCTGTGTCACTGCCTTTGGAAATACTCCAGAGAAGCCTGCCTGGTTTCTGTTCAGACTGAGGCCGGATCACGTGCCGTGGGGGAAACTTGGCAAACTTGGTTTGCTTTGGCAAAGCAGGGCTTTCGCTGAGCTCTGGCATTCAACAGACATTTAGTGTCAGCTCCAAGATGAGCTACCCACTTCCCTGTTTGGATCTGTGTGAGAGGAGCAGTGGTTTGGTCTTCAGCACAGAGCTAGATCTCCCTGGGAAATTCCCACTTCGCTGCAGTCCAGGATCCCATCAGCTGAAATGGTCCTAGGCGCATCGTGTTAAGGAGCATGGCTCAGATACTCAGAGATATTTAGGCATCTAACTCCCATTGAAATTAAAGAGTGTTAGGTGCCTAAATACCTTTGCAGATCTGGGCCCACAAGCCTAGGGACTGATTCTCAGTTATATGAGGCCCCTTTATGCCACTCCAGCAGTGTAAAGGGAATGTAAGGCAGGCAGAGATAGCTCCCTAAGGATCCCCTGGTGCAGGTCCCCAGCCAGCACAGAGTTGGCAAGAAGGCTCTGCACCAGCCCCTGGCATGGTGTGGTCGGGGGATTGAGGACATGGCCAGGTTGCACTGCACTATGGCTTTTCCCAGATCTCCAGAGTTTATAGGGACCATGAAAAGGGAGTGTAAGTTAGTGCGACCTTGAGGCTGCTCTAATTTGCACCAGGGCCTGAGCAGGCTCCTGCACAGCCCAGAATACAGGCTGGCTTCCCTGTCCGAAGCAGGACTGGAGTAACTGAGAATCAGCCCTAGAGAATGCAGTGCCCTGAATGTCCGGCTGGCCCCAAGAAGAAATAATGGCATTCCTCTTTAAGAGGCGGGGCCCAAACACAGCTGGAGGAACAGAACAGAAAGGGTTAAATGTGAATACAAAGTGTCTGTGTTTATATATATCTACACATACTTAAAAAACAAGGCCAAGACTCTTCCAGCCCCTCCCTCCTTTCCTCCGCTTGTGGCATTGCTAGAAGACGGGGCGGGGGTGGGGAGGGCAAGGAGGGTAACTCCCCAGCTCAGCGGAACAAGCCCCACTGGTCTATTTATAAGCTGCATATGTGAGGGTGGGTGATCAGGTGGGAATTGCCTCATTCACTTTGATACGCCCCCAAAGCTTGGAGGGTTTGTGGGTGGTGAAGACCTTGTTTCCCCTCTCTCCCCTGTCGATTCCACAGCTGCTCCAGCGTGAAGAGTTATTTACCAATAAGGGCCGGCCGTCACAGAGCGCCGGGCTCCAGGAAATGGTGCGGGTGCTTCTGCATTTTGGCTGCGCGCTCTCACCTCGGAGGCTGCTGAGTTGGAAATTCCCAGCCACGGCCACTCATCAGACGCAACCCCTCCCCCAACCCCGGGTTGCTCCTGTGTGACTTGGACAGGGGAGGAAAGCAGAACCCAAAAGCAGAAATGGCTATCGTGTGCCGGGAGTGGAACAAAGGGCAGCAAAGCCAGCAACCACTGACCCACAGTAGTGCTGGTAGTGTTCATGTTCCAGTAGCACCCAGAGGCCTGACTCACATCAGGATCCCCTTGTGCCTGGTGTACAGTCACACAGTGAGTGACTGGTAGCTCCTGTCCTGAAGTAGGATGATCCAGTGGTTAGGGTAGTAGGGTGGGAATTAGAGGACCTGGGTTCAGTTCTCTGCTCTACCAAGTCCCTTAGCCACCCTGTGCCTCAGTTTCCCACCTGCACAATAGGGACCATGGAGCCTCACAGAGTCTTACCCCAGACAACTGTTGGGAATAGGGGCAGAGCTGTAAAGATTATGGGGAGGGATCAGGTATTGTCCTTGCAATGAAGAATCTTACAATCTAATTCGGGAAAGAGTGGGAGACAAGGATTATTAATTACTATCAGCCCTGTTTTTCTGAAGACCAGACTCAGCCCTCCATGCTGTGGGGAGATAACCTGCCCCTCTCCTAAAGGGCTGCTAGGAGCCCCTATCAGCCGCAGAATCACTGGGGATGGAAGTAGTGTCCCCGAGCAGCGTAAAGCCACCAGCGCCCTGAGCCAATCAGCCCCTGAAAGTGCCCCTTCTAAAGGAAGATAGAGGCAGGCCCCTCATCGTAACTCTGCTCTCTCTATGTCCACACTGGGTATGTCTATGCACTTGTGGACTCAGTGTTTCCAAATCCGGGTTTGAGTGTCCACATTATAAACCTGGGCTTCTGATTGCTGGACCCACGTCTCGCAACTGTGCTAACATGTCCCTATTGTACCACTCTGACCTTCTGACTTGGGCCTGCAGCTTGAGCTGTGTCCACACCAGGGGCACTCATGAAATGGAAGGCCCCTCAAACGGTCCCAGGGGAGCAATGTCTTTGCAAATGCTATGAGCAGCAGTTAAAGTGGGTGGAAAGGAGGGAACAGAAGGGGCACAGTTTCTCTCTCCACCTGCCCCACGTGGTGGGGTGAGTGCACCCTCCCCAGTAGGGAGAGCTCCCTCCCTCTACACCCCCACTCCTCTTAACTCCTTCTAGGCAGTGCTGGAAGATGCCCACACTGGGGTTGGGGTTGGGGGAGTCTCTAGGGGGGGCCTGAGCCACAACCCCAGATCCAGATACCCCTGAATACAGAGAATTTGGATCTAGGATCAGCTGCTAGACCCCATCTCTAGATGTTACCAGCAGACTTGACAGCTTCCAGCTGCCCTTGGACTGGACTCACCCTGGTCTCAGAGTGATGGTCCTGTGTGCTCCTTCCACTGCTGTGGAGCAGGGAGAGAGCTATACAGATGGGACTGGGGATGGCCTGGATCCCACGGATTGCTGAGTGTGCGGAGCAGCCAAACCAACTGAAAATGCGTCATTTACTGGAGTTTCTTCTCATACCAAAATCCCGAGCAGTCATATCGCTTGGGGTTGGTACAATTGTCCTTTGTGGCCGTTGAACCTTTATGCTCGTCAATACACACTCTTCGGCCACCCATTGACGCCCTTTGTGCTTTGTGGTTGATTTCACTCTTACCCACACCTAGATTATTATCACTGGGTAAATGGGCTGCTTTCTCTACTCCGAACCCTTTGCATCATTGCTGGTTTCAGTTGTTTTCTTGTTTGTTACAGTATGCGGCGGATGAATTATGTGAGAAAAGCAGAGAGGGTCTAGCATACCTCAGCTGAAATCGATTTTCATGTGGTTGGTACAACAGGGTTTACAGTGGCCTGGTTTGATTGGGGTTTCTTTTCAGGCCTTGGACCCCTTACAACTCTGTCCACTTGAAGCACCTATTGTGTTCATATGTATGACAGGAATTGCCTATGCTCTTCTGTGTTTGTGATTGTACTGGGCAACTAACTGATTTTTCAGTTCACTGGGCAATTTCAAAATGTCAAAAAAAATTGTTTCAGGTTGGACTGAAAACAAATGGGTTTATTTTTAAAAAAAATTCAGCCAATCAAAAAGAAAAAACTTCATTTCAAGTTGAACGAAGCATTTCACTTCAGTTGTGACCACTTTTCAACATTTTTGACTTACAAAACTAAACTCAAAGGAGAATTTGAAAATAAAATTAGTTCCAAATGAAAAATGAAAGCTTCATTTGGAAGACGCCCACATGAAACATTCAATTATTTCAGTTTTTGGGAAGCATTTATTTTCAGAAAGGAACTGTTTGGTAAAATCAACAAAAAATCACGACTTGTTTTGGTGTCACCAAATCTGCATTTTTTTGCAGATTGGCAAGTGTCAGCTATAAAACGTTGCCAAGCTATTGTATAAAACAAGGATGAGTTGTGTGTCTGCATCTAGTGTATGAATTGTGTGGGGTCTACAGCATGCAAGTATAATTTGTGTAATCAACTGCGTGGGCACTTGTCATGCCATTGTAACTCTGCATGAATTGTGTCTGTGCGTGAGCGTGGGCATTGTGTCACTCGGGTGCCGCAGGCACTATTGTGTGTATGAATTGTGTCACTCTGTGTGTGGGTATGCGTTCCATGTGTGTGCAACTGGTGTGTATGACCCTGTGTGTTACCGCCCATGTGCAGGTCTGCACTGGGCCAACGCGGCTGCATTAAGTGGGAACGGTTGTGTCTGGAAATTCTCAATGAAAATAGTCATAGCCCAGAAGTGACGTCCCTGGAAAATGAAAGAAGGGTCCCCCCTGGCAAGGCCACAGGTGGGACGCGCGCGCCTCTGGGACCAGGGACCTTGAGGTTTATTGCAAACTTCCCCCTGTTGCGACACCGAGTGCGTGGGCAGCCCCCCCGCCCGTGCCCTTTGGGTGTGCGGGGGCGGGTGTGCGGGGGGGGGGGCATGGAACAGGGGCCCCGCCATTGAGAAATTCGCCGGCGCCGCGAGCGTGAGTAACTTTCTCTGCTCCCCCAGCAGCTGACGCTGACTCCTCTTCCGCGCCGAAACTCCCGCCGCGCCGCTTCCTGGGTGCGCTCCGCAGCGGGACCCACGTGTGACCCGGCGAGAGCGGGGCGCTGGGGGCGGGCCACAGGGGCGTGCCCCGCGGCGGCTCCTTGCCCGGCACTCGGCTGCGCCCCTCCAGCCTGCCGGACCGGCCAGCCCCGAGCATGGAGACGGGCCCCCTCCTCGCCTTGCCGCACGAGAAAGCAGAGCTCCTGCCCGAGCTGCACAGAGGGGGCCCCGGGCTGGCCAGACTCCAGGACGCTCTGGCTCTCCACAGGTAGGTGACGCTCCGGCGGGGCCGGGGTCTATCGGGAGGGGGCGTGTGGCGGGGCTGGGTTGGGGGGGGGGTCTTAAGTCTCATCAGAGCTTGAGCTGGGAGAGAGCGACAGGCATCAGCTGTGACATCCCCCCGCCCCAGCTGCTGGCGGGGGGGGGGGGAAGCGGGGAAGTGAAAGAAACCTCCGGAGCTGCCTTTCCCCCTCTTAACGCCCTGCCCTGATCTTCTGCGCGGGGGGCAGAGAGCCCCTCCAGGGCGCTGTTCAGAGGAGAGCAGCAGGAAGTTGGGCTGAGGCTGGTGGCAGTGTGTGGAGGAGAGACACAGGGAGTCAGGCTGCCGGGTCATCTGTTCAGAGCAGAAGGGTAAGGGTAAGGGTGTGTGTGCCGGGCCCGGCACAGATACACCCAGGCACGTAACTAGACCAACAGGCACTGGTTGGTGGTTGTGGCCACGGCTGTGACATCAGCGCTGCTGCGAAACAGGTGTAGATTGGGAGTTCTGGTCGGTGGGAGCCAGAGTCCGATTGTGGATGGCTTAGCAGCTTCCCTGCTGGCTGCTGAGCCCAAGTGGCTGCTACCATGGTTCCTGGGCTGTGCTCACTGGCCCTCAACACACACGCACCTCCCCAAGAATCACAATACACATCCACGGTGCTGGGGTAGGCTGGAGACCTGTTTTTTGAAGGAAAAACCAGACCTATGAATCTATCAGGATCACTGTGCTAGATTCCTGTTTCCAGCAACCATTTTTAAAGGGCAGCCCAGCTCTGAGAACTGACTGAACCGGTGGCTCTGTGCACTTCCCTGTTTGCCTCCATAGTCTTGGTGTCCCAGTCAAGAGATGACTTTCTGTCTGACAGTCTTACAAACCTGGGAATCACCCTGGGCTCTTTCTAAATTGCGCATCTTCATAACCCGTAATAAGGATTCTTGGAGCGGAACTCAGTTATTAATAACAATAGTGTCAGATGAGCCAGACTAAAACCTAGCTCAGCTTCCCATCACTGGTAGCTTGGCTGAGCTGCCAGGAGCAGAGCAGAGCATTGTCATTTGCAGGAAAGGCATCTCTCTAGGTATTTATTACTGTACTCGGATCAGATTCTCAGTACACACAAGGGACAGTGCTGTGGAATCAGAGGGTAACTTTTCTATACAGCCTATAACCACCCATGAAACACTCTTCTACCTCGCATAGCTTCAAATGCAGTATGGACAGGAGCTTGTTGGAAGTTGGGAGAACAGTTCAGGGAAGTAAATTATTTCGGATGAACAGCTTCACTCTGAGCACACTGACCCAGATCCCCAAAGGAATTTAGGTGCCCAGTGATTTACATGGGAATGAGGCACTGAAATACCTTTGAGAATCTGGGTCAAAACCACTATAGCTGGAATTTTAGGGCTACAGTTAGGGCTTGGCTATACTGGCACTTTATAGCTCTCTAACTCGCTGTCTCAAGGGGTGAAAAATCACTCCCCTGAGCGCAGCAAGTTTGAGCGCTTTAAAGCGCTAGTGTGGACAGACTCCGAGCGCCAGGAGCCCTCTCAGCGCTCGGAGCTATATACATACAATATAAGGTGTGTGTGCTGAGCTCAGCACAGATACACCCAGGCACGTAACTAGACCACCAGGCACTGGTTGGTGGTTGTGGCCAGGGGCTGTGACATCATGGAAGTGGATTACAGGAGCACTGGGAGAGCTGTCTCCCAGTGCCCACACACGTCCACACTCGCACTTCAAAGCACTGCTGCGGGAGCATTCCCGCAGCAGTGCTTTGAAATTTCAAGTGTAGCCAAGCCCTTTGGGCCAGGTTTTTCAAGAGCTCAGCATGCTGGGTGGGCACTGAGTGCTGAAAATCTCAGTCTGAAAATCTGGCCTTAGAGTCACACTGAGAGTTGCTGGCTCTGAACGGATCCTTATTTAGGAGTCAGAGTGAGAATTGACAGCTTGAGAATCTGGTCTATAACAAGCAGCACATCACAATGCATTGGAATAACCTGGGACAGCCGTTATACTGCACTAGATACACCAAGATTCACCTTTTAGTTTACTTTATAACAGGTGCCACTAGATAGATTGATAGAGCCACTTCCTAATTTGCTATATATTGGTGCCATTCCAAGTACTTCAATGGACCAGTGTCAATTTACAGCAGCTAAGGATTTGGCCCATAAATTTTTACTCTTTCTTTCTCTCACGCACATGCTTTTGTTCAGATATTTGAAGATACTAAATAGAAGCTTTCTGGCACGTACCATGTTTGTTAGTGACCTGAAACTCAAACAGAAGTGACCAGCTACATGCCTCTGGGCAGATGGCGCTTGTACATTCTGCATATCAATGAACAAGTGATTTGCATAAGCCCTCTGTGAAGTATACAGAGCCCGTGATTGGTGAGTGTGGTCACCTCCAGGACCTACAAACATTGTTTAGGTAGCCCATTGTTCTCATAGACTCTAGTAGTCCCATATTCACACATTAGCCTGTTTTCTTTAATACACAAGATACCATACAATCATTAGAGATTTACATTATCATTATTTCAATTGCAGTAGCACTTAAGGCTCCCAGGCAGGGATCAGGGCCCCAGTGGGCAGGGATCATCTTATCTATACAGGAGACTTTTTTTCAGAAGCTGGTCTAACTAAAGGCATGGCTGCCCTTGCAGATGTAGAGTGCTTTGAGTTAAACCAGCCTTCAGAGAGTGCAGTAAGGAAAGCGCTGCAGTCTGTCCATACTGACAGCTGCAAGTGGACTGGCATGGCCACATTTGCGGCACTTTCAGCGGCATTGGGAGTGGTGCATTATGGGCAGCTATCCCAGTGTTCAAGTGGCTGCAACGCACTTTTCAAATGCAGGGGGTGGGGTGGAGTTTGACAGGGAGGGTGTTGTGTGTACATGGGCGGGGGGAAGAGAGAGTGGGTTTTTAGGGTGCTGAGAGTGTGTCAGCATGCTGTCTTGTAAATTCTGACCTCTCTTCCCCCCCCCCCGCCCCGCCTCTCTCTCACTCACAGCAAGCATCATTCCTTAGTAATGGTTGCTTTGTCTCAGAGCAGATAAGCATGCGGGCTGTCAGAAACAGAGCTTGGAAAGGGCACATCCGCATTCCTACAGTCGATTCCAAAACAGTGACAAGAGTGGCCACTTGACTTAGGGGGATTATGGGATGTTTCCGGAGGTCAACCAGCGCGCAGTAATGCAACACCTCGTTCACACTGATGCTGGGGTGTCTCAGCCGAGATGCAACAAGCGTTATGCTTCTCATGGAGGTGGATTTCCAGGAGCCCTCCAGCTACAGAGTCCAGGTGCCCTAAGTGCCTTGCCAGTGTGGATAGGTTGTGAGTTAGAGCACACGGTGCTGCTTTAATGCACTCTAACTTGCAAGTGTAGTCAAGCCCTAAGGGCCATCACAAGCTACCTTCCACTCCAAGTGCTAGGCGGAGGCGGGACTTGGACTACTCCTACCTGCCCTCTCTGACACACACAGAGCAGCATCAGCATGTACAAAAATGAAACCCAAACCAAACACCTTCCAAAACCAACCATTCCAGTGTGCCCACAGTTCTCCCCCTGAGGAAAGGATGCGAGAGAGAATGAACCATACGCTTAATGCATGACTGGAAGGTCAGATACTGCGGTGATGAAAGAAGGACAAGGGCCTCAATAGAACTGTGTGTGCGTACAGCTCCTGATACAATGAAGTCCTGGGCCATGCTTGGGACTCCTTGGCGCTATCAAAATAAAAATCACAATTGCACCAGACAGACAAATAACACAAAAGCAGCCTCTGCCCCAGGCAGCTCACAATCTGGGAGTTACACAGAAGGTGGCAGGTAAATGGGCAGTCATGGAGGGCAGGTTGGGAGAATAAGATTCCACTAGAGATAGGTGAGTATGACTAAGCTGGTAGTCAGGGGGGGTGTCAATAATCACAAGTGACCACTAGCCTAAGCAGTGCCAGCTGGGCATGATTTGTAGAGATCACCAAAGGCAGACATTCAGGAGAAATTTAGAAGAGTCTGAGGTCATGGGAGAAAGAAAACATGGAGTGAGATCCTGGCTCCATTGACTTCAGTGGGAGTTTTCCCATTGATTCCACTGCCAGGATTTCTCCCACAGTCCCTCTAGTCTGGGACGGCAGCGGGAGTGCTACTGAAGGGGAGAGGAAATGGGGTGGCCGGCTCCTCACCCCTCTACAGTTTCAAGGAGGCCCTGGGAATTGGAAAGCAGCTTGGGTTGGGAAGGAAGGTTGGTTCTTGTCTCGGGCCAGTGGGTGACACATTCCCAGTTCCAAGGGGTCTAGTCTCCAGCCCCGTTTTGTTCAGCTCCACCTGTGACATTTCATGCAAAGGATTTAACAGGATCATGACAGGTGTGTAGTTGAAAATAATTTGAATATGCACAAGCTTTTGTGGTCAACACACCCAGCCCTGAGCAGCAGCTGGGGTAGGAGCTTGAGGATGTGGGGGAGTGGGAATCCGAGTGAGGAGCTGGATGGGTCACTACTGGGGCAGTGGGGGCTAGAGAAGTCTGGGGGATAGCAAAGCTAGCAGGGAAGGAGGAGGGGTGGGCTGACTGTTCAATGAGTGCTACAGCAGCCTAGAGTGGCCAAAAGACGCAGCCGCAGAAAAATATTCCCAGAAGAATGAGAGATGTCAGCAGAGATGCAGGGATGTGTGACAGGGCTGCCAATGCATGGCTGCCCTGCGAGCTGTGCAACATTTGGCAGCCCTGTTTGTATTTAGTGTTACTGCTTGTACTGCAGCCACAGACAGAGTCCCCCACCCCTTTGTACTGAGTGCCGGGCAAACACATAACAAAAAATGGCCCCTTGCCTGGAAGAGATGACATGAGAGTGACTGCAATGCTTGCAAAAGGTGGACAGCCTTGGAGACCGATGTCCTATTGATCTCAGGAACAGGGGCAGCAAAGACAGGCAGCGTCTAAGATTCCCCACTGGTGTGCATCATTCCTGCCCTAACGGCACCATGAGGCCTCTCCACGCTAGTTGTGTTTTTAAAACCTGAGAGCTAACACATCATAAAATCCTAGTGGGTTGTTGGTACCCAGGCAAGACAAACCCTAGCAGGGATTTTAGGGGACACCCAGATTGCGATCCTGGTAAACTGCTACTTACCCTGTCTACACTGGGATTAGAACACCTGAGCTAGTATTAGTGTAAGCCACTCCCATGCAAGGTGGCATGGTGTGTGTCACCCCTTAGTGGTGGCTGTGTCACATAGAGGGTGATCTCCTGCTACACCAGGAGTGGGCAAACTTTTTGGCCCGAGGGCCACATCAGGGTTGCAAAATTGTACAGAAGGCCGGGTAGGGAAGGCTGTGCCTCCCAAACAGCCTGGTCCCACCCCCTATCCAACCACCTCCCACTTCCTGCCCCCTCACAATCCCTGGACGGGGTGGGCCCAAAGGCCGGATGTGGCCCGCAGGCCATAGTTTGCCCACCCCTGTGCTACACCCTGACTTGCCTAGCAAGGCCTTTTAGCTCAGGCAAGTATAGGCTCATGCCTGCACCTCCAAAGGTGCTGGGTTCTTTCCCTATTGCGAACAGCCTACTCATTTTCAAAACACCTTTTATCCTGGTGCGGCCAGACCCTTTGAGAATGACAGTGGAATTCCGTCTTCATAGCCAGTTCGATCTTTGCCCTCCTTGCTGGGACTACTTATAAGGCATGTTGTTTGTGGTGTGTTTGTGGAAGGCTCAGTGCTAATTGTGGTGAGATCCTCCCTCCACCTTCTCCCCCACCCGCAAATAAAAACACCCAACGCACATCTAGACCTCTCCTGTGACATTGCATAATCATAGGGCTCACTGGACATGCTCTCACTGATCTGTTGAATACACATTGACATTTCTTACCTTCTAGCTTTTTGCTGAACCTTGTGGACATGTCTCAGCCTCCTGACCGTAGCAGGGACTGAACCTCACAGCCCAATCCAAAAATCAGAGGCCCTCACTTGGGTCCTTGTTCTCAGATTGGACTGGTTTATGCCTGGGCAAATACCCCACAGCAATGCTAATCTAGATAGAGATGTAGTCCATGCTGCTCCCATGCAGGTAGGGTGACCAGACAGCAACTGTGAAAAACTGGGACATGGGGTGGCAGGTAATAGCCACCTACATAAGACAAAGCCCCAAATACGGGTCTGTCCCTATAAAATCGGGACATCTGGTCACCCTACATGCAGGGTATGCTGGGGGAGAGCTAGCTAGCTGGAGCACCTCTGGGAACATGCAGCGTTACAAACAGACACCATGACACATCATTGCAATTAAAGCTTTGGCACCTGTCCGAGGCTTTCCCAGCTCTGGTCTCCGAGGCTGTTTGAACAACAACAACAGAGATTCATTTGCGCAGGTGAGATCTTACCTGCAACCAGCAATTATTTAGTTCTTTCCGATCACAGGTTCCAGGGCTAATACTGGAAAGACTTGACTGATCCTGAAATCATGGGTAGTATTAACACTGCTCAGCGCTGACACCGGGCTTTACTGCACATCTTCACAGCACCAAGGTGGCTCCGATCCTAGTAGTTCACAAGATGGCAGATGATAAAATCACCTCATTCTGATTAGCCTCCTGTTTCACTGAGAGAGAGACAGATCCTGCAAACTCTCATACAGGTGTGTTCTGGCATTATTTTAGTGGGTCTATTTGTGAGAGTGAAGGTTACCCACATGAGTAGGACTGGTCCCATTACATCGTAGTAGTAGTAGCTGATGATGGGGTGAATGCTGTATGCTATTTCCAAGCAGAGACCCAGGCTGCTTTTACAGGGAAGACAGAATTAAGCCCAAATTTTAAATAAACTGATTTTGGGGGCTTAACATGAGACACCGTGGCCTGATCCAAAGGAGTGCTGAGCATCCGTAGCTCTACCTAATAAAGTCCATGGGGGCTGAAGATGCTCCGCACTGTTGAACATTAAGCCCGAGGTGTCTCAAACTAAAAGCCTGAGTTGAAGCCCAGTTTAAATACAGTTGTGGCTCAATGGGGCTTGGTCACAGGTTGGCGGCGTAGTGTGTGAAGGGCTCACCCTATGTGAGTATCTTTCAAGAATCCTAAACCCTCCCTCGGGCTGAAGCCTAGTGTGTCTAATACACGTAAGAACCCCAGCACCATGGATCATTGCCAGGGATCAAAAGCACAAGCTTCTACCACTTGCGCTAAAGGAATAACTCCACTAGTTAGTAATAGTAACAAGCCACTATTCTCAATTCAGCCAGCCGCTAGAAGGGGACATACAGTTGGGTCAGACAGTGTGGATAGTGCTAAACCATACCTACCCCTTGTTTCCTCTGGTTATCTCATCCCAGACTGCAGATGGTGCCTCTCTGGGTGTAACACACTGCTCAGTAGTCATTAGAGTGGGAGATGGGACGAAGCTGCATCCAGATTCCATTATACCCTTACATTTGGGCATGTTTGGGTATGGCTTTTGGTTCAGGCCCATCTCCATTTACAACCCCACCTGACCGCACTGGACTTCAAATCCTTAAAGTGTGGTTGCTTACAGTAGTGTCGATGGGGCCTAAGGGCAGGTCTACGCTACCCGCTGGATCAGGGGGTAGCGAGCGATATTTCGGGAGTGAATTTATCCCGTCTAGTCTAGACATGATAAATAGATCCCCGAGCGCTCTCCCGTCGACTCCCGTACTCCACCACCGCAAGAGGTGCAGGTGGAGTCGATGTGGGAGCAGCAGCAGTCAACTCAGCGCCATGAAGACACTGCGGTAAGTCAACCTAAATACGTTGACTTCAGCTACACTATTCCCATAGCTGAAGTTGTGTATCTTAGGTCGATTTCCCCCCTCCCCCACCAGTGTAGACCAGGGCTAAGAGAGAGATTTCCAAAGGGATTAGGGGCTTCAAGGTGCAGATAAAGAGGTGTGGCCACCTAACTCCCACTGAAAGACACCTAGTGAGTTGGTGACTATCTGCCCCTCTGTTCAGAGCCAGCACCTAGCTCTCCCTAGCCTTCCTTGAGTGATCATGTGAAACTCCCAGGAAAGGGAGATAGCTACACACGGTTACATCTCCCTACACACTGGAGCCTTATGACCGACCCTAGCTAGAGAGAGGCTTAATCTGCCAGCCCTCTCAACATCTGAACTAACGGGCCCAGCACACACAATCCAAGAGTGACAACAGTCAGACTTGAGCGGAAACAAACCGTGCGGCCTTGTCTGTACTAGGACAGTGAGAGATGTAGGATTTAAAATTCAATCTAGACAAACTAAGGCAGCCCCCTAATGTAAATACATAAATCAGTTTCATCCCCTGTACCCATGAATTACTGATTTAAGCTAAAAATCAGTATAAACAAGGGTTAAACCAGTTTTTGTGTTTCTGTTTGGGGATGTGCACCCATTTAGCTGGCTCAAATTTTAAATAGATTATCTTAGGCAAGCACTCAATCTCATTGGATCTGGAGTGAGTCAGCCAGGAACCATGCAGAGCTAGTGAAAGAGTGAAATTCCCCTGGTCAATCAGGTTTGATAGGATCATCAAGCTACATATGTGTGTGTGTGTGTGTGTATATATATATATATATATATATAGCGCCAGTTCCCTGTTAGTAACCCACCTCTCCCACCAGGTGTGCCAATGATTATTCCACTGACAGGGAACTGGCAGCAGGCTGCGTGAGAACAAGTTATACAGTGAAGATCGAGCTCTAACTGACGTACTTACTGGCTTCACAACCCCCTGGGTCCTGGAGATCAATGTACAGTAGATGCACTTTGGAGCTCCCTCGAAGTACAGGTTGTTGTAATACAAGCACAACATAGCCAGATACCCAAAGTATTGTCTGTTACATTGTTACCGTGATACTCCCTCCATAGACTCAAGTAGAGAGGCTGTTAATAGGGATGGGAGAGCTGGTTTGGACGACATGAGAACCAGCGCCGAGCCTTTGGGTTTTGGTTAAAAGGTGGAAATGGGGCCTGGATTTCACACTCCATGTTTCCAAAAACAAACTGTCTTTTCTTATATTACTGGGACCCTTCCCCTGTCTGGAGTACCCCTGCTGGCCTTTCTTGCTGTATTCCCCCCAGTTCTTCCCTCCTATTTTCTGCTGCTTCCCTTGAGCTGCCTCCCTCCAGCCAGCCACGCTGGCATGGCGGCTCATGCTGCGTAAGTGACGACGGAAGGACGGGGGTCAGCCACGAGGAATAAGGACTTGGAAAACCAGCACAGGATATCCATGCCCAACTGGCTGGACTCTGTCTCCTACACCTGCTGGGAACCCAGACTCCCATTCTCTGTTATTGCCATTGAAAACCCAAGGATGAGAACATACCAGCTGATGACAAGTTCCTCACATCAAAGAGCAGGGTGAGAAAACAGACAAAGAGAAAACAGCTCCAAAATAAACCAAAGCACAGTCCTGTTCCTTTGCCTCCTGGAATGTCTCCCTCCTGGCAGGAGAATCGACTCTGCTGATGCTACTGCAGGCAGGGCAGGGCAGGGGGCTGGGCCTCATGGCTTCTATCCACATCTGCCTGCGTGAAGTTAGGCCTTGCCACTCTCTGTGCCTTTCTCTTTCCCACTGGAGTCACAATACCAAACCTCCTCTGTAAAATGCTTTGAGATCCCCTGCTGGAAGATCTCCTCCGATTATTACTGTCAAGGACTCTCCTCCTGTAGGACTCCACGTGGGCCACGAACTGGCCAACGTTTTTTACATCAAGGGACGATCTGGCGAGTGATCCGAGCCCAGGAGTTGCATTCTGTTTGCAGTCCCATGCTGCCTTTTCTTAACAGTGCTATTATTTCAGTATTGTCACGCCAGGTGACAGCGTCCCAGGGCTCAGGTGTCATGGCAGGGCAGCACGGGAGAAGGTTGCTGTGCAGATAAGGAGAGGTCTGCAGTCCCCATGGAGATAAAAGGATCTCTTCCTCCAGCGCTAGGTTAGCTTAGAAACCAGAGGATAAAGGCTGCATCGGCTAAGGTTGTCCCCTTACACAGGAACCTTTCCACCCCAGTGGACTTTTCCTGCCCATTTACTGGGCTCGTTAGCAAGATTTGTAGTGTGTGTGTCTGACTGGAAGAGTGATGGGTAGGGGGGGCTTTCCACCTAGCAGGGGAACCCCTTCGTTGCTCAAGTAACTGGGAGCAGGGTGGGTTTTTCAAGTCCTAACTGTCTCGTGTCAGAGTTTCCTGTCACTGGGGCCCGTGCATCCTGTATCAGCATCACCACTTCCTTCCCCCATGAGACAGGCCTGGTGAAGCTGCTGCCTCAGAAATAGATTCTTGGGCAGAGGAAGCTGTGCCACCCCAACGTCACCTCTGAGTTTTAGGGGCATTTGAGGCATACGGCATGCGGGGGAGCCTTAAGAAGTATTCGAGTACCTGCTTGCAGAGGGCCTGCTGATTTTGAGAACAGGGGGTGTGTGTGTGTGTGTGTGAGGAGGGAAGGGAGGGGAGGGGAGGGGAGGGGAGGGGAAGGGGAAGGAAGAACTTGGTTCTGTGCTATCCCTCAGTACACCTGCAGGATCACAGTTCAGATCAGCTCCAGTTCCCAAACACAGCTACCCATTTTTCTGGTATATCTGGCCCAGGCTCTAATGACTGACTGGTGTTTGGTCGTAAGGACCATCCTGGAAAGAAGCGAAAGGCCTGGCTCATATCTAAGAGTTGCCAAGTGTTTGAGACAAATGCTGCGTGCACTGAGCACCTCCTTGATGGAAAAGACAGTATCAGAACCGCTTCAGAAAGATCTGGCAGAGCATCCCCATGGTCGATTCCACTAAAGGACCCGGGAGAAAACCTTGACTGAAGAACTGGTCAGTGAGACTTTGGACCTGAGATCCAACATAAACATGGTGGTAAAGATCCCAGAGTTGAGCCTGCCCATCTGTGTTTAGGTGCAACACTTGGTCCAGCCAAGTGGCCTCATAGCAAATGCAGACACTCAGTGATGGGTAAGGTGGGTTTCATGTCCAGGAGCTTGGTTATGTGGGCTGATCTGGCATCCAATACACAAGTGCATCTGGAGACTTCATCCATGCTCCTGATTTATTCCAGTGAAGATACCTGGGTAAAACTGGGCTGGTTTGAAGGGTCGTTGGGAATGGAACACAGTCATTTCAAGACATCTCCGTCCCAGGGGCATGAAAACTCACGACGCTGTCCACTTGCAACACGCCTGGTCTGTATGCATCGCATGGTGCTTAGGTCAAGGAAGCAATGTAGGTTTCACTGGGCTGCAAGCAAAGGAGTGAGGATTTGTATCAGTACATGTGAGAAACAAGCCCAGAAACATTAGTAGAGCAATGGGCTCCCTGCACCAATGGGCTATTGCCTTTGGCAAGCCCACAATGCACCTACCTCTGGAAGGGAAAAGCAATAGCCTACAATAGATTCCTATCTGGAGCATGGGCCTCAATGGTGGAAATACTGCTAGGACAGTTTTGCTAGGCACAACACATATCTTAGAAATGCAAGAGCTGGGTTTTCTCCCTGGGAATACACACAAGCTCGGCAGTGCTCCAAGGTCTGGTCATTCATCAGATCAGTTTGCACCCTTTGGGACCCGGCGGGCAAATTGGGATGACACACTGTGCTGGATATGAGTAGATGTGTTTCATTTGAGAGAGCATCCATCATTAGTGACCATCAGGGAAGCTGGGCCTAATGAAAACACTGTTGCAATTTAAGGCATTCTTCCATCAACACCTGAATGAATCCCAAAAGGCCTGGGACACCAGTAATTGAAGATTACACTGAAATATAATCTAGAATTTGCTGTATTTGGACAGCTAGTCCAAGGGACAAATGAAGGTCCCAAGGTCCCACAGTACATACTCCAGAAGGACTGGGGTGGAAAAATTTCCAACTCCTTGCTGTTACAAAGCAATCCTTTCCAGACCTGGAAGGCCAAGAGATAGCAGCCCATAAAATTCTTCTGATTCCCATCTTGCTTTCCCCCTCAGACCTGGTTTTAGTGCCGTGAGTTTTAGTGCCCATTACTGAAATTCAAACCTCTCGGTGTTTCCACAAAATGGAAATATATGTTAAATATTTGTACTTCTGCTCCAATTCTCCCTTCCAGTGAACTGTGAGGGGTTGTTTGAGTCCCACGAGGCAGCTGTTGTCTTAAGCAGTTCCAGTTTCAATCAAGGGGAGCTGAAATAACTCAAAGTGGAAAAAAGAGATCACACTGTGATTTCCAGTGGGCAGTTTTTGCCCTTTGCTCATGGTCCCTAGCTAGCTCAGCTCATGGTAAGGACTCCATGGGGCTGCTCTGCTGGCACTGAGAATTTGGCTTTGATTCATGACTTTGTGACCATTCCCCTCCCCACTTAGAGATAAAATTGCAGACAGATCCTCTCTTAGTTCTGCTTTTGGAAGCATGGGGCAGGGGGGTGGGGGAGGAGACAGCTCTTCTGCAGGCATTGGTCATGGATCCTTTAAGATTTGTGCTCCATGACAGAGGTTTAAATCCCTTTGTTAGACATGATAACACCTCTTTGGTAGAACTGCTTACTTATAAGCAGATGGGGTGGTTTTGTTGTTGGTTTTTGTTTGTTTGTTTTTTTGGAAGACTACAAGTTAATCTGTTTAGAAGCCTGAAATAGTGAAAAATGGATCCTTTGCAATCTTAAGGCTGGGGGTTTGTGTGTCTCTAGCTGTGGTTGTTTACAGTACCCCATAGCATAACAGCAAAGGCATGGTGGTGCTGTCTAGGTTGTGAAAGTCACATGGAGTCAGTGAGAGGACATTTCACTACAGCACTTTGCTGGGCGGGTAAGCTGGGTGTAACTGTGCCTCAATGGGTCACAACTGAGAATACCAAATTCAGGACAAACTGCCAAAAAATAGGTCAGGCACTCCCCAAAACGTGGCTTATTCTTTCATGAGATATACCAAACCAGCAAGTTTCTGTTTCACCACGCTTGTTAACAAGAAGTCAGAAAAGCAGTTTTCTTAGGTAATCCGGTCCTTGTATCACCACCAAAACCACCAGACTTATAGATGAGTGGTTCTTTAAAATCAATTTGATCAGATAAAAAGTTCTTCTGATCCCAAAGGACCATCCACATATCCAGGTCAATATACAAGTCAGATCTTACCCAAAAACAATGCTGTTGCTGTTGCCAGTCCTTTAGTATCTAAAATCTAAAGGTTTATTTATAAAAAGAAAGAAAGGTGTGAGTTAAAATTAGTTAAAAGGAATTAAAAAAGGTACACTAAGTTCAAAGTTCTTGGATCAGGCTTGTAGCAAGTGATGGAATAAACTGCTGGCTTGACAAGTCTCTGGTTGCTTCCAAATCACTGGAAGGTCCTCAGTCCTCTGGTTATAATGCTCCCATTAATGTAAGTCCATAGTCCAGAGGTTTGATGCAGATGTTTCCAGCGCCTTTTGTAGCTTCTCTGAAGGGAAGGGAAGGGAATCCCATTGTTCTTATTACAGGTAAAAGATGGAGTTTGGAGGCACATAGGCAAATCACATGTCCATGTACAACTTGGCTTAGTCATGGGGCTTGGCTACACTTGAAATGTCGAAGCGCTGCCGTGGGAACGTTCCAATGGAAGTGTTTTGAAGTGCGAGTGTGGTCGCACATGATGCTGGGAGAGAGCTCTCCCAGCCAGCGCTCCTGGTAATCCACCTCCACCAGGGGATTAGCCCTGAGTGCTCGGAGCCTGTCCACGCTAGAGCTTTAAAGCGCTTGGACTTGTTGCACTCGGGCAGGGGTTGGGGGTGGTAGTGAATTGAGCCAGCAAGTTAGGAGTGCTATAAAATGCCAGTGTAGCCAAGCCCACAGCAGGAAAGTCCATTAAGAGTAGATGGGCATCTTCCATTGTAAGTTAAGTGTTTTTTAATGGGCCATTCTACTTGAATAGTTCCTTCATAATGGGCTGGCTAAACACCCAGAAGCAAACACCTTAAAAATAAGGTCCCTCTTAAGTGACATGCTCCGTCCTCAGTTTAGAGCTGAATATTCCCAGTAAATACAACAGACGCAGAGAACGCTGCTTGACTTTCCCATAGTTAATATTCCTAACTTCAGCTACAAAAATGATACATGCATACAAATAGCACAATCATATCAGCAAACCATAGCCTTTCCATAGACCTCTTACATGCCACATTTTGGACAAGATTTGTTGCAATTTTATAACACACTGGTAGCAAGAATGATCTATCTACATAGCATAGTTTAATCAGATAACCTGCAAACCCAGTGTGATGTTAACACACTGAGAATTACTGTATGGGATGACAGTGGGTAGGGTGTGTTCATTAGAGGTGACCTGTTGGATCTCACTCATGGCTCCACTGGCAAACCTTCCATGGGCCAGTTCCTGGTGAGACACTGTCCTGTTGTGTGCAGGGGCCTGCCTGGTGAGAGGTGGCCCTGGGAGATGAGAGCTCAGCAGCATGAAGAATGAGGCCTGCAGGAATGAACCTAGCCTCATAGTGTCACAGTCTCACGCGCTTCTCTCTAGCTGAATTCCCCTTCAAAACCCCTTTTCAGTGAAGTTGTTTATGCAAATCTAATGTATGCAAATATCTCTTACGAAGAACTTCCCCAATTTCTGTGCGCGATCAACGTAACCCCACTCCTCTGAGTCCTCCTCAGTATGTGACTGTGGTCGCAGTGAATAGGGAATGCATGAGAGAAAACTTGTTCTCCAGCTGGAGGCTTTGGAGAGCCTGCTAAGCTAGGCTGGGTCCCAGCCCCCTCTGTTGACACCTGGGTAAGAGGAGACCTTTCTGTGCACAGATCTAGCCCCGTTATGTTTCTTGGGTGCTTCTCCTGAGAAGCCAGTGTGGGGGAAGAGCAGGGGTCCTTGTGTCACTCCCTGGAGAGGACCCTGATGTGAGCATCAGGGCAGCGCTGGCAGGGTGCCTGCACAGGGAGTGGGTGGGGAGGGGCACCCTTGGGTGAGGGCTCCAGAGAGGAGTGGGTGCTGATGCTAGGGCCGCTGTCCTGGAGCCAGACACCTCAGTGAATAATGGGAGTTGTGCCTGTTCCTTCCTCTTCCCTTTGTTGACTTTCCTCCTGTCTTGGTGACGCTGGCAGGGAGGGCGCCCCACGAGTGCTCAGCGAGCCCGTCATCTCCAACCGGCACGACTCGGAGGAGATCGTCACCTACATCTCGGAGAGCATGACGGTGACCTCGGCTGACGAGGAGAAGCTGCTGCTGCTCAACAAGAACACGGAGCTGCGGCGCATCAACAAGGAGGTGAACAAAGCCCGGGGTCCCCACCTCAGCTCCCTGCCTCACGCAAGCTCCAGGCGTGCCCCGAGCCTCCTCTCCATAGCTGGGGCACACCCACACCTCACCTGTTCCCTGCCATGTGATCAGCCCTCACACCCTCCTCTCTAGCACCCTGTACTGAGCTCTGCTACGTCAGTCAGGGCCAGCCCAAGGGAAACTGTTGGTCCTTCCAGGGTTTGCCCATAATAGTGAGGACCAGACTCGATGACGCAGAAGGTCCCTTCCAGTTCAATGAACAGCTCCTCTTTATCTCCTTGGCTAGCAGGGGAGTGGGCAGAATAGCTCCTGCATGCAGGTGTACAGCCCTCCTCATGCACTAAGAGTCCTTCCAGATCTGCCCCTCTCCCCAATAGCACTGTGTGGGTCTGGCTGTGCTCTGTTCTCCAAGTCATGCCCCACGCATATCACAGTAATGGGTACAGTTACATCCCCATAGAAGCCACATTTTCATCTTTAGTCTGTTCCCTCCCATGGGACCACACAGCTGACTGGTCAGTGCCAGGTGACAATGCAGCCACATAACTGGACTTAGGGTACAGAGTCCAAGGCAGCAGCACCAGCAGGGTGAGCTGCCCTGTATCAAATCAGGCTGTAATCCTGCTGGATCTTGTCTGCCAGCTGGATCATTGTGTAACACTGACAGACCCTGGTGGTTGGCGAGCGGGATCCAACATGGGATCTCTGGAGCTAAATGCATGAGTCTCTCTTAGTTAAGGCTGTAGCAGACTTATTAATCTCGAAGTGATCTCAGAGCCACTAGAGGGGACAGAGCATCACATACAGGAGGTGTACGGGTTACAATTGCATGAGTTTAACCACAACCCTCAGAATTAATGCTGAGCACAGCTCGCCCTAGTCTACACTGGATACCATCGTGTTCGCTACCATAACTCCCCAACAAGTACCAACAGGAGCTGATGTTCTAGTGAAGACAAGTCCCTAAATTTGCACCCCCAGGCTCCGTCCTGCTCCCATGGAAGCTCCTTGGGGCCAGGATCTTCCATTGTTACATGCCTAGGAATTAGCCTGGGGCTAGAATCTATAATAATTAAATAGTCCATAGCCAGAGCAGAGCTGTTAAGACAAGTGTCCTGGGTAGGTTCTATCCCCAATCACTTCTGCCCCATCATCTCCCCAGAAGCTCCAACAAGAGAGGCTATTTCTCACTTGGCCCAGAATGGCCGAGTGACAATCACCTGTGATGGGCAAGCGTGCATGTAACCTGTCAGGGGTTAGTCCAACACAGACAACACTTGCTCCCTGTGCGGACAGAAGAAGGGCAATTAAACTCACCCGTGGCTTTTCTGCCCCTCTCTTGCAGCTCATGAAGCTAAATCAGGAGTGGGACCAAATTTACCATAGCACTACGCTGGGGTTGCAGCAGAAGATGGGGGCCCTGCAGCAGGAGGTGGTCATCTTCAAGCAGCAGACAGAGAGGCTCTCCATGAAGCTTGAGCACGAACAGGTGAGCAAGGAGCCCCTGCTCCTTTCTGGGCATGCAGCAGAGAGGCTTGTATTGAGAGCACATGACAGTACAAGGGAGGGATTAAGGCAGAAAATCCTGAGACGGGGGCTTCATGTAGAGCTCTAGGTCAGCCAGTTTCCTCCCCTTGAGTCTTACCTGGCAGGTCAATTTTTCAGTTATGCAGCAATAATTCTCTTGCTTCCCTCGGGGCTCTTCCTTGCCCCTGCCAAAAGCAGAGCAGCGCCACACTGTGTTCATCCAGAGAGACTGCGGGGTGCAGAAAAGAAGCACCAGGGGGTAGAGGCACCAGCCTCCCCTGCAGTCAGAGCTACAGCGGCAGGTGAGCCCCTGGGTTACTGCACTTCTCTTGCCAAGGCCGGCTCCAGGCACCAGCATAGCAAGCAGGTGCCTGGGGCGGCCAACAGCAAGGGCAGCAATCTGGCCGCTTTGAGGGTGGCACGCCTGGGGCAGCTCAACAAACGTGCTCCCATCTTTCGGCAACAGTTCTGTGGCAGCTCTTCGTCAGTTGATCTTCTGCAGCCGTGCCGCCGAAAGGCAGGAGATGCAGCAGCTTTTTTTTCTCCTTTGCCGCTTGGGGCGGCGAACAAGGTAGAGCTGGCCCTGTCTCTCGCACTGGGAAAAGCCCTGATTCAAATCCGTCTTTGATGACACGAGACGTGAATCTGATGGGCCTTTGGCTAGTCCTAAAAATACTGGTGGCAGGAGGAAGGGATATATAATACCCACTTTCCAAACCTACTCTCCTTATGTCTAATACCAAATTCATCAGGGAGTCGTACCATCTAGAGAAGTGTATGGGGACAGAGTAAAGCCCAGTGACCCTGATTCAGAGCCCAATTAAGACATTTAGTGCTTTACAAAGGAAGTCAGTATCATTATCTCGTTAGGGAAACTGAGGCACAGAGAAGCAGCACAACTTGCCTAGGGTTACCAAGCTGGCCATCGCTAGAACCTCGTCCAGTGTACTACCCCACTGGTGACACTGAAGGCACCAATGAGTTAGTCACAGTGAGGGAAGTGGGGAGGTAAAGGACATAAGGTTGCTGCTTGCGAGAGACACACTGCAGCTCCCTTCTTAGCAGAGATTTCCAGGAAGTGGTGCAGTATGGCTGGGTGGAGGAAGGTCAGCAAACAGACACCCCTCTCCAACCACATGTGAGTTTAGGATGCTGCAAGTAGCATCCAGGGCCTGTCTGCTTCCTTTGAATGTTAGGTGTTGTTCTGACTGTGTCCATCCCCATTGCAGAACAAGAGGGAGTACTACGAACAAACCCTCATCCAGGAGCTCAAGAAGAACCAGCATTTACAGGAGTACGTGAGGCAGCTAGAAGGCAGACAGCACCATGGCAGGGAGAAGAGGACCTCGGCTGTAAGTTCATTGTAAACCCTCCTCCTCCCATAAAGGAGTCTAAGAACCGGGACTGTACCAAGGCTGCAGTGTTACAAACACAACTATGTTACAAACACAATTGACAGTGATTCATTGGGTTGGAAGAGGCCAGCTTTGTTACTGCACAGAAAACAGCCACCACCTCCATTTTCCCTCAAGGAGGGCAAGGAACCCCATAATCTTTAGATTCGCTCCTAGCTGTAGACGCAAAAGCCACCTGTGCTTGGCATTTGTCATATTGCTAAGAGTGAAATACACCAGGTCAGTGCTGCTGCACAGCCATGGCTTTGACAATGTCCTGCAGCCGTGCAACTAACTCTATTAACAACAATGCACTAAGCAAGTTTGACTCCGCTGAAATTACTGAGGTTTGGGATGCAAAAATCAGAATGAAAGAAGCAAAGAAATATTCACAGTAGCACAAAGAGTCCAGCTCCCACCACAAGCCCATCCTCTAACAACTGGTGCTCGAAGCGGGTTTCGAGGACAGGGAGATCTGAACACCCAGTCTACGCCAGTATTCTCTGGGTGGGGCTAGAACATGAGTGGGAGAATTATTGACAATGTATATGCCTCATCACGTGACCTCACCAGCCAGTCAGCACCTATCATTTCTCTTTCTTCCCCTGACTTTCCAAAAGACTCCGGTTCCATCTATCCTGGCTTTGAAGTACAGCTAAAACCACACCTAGTACAATTGCACCTAAATATACTCCAGGGTTTGGCTGGCCAGCATGGATGAGGATCCAACTGTGTTAAAATAAGAGTGGCCAAACCTGGCTAGGAATCGAGGCTAGACCAAGGCTCCACTATAGCTTGGCCCCATCCACACTGGCCAGCCAAATTGTACTAGATTATTTCAGCTACAGACATGTGGAAGCTATCAAACACTGCTTGAAAGCCAGTGCAGACACCTTATTTTGTTATTTGTATTATAGTAACGTCTATAGTTCCCAGCTTGTGTCCCTGTTCTGCTAAGCCCTAGCCATACACAAGAGTTTACATTCTAAACAGGAGGGGAAACTGAGGCAGAGGGGGAAGTGACTTACCCATTATCACACAGCAGGTCAGTGGCAGAACTGAGACTAGAATCCATGTCTCCCAAGTTCCAGGCCACACCTATCCACTGGACCACTGTTTCCCTATATCATACAATAGCCTTATTTTGCTAAGCCCATTGTTTCAGGTGGACCTTAGATGGAGTTGCTGGTAGCAGAGAGATGTGGTCTTGAACAGATCAGTTGCCTTCTTGTTGGAACAGCTCACAATCCAAAATTATATCTGAAACATACCAAAAAATTCAGAGGAGATTCAAATCTCCGTGGAGAGACTGACAGTAAATGCAGGTCTTCGGGAGCAAGCTTCTCTGGTAGCACAGCACCTCTTAATTCGGCTGGACACCTGGAGACTTTAGCTTTACCTTCATGTTTTTCTTATCTGCTGCCTCATGCTGGTACCATTTCCTACTATGGGCACAACCTGATTTAGGGCCTCTCAGCTGTTTCCATATCACGATGCCACATGCAGCCACTCTGAACTGAAGGCAGCAGGCTGGCTCCTGCAGCAGTGGTATGGGACCGGGAAGGGGCTTGTGAGGGTCTGCTACCCAAGAATGACTTTGCTATAAGCAACAGATTCATTGTCAAACACAGCCCCGCCCCCTATTGTCACCTAGAGACGAAACTACTGTCCCTTATCCTAATGTATTGTGACCGGGAAGAGAATGAAACACCCAGGGCCCAACGTACATGGGACCATTTAGCATTTCTAAAAAGCTGGTCACCAATGCGTTGGATGATGCCAGCCGCTGACCTTTAAGCCTTTCCTTCCCTAGGGCTCCGAGGTATTGGCATCTGTGCCCTTGGAGGAATTTGTGGATGTCCAATTCCCATTTCCCAGGAAGAGCTCGAAGGAGAATTCGCCCAAAAAGCATGAAGAAACCAGTCAGAAAGTGCAAAGGGGTGAGACCTACAAGCCCAGAACATGCAAGCACTTGGCCCAGGTGAATAATGGTTCAGATCCTGTGAAAGAGGTGACTGACCTGAAGGACCAGCTGGAGGCCTTGAAATGCCAGGTAACTAGGGGTCAGCAATGTGTCCATGGTAAAAATGTTGAGGTCCGTGGTAATTTTTCAAAAAATTGAATGACTGAATGACACTGCACCTCCCACCCCGATCCCAGCATCCATCACTTAGTATGATGAGTGCTCATGGGGAAAGAGCAGGGCGAGGGAAGAAGAAAAGAGAATCTCACTGAAATGTTTGCTCAGGCAGGTGGGACAGGGAGTTAGTCTCAGGCGAACATCCAAGAGGGGGGTAGTATTCCTCTCCAGCCTTTTGCAGGAAGAGCTGAGGATTGGCGCTGTGCTTTGCTCCTTCACCAGCTCACACCACCCCACTGCATCATTTTAATCCCCCATTCTCCGAGCTTGGAGCGACCCTGGAAAGCATTCTTCCAGCACCACTTTCTTAGAGTTTAGTGTTGCTTAGTTGCTAGCGCACTGGATCAAGACTCGTGAGACATGGATTTTAGTCCCAGCTCTGACACTGGGCTGCTGGAAAATCTTGGGCATGTCACTGTCTCTCTGCCTCACTTTCCCCATCTGTAAGTTGGGGATAATGATCCCTAAGTGCTTTGAGATGGCTATGTAAGAATGAGGTAGTAGTACTGGAGTAGCAAAGGGAAGACATTAACATGACCAGTCCTCAAAAGGTGGCAGTGACCTTTGCATAACAATTGGCATAAGTCTGTAGAATGATCATCCCTCTCTAGTGTACTGGCCAGTTACCCAGCAGTGACAGGGCTTCCAAGCCCCTACTGAGAGGCCTCTCTTCCTGCTTTCACAGACAGAGATTTATGAGGCAGATTACAGGACAGAACACAAAGACCGGGAGCGAATCAAAGCAGAGAACGAGAAGCTGCGGAGGAAGGAGGAGGAGATGAGGCAGCAGATGGCACTTCTGCAAGAGCAGGTGAGTCGTCCCCCCCGCACCGTGTGCACTGGTGAGCCTGTTAATGCAACTCAGCTGCAGGGAAGGAACAGCAACAGCCAGCAACTAGGCTGTATTTGAGGCTTTCCCAGTGAGGGCAGAATAGATTTAGGAACATGGGGATTGGTCAGATCAGTGATCCTGTTGACTTAACCTCCTGTCTCTGGTATTGACCAGTGCCTGAGACATGAGAGAATGGGGAAGACCCTCCCTGATATACCTCGCAAGTTTTTCTGCCTCCAGTTAGTGTAGCTTTATGTGCAGGGGGATCCTTTCTAAACCCTGAAGGGACCACCTAAGCATGAGATGTGATTCTCCATATTGTCTCTTGGTCTGCAAGTTACAACTGTTGGCAGGTCCCATTTTCTTATAGCACAGTGTAGAAGAGCATCTTCCTACTCAACAGATCTGTTCCTGATGTGTATTTAGAGCCAGCACTGAGATATTACGGTAATTGGCACTGTAGAAATGCTGAGAGATTGCAGCTGCTGCTTTTGATGACAAAACTTTACCACAGACCCAACACACCTTCTGGGGAACAAGCTGGGGTCAGCTCTGGCTCAAGGATCACCAACTTTGTTAGCTAAGGTCCCTCTTAAGTGACATCCTCCGCCCTCAGTTTAGAACTGAATATTCCCAGTAAATACAACCGGTGCAGAGAACCCTGCTTGACTTTCCCATCCCAGCAGGACGCTGAAGGGGCAATTAGAAAGACGTCTCTTTCCTTGTGAGCAGTCAAATGGAGGAACCAGCCACAATCCCAGTGTCCTTTCAGCCACAGGCTACTTAAAAAATGAAGAGGGTCGCTTTCTGAAAGCGATGTAAGAAACCCATTCCAGCCAGTCTCTTCTTACCATCTGCAACTTCCCCTGACCTTCAGGGATCAGCCAGTCTGTACCAACCATTCATTGCTGCAATGCACTGCCAGGCTCCAGGCAGTTTAATGGCACAAGGCTGCCTGTCCCACTTGTCTTGAAACTCTCTTGAAGCCAGAGGATTCTCATTAGTCAGGGATGTGGATGCTACAAGGGGACTATTTCCTAATCCCTAATGATCTAGCAATCTAGAACATACGAACGACCATACTGGGTCAGACTATCTAGCCCAGTATCCTGTCTTTCGACAGCAGCCAATGCCAACTGCTTCAAAGGGAATAAACAGAACAGGGAAATTATCAAGTGACCCATTTCCTGGTGCTCAGTCCCAGAATCGGGTAGTCAGAGGTTTAAGGACACCCAAACATAGGGATGTGTCCTTGAACCATCTTGTCTAATAGCCAGTGATGGACCTATCCTCCATGAACTTTAGTTCTTCTTTGAATCCAGTTATAGTTTCAGCCTTCACAACATCCCTGGCAACAAATTCCACAGGTTAACTGTGTACTGTGTGAAGAAATACTTCCTTTGCTTTGTTTTAAACCTGCTGCCTATTAATTTCATTGGGTGACCCCTAGTTCTTGTGTTATGTGACAGAGTAAATAACACTTCCTTATTCCCCTTCTCCACACCATTCCTCTTTTACAGACCTCTATCATATTCCCCCCTTAGTCATCTCTTTTCCAAGATGAAAAGTCCAAGTCCTTTAATCCCTCCTCCTATGGAAGCTGTTCCTAACCCTGTTTGCTTTTTTGACTCGTGCTGCATATTGTGGATAGTTCTCTGAAAACATCCGCTCCCTGACTCCAAGATCTCTTCCTTGAGTGGTAACAGCTAGTTTAGACCCTATCATTTTGAACGTGTTAGTTTGGACTATGTTTTTCAATGTGCATTACTTTGCATTTATCAACACTGAATTTCATCTGAGATTTGGTTGCCCAGTCAACCAGTTTTGTGGGCCAGCACAGCTACAGGGGAATAAGCTGGGGTCAGGTCTGGCCTATGCATTTATATAGTACTTAAATCACCATGTCAAGTGCTGGATAGCTGAATAGCTGGAATTGTTGTTCTGATCTTTGGAAAGCACTGGCCCACTTGGGAAAAGTGGATCAGAAAATAGGATAGGAATTATTCCCTCTCCAACTCTGAGTTTAAAGTGGCTTCAAAACTGGTTCATAGTTTTAGCTGCACAATAACTAGTGCCTCAAGTTGCACAGAGCTGGCCAGAGCCACCTCTGGGCTCACCTGCCTCTCCCCTACTCACTTTTGTTTTTCCTTGGTCTTCCCTGCAGCTTAAGATCTTTGAGGATGACTTCAGGAAGGAGCGGTCAGACAAGCAGCTGCTTCAGCGCCTTCTGAAGAGCAAGGCCAGCCCCAAGGAGCCCATCCTGGTTCATCGCTGCAATAGCCAAGAGAGGCCAGTGATACCCACTTCACCTGCACACTCCACTTCCTCCACATCCAAGCAAAGCAACTGCAGCAAGCACTGTGAGAAGCATAGCCCCAAACAGGGGGAGTGTGCCAAGCACCACTCACGGGATGCTGAGGCACAGGCATCCCCCTTTAGCAGAGACTACTAAGGAGGAGAGACATGGATCTTCTAGGTAGCAATTCTTAAGCTAACATACATGGTCTCTCCAGCAGTCACCTGCTGCTGGGTGCATGTCTCCAGCCCCAGGAACCAGCACGGCTCTCCTGCAGAGGCCATCAGGAGATGCTTTGAACACCATAGATGCTTTCAGCAGCCACACCTTCCATTGGTTCTAGCTCAGACCAATCAGGGCTTGAGGTTTTGGCAGCCCCGTAGAGCAGAAGCCCAAGTTAATTTACTTGCTTCCTCCCTATTTTTCTCCAAGCTACTGAAATAAGAAAGGAAGGTTTGGGCCTGGATTGGCACTCATTTCTTAGAGCCATCCAAGCAGCTTCACCTTGCTCCTGGGCATCACCTGCTTAAATCCACCTTGTAAGTAAGTTGGGGGCAGGGAACACGTGACAAGAAGCACGCACGTTGCTCCCCACATCAAGAAGAGTATCGAGACCAAAAGGCCCTTGGACACTGTGGGGTGATGCTAGTGTCTGGAAAGGGTTCTCCCCCGCACCCCCCTTGAGTCCTTAGCTGTAACTCATCCTATATTCCAGCCGTGCCTCCCAGTGCAGCTGCTACTCCAGCAAAGGGATTTCAGCAGCTCCTCCATCCAGCCTCAAACTCAGCCAGCAAGGACTGGGGATAACTGTCACCTTTATTTATTTTAACCAATGTCCTGGATCCTATAGAGTCAGTACTTTATACAAGTGATTACAAAAATAAAATAATTTCCAAATGCCCTTGTTTTTTCTGCTTTTTATGTGCTTGTAAGACACAAGAGCAAAGACGTGTTCTTCCCTTCATTAAAAACCGACAGCTCTGGATTTAGGAACCAGCTCCGCAGAACTGGAGATGGATGCTATTTACCTACAATGGAAGCAAAGCATAGTCAGCAGCAGGGCAAACTTCCCCAAGCCTGCCCTGAACAGTCCCCTGCTGGGGAGAATTCTGTCTGCGTGACCTCCCTCTGCCTGCTAAAGAAGTGGTCAACTGGTTGTGGCCACACTGAACTGTTGTCCATTAGGAACTGGACTGTACAGCAAGTTACAGACTCTGGTTGGCTAGGCCCAGACCATTGACCTACAGCTAAAAGCCCCAAATCCCACTAAGTGATTTAAAATCCTATTTGAGACAGATCAGGCTTTCATGATCCTAAGTACTGCTAACAGCTGAATCGGTTAACTTTAAATGGCAGCCACTGACTAGGCCAGGTTACCTGCTTTCCAAAGCAATACCAGGAGGATTTTGTGATGTTATTTGTGACACACAAGATACGCACGTGCTTATGAGCTGAACGGAGATCTCTGCTCAGATACCACAATGATAAAATTGGCATAACTACTCGTAGTGCAGATAGCCAGATCAGAGCCATCATATCAGAGTGAGAAGCACGTCTAGCTGTGTGGAAAACATCCAAATAGCGATGTATGGGTCATTCTAGTTCAGCAGACTAGAAACACGCTTGCTAAACTGTCTAAAGTTCTGTTTTGGGGGGCGGGGGGGACAGTGTTATGGGCAAACCTTTGGGCTTATGCAGGGACATCACCAAATAATGAAGCATTGACCCTAGTGTCAAGCTGAACCCTGAGCTGCATCATAGCCCAGCACCGTCCGTTAACAGTTGGCAAGGTTCAGTTTTCCTGAATGCCATCTTCCATTGCTAGTCAGCAACATAAGAACAGCCATACTGGGTCAGACACATGGTCCCTCCAGCCCAGTAGCTGGTCTTCCCACAGTGCATAATGCCAGAGGCCCCAGAGCAAATGAACAGAACAGATAATCATCAAGCAATCCATATCCGGTTGCCCATTCCCAGCTTTTGGGAACAGAGGCTAGGGACATTTCAGAGCATAGTTTTACATCCCTGCTGATCCTGGCTAATAGCTATTGATGGATCTAGCAATGCCAAAACTGGGTTGAGCCTGATTTTTGTTTTTTGTCCCAGAGCAGAGCCATCTACTCTCCAATTCCCATCTCTGCAGAGCATATATCATTTTGCACTGATACGTCAATACTCCACTCTGCCCCATCTGCCTTAGAACTATAAAGGTCGCATGCAGCAGAGCAGTGACTCACCCTGCAGCGCCTCCCGCTGGTCATCTGGGAATTAGCTCATCTTCCAGCTCCAGAGCACCCTCTGCAGGCTGTAGTCCCGCTTGCCACTGGCCCCATGTTCCTCCCTGGACCCCGGTGCCCTCTTCTCTGGGGTGCTGTACCCTTGCAGTAACCCCACAGTCTAGCTCTGGGTCCCCCCTCTCTGGGGAACCCTTACCCACTATCCCCACCTTGCCTCAGTCTAGGCAACTGCCAGTCACCACTTACCCCCATTCACTGGGGCAGACTGCAGTATAATTGCCACATCATCACTGGCAAGGAGGGTTTGGTCTGCTGCCTCTGTAGCCCTAGGCTACCCCCTGCAACTCCAGTACCTTTTGTTGGGCTGTCCCCTAGGCCCTGCAGCTTGGGGGTTTCCAGGCCAGAGCTCTCTCAGCTCCTCTTAACCTTGCCCCAGCCCTGCACCACTGTAGGTACCTACTCAAGCTTCCCAGCAGCCAGGCCTGTCTACCTCTGCAGACAGAGAAGACTCTCTCTGTTCAATCTCCACACTCTGGGCCCTTTTATCAGGGCCAGATGGGCCCTAATGGACCCAGCCGCAGCAGTGGCTGCTCTGCCCCAGCTGCTTTCACTTGCAGCCCTCTGCTGGGCTGTCCTTCCAATCAGCCTAGGAGCTGCTTGCTCCCAGCCTCTGCAAGGCTGTTTTAAGCCCTTTTTTTTGAAGGAGTGGGGCAGCTGCCCCACTACACAGTGTCCGCATGGCTCCTTCCTAAGGTTGTCGGTTTTTTTGTGTTTTTTTTTAAGATAACTAGATGAATCTGTCCTAAATTATTTTTTGCCCCCGAAATTGTATCTTGGCAATTGAATACCAGCATGACAAATATCTCAGTATTGCTTATTAAGTAGAAAATCTTTATTAAGTAGAAGAGCATGTGTCCCCTGCGTTCTAGCCTCCACCCATACTACCACCCTGCCTCTTGGCATAGTTCCTGTAGCCTTTTAGAAAGATATATTTTCCCAGATACGTTTGTTCAAACACCACATATGGCAGCAATACAAATCCAATAGAAAGATTCATAGTTAAAGCTAAGCCTCTCCTTCAATGGCCATCTCCCATTTCCCTCATTCCATTTTATGCCAAACCCACAACACTTTGCAATCCTCCTGCAGAAGGATGTAGAGGAGGGTAGAGTGCTTCACAGAAATTCATTCACCCTCACAAAACTGCTGGGAGAGAGCTGTCCTTATCTAATGTCACAGATGGGGAAATGAGGCAATGTGATCTGCCCAAGGTCACACAGAGAGGCAGTGTCAGAGCTGGGAATGGAACTCAGGCCTCCCAACTCCTAAACCAAAACGTCCAACTTTTGCAACTATGGTCCACTGGACAACTCCTTCCCGCAGCTCGGTCCTGACCGCACACCACTGCTGGGGAAAAGAGTGCATTGTTATATGAGGTAGTAACACAGGGAGGGCATTGAAAGAGCCTAGGCTGAGAAGACAATGAAGGCACCACTATGACCCTTTGCAGTACACAGGCCAGAGAAGTCCCGCTAGCATTTGCTCCAGTGGAGAGAATGATTCCGCTTTGCTGTGTAAGTGAATACAATTCAGTCACCCCACAATGGGCGCACCTGCTAATGGTCACTCCTGTGGCACAGAGTTTAGACTTCATAGGGCCAAATGTCCCTCATTACCTGCAGCCCTCACTGATCTAATCTTCCCCAACCACATTAGTTCTAACCTCACGTGCATTTGCCATGCCTCCAGTTTCAACATTAACCATAGTTCTGATCATCACTGAACATATAGCAAAGGACAACTCAGTAAGCCACCACCCAGGACTGCAGCAGGAGACAGGGCAATGACCAGGATCAGGGAGGGTGGGCACATTAGCCATAAATTACTCTTTTCCCCTCCCTAATTGAAGTTGCGATTTGGCCATTTGAATCTCAGTTTGTTACAACCACTCAGCCCCTCGAACCAAATCGTTCTGCAGGGCAGAGGCCCTTCTAGCCCAGCCAAATGCAACACATTGCTAATAACTTTTGGTGTGCTGAGCATGTATGCAAGTCACCAAAAATCAGCACAAATGCAGCATTCCTGATAACACCGCTTACATGTCACCTTTCAGTTCCACTGGAGACCCCACTATTTGCATAACCATCCCAGGTACAAAAATCAGGGCCACACATTCACTAGGATTCCTCACCTCCTGCCCCATTGCACTAAAAGCCTCCTACTAAGGGGTTGTGCCCTACATGGAGTCAAGGAGGCTGTAAATTTCCTCCTTACACTAATTACACAAGATCTTTCAATCAAATATGCTTCACAAACTTCATACACAGACAAATGCAGCCACCTCTGGGATAGAACGTGGTAACCCATCAACACAGAGCACACTGTACAACAGAGGGACATGGGAGGATTTGGAGCAAGGATACTGCAGCAAACCTCTGCAGAACTATGTGGAACAGATAAGCCCTTGATTAAAGTCACAAACCACGTACAGCATGGAACTCTAGGAGGGACAAAGGGCTGAATCAATGCTGCTAGCAGAATGATAAGGTTGTTCTTTATATAGAATACTTGCAGGTTGAGTCCTATAACTTTTTACATCAAACATCTAATAGTTCATTTGTCCTTCTGCGGCACCACTGAGTAGTAGCTTGTTCTTTTCTATACACCGAGTCTACTGTGTGCAATGCCCTGAAGTAAAATGTCTAGCCAGATATTAGTTTAGGCCCAATAGTTGCTAGTGAAAGTCTGAATGTGGTTTATTGCTATGATAGTGACCATTTGATAACTCAGCAAAAAGCGTGTCCTGGGCCAGTAAGTCTTTGGATGGCCCACATCTAAAATCATCAGCAAACTCGATGCCAGTTCTAATGGCACAGTGAGAGGCCAGCCCATACAGGACTTGCTAATCTCCACGTACACTCAGTGGGGAAGAGGAGGAGATGCCAATCGTTCAACAAGACCATGGCAAGAGTGGCTTATATCAAGAAACAAAGCACTATTGCTCAACCAGAGATGCTGCTTTTAGTGTTTTGTACTTCTAATCATTACAGGAGGCAGGGAACAAGAGCGAAGCTAGAATTTTAAGTACGCTACCTAATGGGAAAAAAAAGTTGCAAACTGCGTTTGCCGCATTTCAAGGACAATGCCCACCCTTTAACATCCGTTAAATGTCAGGCCTCATGCCATACAGGGATAAGGGGCTGCAGGAGAAACTTTATAAAAATAAAAGGGGCTCTCTGAGAATCACCATAGACATCTTTGTGATCAGCTGATCTTGCAAATTCTTATAGGAAGTGAAGATCCATTTTTATAAGCAACATTTAAAGAAGGGTAAGAGTTCTACTTTGGATAAGAAGTCTGCTCCTCTATGCTGTAGCCTAATTCAGACAACAGGGGGAAGCAAGTGGTTACAGAACAAACAAGAAGAGTGATAGCACTAAGACTTATACCAAAAGACTATTATAACCTGTACTTTTAAATTTAGAAGGGAACAGCTGAGCCTATGTTACCGGCATCAGCCCTGGCAAAACTGTCCAGATTAAAGACAGGTTGCGCAGGAGCACAGAGATGAGATAAAGTGGGCAGAAAGAGTCTGGAGGAGCAGCAGCTTAGAAGAAACATTATTATTAGCTACCTGGGCACACTTGGGTTTTATAAGAATCAGAGAGGTAGCTGTGTTAGTCTCGATCTGCAAAAGTGACAAAGAGTCCTGAGGCACCTTATAGACTAACAGACATATTGGAGCATAAGCTTTCGTGGGCTAATACCCACTTTGTCGGATGCATGCAGTGGAAATGTCCAGAAGTAGGTATAAATATGATTGAACTAACCGTGTTATCTCCAGCCTGAGTCTTGCCTACATATTTATACCTGCCTTTGGACATTTCCACTGCATGCATCCGACAAAGTGGGTATTAGCCCACAAAAGCTTATGCTCCAATACATTTGTTAGTCTATAAGGTGCCACAGGACTCTGTTGCTTTGGGTTTTACAGTGAGGATTAAGAGTGTTTTTATATAACAGGTATCTGAGTGGTTAACCCAATGTAGCATGGTATTTATCTTTAACCTGTTGCCTTAGCATGCAGGCATCACAGAGTAATGTTATATCCTGCATGTATCTGAGACACACAAAGGCACCAGAGTCCTGTAAAATTTAGTTCCTGCAACATACAAGTTGCATTTACTTCTTTCACCAAGACTTCTGTTCCATCCGCTAGGTGCAGCTAGGCTAGCCACACAGGTACTGAAATGGTGATTTAAATCACGCAAGAGCTGATCTGGGTCTGTGAAACACTGCTTCTGTAACAGCTGCTGTTTTGGAATTTCAGCCATCATGTGGCAGGGCCTCACAAATGCCAAAGCTAAACACTGCCCCTGCAAGCAGCACTGACTGTAAGGGTGCCAACAAATTTTTAACTAATGGCTGCTATTGGACTAAATGCAGAAATAAATACCATCCAATGCATTAACAGATAGGTAGAGTAATCCAGTAACAATTCAGCCTTTGGAGCAGCTGGGGGATGGCACCATTCAGAAAAATAAGGAAAATACACCACAGTTTAGTTAAATTTTCATCATAATTCAGTGTGCAATTTGCACTTGTTAAACTGACATAAAAGCCCTTCCAGGATCCATGTCCAGATGCTGCTGCTTTGGCATACCAGTATGAAAAGTGCATGTGTCCGTAGCCTGGCAACCACAGGAGAGCAGCCTGTTTGAAAGGACCTGTACTAAGCACAAATGTACCTGGGATGACTTACATTGCCCCAGCTAATACCACTGTGGGTTTCTATCATAATGCCAGCCCGGAAGAGATGAGTGTGCAAAGCTGAACACTAGGCTTCACTTCAGGCTCACACTGATCTGTACAGTAAACAGGTATGTGGAATGAGGAAGAGAACTTTTATCACAGGAGCACTTCCAGGGCAGATAACATTTTCAATATTGTTCTGCTTTCACATGCTAGCCACAGCCACATTACACTTTCCCGTGAGGGAACCAGAGATAAACAGTGCTCAAACTCAGAGCTACTTTTCCGTTTTTTAGCATTCATTTTAGTAATCGTGGGAAAGTAACTGTGGGACTTTCTACTCCAGCAGCCATCTCATAATATTCATCCCTAAATGTCAGGCATTCAAACATTTTCCCAATACACAACTCCAACCTGCTCTAACCAGAAGAACTGTTTAGCTGTATCAGCGGATGGTGAGATTAAATCTAAGTCAGAACGAAAGACATCTCAGCCTTCAGAGGATAATGTTCAGAATTTGTGGCCACAGGCCATTTTCTGCTTCCTCAGGAACGTTTGAATTTTGCAGGAGGAAGGCTCTCACGTGCAGGGTCAGAATCCTTCTTGCTAATTGTTTAGAGGTTTCACTAGTTGAGGTTCCCTGAACTCAGCCAGCATGTTAGCATAGAAGACAAGAACTGAGTCCACATGATTTGTCAGAAGAGCACAGAGGATAGGTCTTGGGTGGGAAAAAAGGCAGAAAAAAACTCCACTGATTGAACTTAGAACAGAGAATGTAGCCAATAGGATGGAGGGAGGCATGGCAATTTTACTGCTTGCTGCTAGAAGTAGGGGCCACATTTTGCTGGTAGTGGCCGGTACATGTCACACCAACACTTCACATTCCACGTCCTACCTCTGTCCTCCATATCCTTGTTCCTGGAAGCACTACAGACTACTAAGAACCTCATTGTACTTTTATAGTCCAGTTGTGAGTCTCCCAGGTACTCAAATGTCTGACTCTTCAATATACACATGGGTAATACTGAATTCCACTCTTGCTGGGATGCTGGCTTAACAGCTCTGATTGAAGATAGCACTAGTTATACAGGATCTTTAGATAATCATGCCTGTTGAGTAGGCTGTTTGGGGCACTAATATAAAATAATGCAAAGATTTACAGATAAAAATTTGAGGATATCCTGTTAGCTTGTGTTAAGCTAAGATATGCACTTCACATTTCAGTGCTCACATCATGAAAAACTTATCGTTTACTACCTTGACTTTGAGGCAACATGAGAGTGAGGGATTATATAAGACTAGTACCACACTTGTTTTAGACTCAATATGTCCTCTTTTTCCTGGAGTAACATCACTGTGTATATGCAGAAATAATTGCTCAAAGGAACATCAGCCCATTCAACAACTCTTAGAGGTTATAGATTTTCCTAATTGACAGTGCTTTTGTTTTCCTATGTTTAATGGAGAATCAAGCACAAGTCCAGTAAAACAAATTAGACCATAATGTAGATTCACACTGGTGAATTGTATTGTATTGTGAATTGTGTATTGTCAGACTGCCTTTTTGAAACCACAGATGACTGAGTGCAACATTTTCAGCGGGGCAATGAGATCTGTTATCTCATCTGACCTCTACACACTTGTCCCTTGCCCTTCTCAGCATCTCCCTGCTCAGGAGGAGGAAGACTTGAATGCAAGGACTCCTATCTTGTTAAGTGGGAGTGTTACTTTCAGCTCCTTTCATGTAACAAGGATGATCTTCATTCTGACAAGCCTAAAATCATAGCCAAAAAAAGATTAAAATGACTAGTCAACGGTCATTCTGACTACGACTCTTTTGGATTAAATGAATTTTGACACAGTAGAAACTCTCTCTCAAATGAGGATCTGGTTAAAAAAGGCTCAGGTAATAAGAAAGGAGAACTGCAGCTATATACCTGTTTGCCTGTCCAATGGAAAAGTTTCATGACGACATCTTAAAAGAAAAAAAAAACCACTTCCAGAGCTCTGGGAATCAAAGTCCCTGGTAGCAAAAATTTATTTTCATGACTGAAGACAAGGAGAAATTTATAAATGTATCCTAGCAACTTGTTGATAAAATAGTAATATCCCATCCTTGTGATTTATATGATCACTTGGAATACAGGAAAACATCCACAAAGGCTTCAATGTGCGTGACTATAGCAACTAGGCTTATCAGGCCAAGTGCAAATCATCTGCTCTGGAATCTTCCCCAACCCCCAAAGTGCCAGGAAGTCTCTCTTAAAGGTCCACTGTGTATCCAGACATCATCCAAGTGACTAGTGTCCAATGTTAAAAGGAGAAAAAATAAAGAAGATTGCGGTGGTAAGCAGCACACTCATTTCAAAGCCCACAAAGACACCCACATAGTTAGATTCTCCTAAAAAAACCTGCAGTTCCAACTTTTCTCCTCCAAAGACCATGTGCCTTGGCCAGTGTTCAGCGCATGAGCAGACTGTGCTTTGGTCCATCCACTCTCTCAAGCTTCTCAAAGTGTTTCCTAGCATTGCGGATGTTGATCAGTGTAGCTGCAGAAGCTAGTGGGAAGAAGAGGCAAGAGAGGAAAAACCAGAAAGGATGTGAGTAATTAGATCACCAGGAGTTAAAAGCTGCCTGGAAAGGTTAGCTAGGAAGGTTCCCTCGGGTGTAAAATGCAAGTGTTTTGGTTCACAGCAGCAGGACTGAAGCCACAAAGCTCCATGTGGTTTTGGTTCAAGTTTCCCCTAAAGCTACATAGCTATAGGTTTCACCAGGAGTGAAACAAACAAAGCAAGTTGCCACCTTGTTTAGCACTGAAAAGGGAATACTTTACATTAATCAGTGTTACTGATCAAACACATGAGAGGAAGACTAACATCGAGAAACAGGACCTCTCTTCCTAAAGGGCCTAGAGCTTATGAAAAAGTACCACTACTCTAAATAGTGAGCTCTGCCAGGTCTGTTCTGCTACTCCCAAGCCACTGAGGATGTAGTGTAAGGGGCACAGCAGGGAAGACTGGGTGGCTCTGCTGAATGATCCCAGTGTGGTGCTGTCCGAGACTCAAAGGGAGCCCTAGTGAAGGTATACTGTACTGATGCAAAGTTTGTTAACAGGAATTGTGATTAAGGAAGGAAGTTGCTTTAGCTTTTCTTTTAGCTTCCCATCTATGGGCTTCCAAAGGATAATGTCACAACAAGCCCCTAGTCTGGTAGGATTAAAACACATGGGGCTAACCAAACACAGTAAAGTAGTTTTTAAAAGGTATTTTCTGCTCTCAGGGAATCTCAGCACTGGGCCCTTGTGCTGTACACCTGCCTCACTTAAAATCCTCAAATAGTGTCATACGAAAAGCAGTTTCCTAGTGAGCAATAGGAAAATATGTTACCAAAGAACATACAAGGGCCTGCACTCTTTGGCTGTAAGCAATGGTAATTTTGTCCATCAATTTCTTCTTGAGTTAAAAAGGAAAATAAATCCACAACTGGAGCACTAACAAATAACAATTCACCTAGAAAATGTCCAAATTCAAGTTTAGGCCCAAAACTCACAGGCCAGCTGCCACATTAGATCTGGCAAAGAATATTTACTGTGTGCAGCTCTACCAGAATAGACATGTTAACAGACATTGCCTGAATAAACTCCCATCTTTATTAATCACCATGTTGAGAAACACCAGAGAAGAACTTGATTTGCAAAGTCTGGTGCTGTTTGCACTGAATGATCAAGGCACCTTTTAACCAATGTTTCCAAATTATGGTGCAGCACAGTTATCACGTTAGACCGATCCACAATTCCAGAATTAAACTGTTCTAACTGTCTTGGGGGCTTAGCTGATTGTACAGTGTAGATAGGTGCTCATTTATGGTATCAAGAGGCAAATGCAAGTTTAACTAGCTCTTGGTCCCTCTAAAAGCGACACACTGGATGCCTATGCTCTATTAAACTTACGTATGGAAGGATCAGACATGACCACCATCACATATGTATTCGATGTGAAGATGTCAATGAAAGCAGCAAAGTTAGAGTTCCTGACTTCCATGCTCTGGAAAGAAGCAGCCAGCTTACTGTGAGGAGGAAAGAAAAGCAAATTAACTCCTGTTATGTGACCATTTCAAAAGCAAGCACTTTATTTACACAGCACCTCATATCTAGAGATCACTTTAGTCACATCATGTGTTCATAACTGCACAGCTCTGTTTGTAAAATAAGAACTGAGCCAATGGGTGACACTAAGTTTTTTGTTTTTGAAAGATACAAAACCTGTGGCTATATTTTTGATTTACTTCATGGTTACACAACTTTAATACAATTTAAGCAAGGCCCTTTGTTCAGTACTGATTAGCCATGATGGGTTAGTGTCCTCTTTTCACACCAACTCAAAAAAAAAGCTTTTGCACTGCGCAATAGTGACTGATACCTATTTGTTTGAGTATGCTACACCCAACAGTCAGTGTCTCCTGACCAGTGCACGCTGGAACCATTCAGCACAGACAGAAAGTCAACAACAACAGAATGACTCTGGGGACCAGCAACAAAAGAGAGTAGTAAACTGAAGACTGTGGAAACAGCCTAATAAAGCATACATGTAGCTATTCAGCTGCTCCTACCCTATTAGTGTTCTAAATCTTTTCAAGTATTAGGGATGGAAGGGCAAAAGAGGAGCAATTTTGAAAAACACAAAAAAAACCCTATTTCGAAGTCTAACTTTGTCTTAAGTCTTCTGCCTTCCTTTTGTGTCTGTTGCTAAATTTGTTCGAGCAAGTGCTTCCGCTCTCAAACCAGCTTTTTGTTTTTTGCACCCATAACTAAGTGCTTATCTTAGATTTGCAGTGCCACAAAGTGTCGTCATTAACTGCCATTAGGTCACACGCTCAATACTATAACTTCTCTGCAGAACCCAGAAGAAAACAGATGGGAGCAAAACTGTTTCAGGACAAACCTCTTTCAATGAACACCAGAAAAAAAAAAATGATGAAAGGCACGAAAAACTGAGTCATGATTAAACAGGATACATTCTATTACTTTTCTGAATAAGAGAACATCTCTGGTAGCCTATTACCATAGAACCATTACTCACTTCAAGGCCAGGATATGCTACAGAGAATTTACAAGGCATTTCTGGTTGGCACAGAGTTATCATTTATGTCTAGCCAGAGTAGATGGACATCAACACAGCTAAGTCGGACTGATGGCACTTACCCAGAGTCTAAAGATTTCAATTTCTTAGTAACGTGAATACACAGATAATCCATCTCACCTGCAGCTCAGCTTGAACTGTTTAATAATATTGCTGATTTTCTCAAATCTATGGATATCGCGCTGTTCCTTGCACTGATAATGGGAAATAACCTGCAAGGAAAATCACTAGAACTCAGCAATCAAAGCAGAAATTCCCACCCACCATCACTTCTTCTAAAGAGCCCCAAGGACCTCGTCTTCCTCGCCCTGCAATTGCCCATGCTTCAAACATGCCCCCATACTGGGATAAGAACAGGCAAAATGTCTTTTAGAAAGCTGTCAAGAACGCAATTTAAATAATTTAAACTATTTCATTTAAAAAAAATCTGATTGCATATTCAAACAAATGTGCATGTATCTGGACCCAGCAAATCCTCATACTGTATGCATGTGCAGTATGATTACCAAATACACAGAATGATGTTTTTGAACAGTTTCTTCAAAGGCGTCAAAAAGATTTTTCCTTGAGGAGGACTAAGTCCACAGGGAAGTTGTAAAGATATAAGAGTGCAGAAAAGACTTTAAAAAACCAGAATTTTATATTTTTTTGTAAAAAAGTCACTTTTAAGCTGTGAGCATGAGAAGTTTCTGTCCCCAAAATAGCTATTTTCAAGAGTTATGTGAAAATAAGGGTTTATTACAAAGTCAATCACATCGATCTTTAATGCCATGCTAATCTACAAAACCCCTCAGAAACTAGTGAAGCATGTTGGAAGATGACAAGTATTTACTAAAAAAATTTCAAGAGACTGATGTAGTTCCCTAAATTTTCCATTAAAAAAACAAAAAACGAAAAACTTTGAAACTTTCCACTTTTCGACAAACAAAATAAATTTCTACAAAAGTTTTCATTTAGAAAGTAAGATATTGTGTCAGGAAGAAAGTTTTCAGGAGTTTTCAACCAGCTCTCAGGATTAGGTTTATACTGGATCAGGTACTCAGCAACAGAGATAGCCTGAACAGTTAAAGTACCACCTGGGAGGAAGTGAAAATCTGCAGATTTTTCAAGTCAGAATAAGGTTCCACCCTTGTGTAGTACAGAACAAAATTATCTGAAAATTCCAAGAGTGGACCAGACATTGGGGATGTGAAACTCTCTTACAGACTGGAGGAGGCAAAGGTGAATCATGCATTTAACATTGCTCACAGCCTAACTGCTCTGAGAGGGTGTTTCAGGAATGTCACAGAAGTACCTGGTTCCTGTCAAAAGCAACAGAATTAGGCCTTGTCTACGCACGGTACTGGCTCTGAATAGCTATTCCACCATAACTCTCACTGTGGACACATTTATTCCATACTGAGGGCACCTTGGATTAAGTTAAACCAAACATAAATAACTCTTGTGCTTTAAATTCACATCCCACCTTATTTCAGAATAGCTTCCCAGTGTCTGCAAGCCCTTACTCCCTCTGTCATAAAGGCACTGAATGAAAAGTTCTGCAACCTGGAACTTCCACCTAGCATGTGTTATGGTCATCAACGCCACCTGAGTCCTTTGCATTCTACAGTGTTTTTCATACAAGGAACCCTATATATTTTAGCATCATGAATCTGCCCCCTTGAGGGACAGGGCCTTGGAGCAAATGGACACAGCAAAGAGCAGGGATGGCAGTTCTCACCAGGAAAGTGGCTCTCTCAAACAGAAGAACTTCATCTGCTTCTATAATCTGAGCAAAGTTCCTCAGGTTCATTTCTAGTTGCTGGACATTAGGAATCAGCTGATAGACTATACTGGACCAAGCCTGTCAGAAGACAAAATGTACAGTGAGTGCTATGAGGATTGCATAAGGGTGTCCCCATCCTCCCTTTCTTGTTATGCAAAGTGCTTGTAAGAGTTAGCGAATTCAGGCGACAGTCAATGATAGTAGAGACATGAGTTATGCAAGCTTCTCCATCTCTCTGTGCCAACAAACTTCAATTATGGTTACAGCCCGCATTGGTGTTCCAGTCCCACACTTTTTCTTGACCAATCTACCAACCATGTCAAATTGTGACACGGGCAAAAATCTGGCAGGGACTAGTCTGATATCATCTAATTGCCAGGTGATGTCTGGGCTAAATTTGAACCCATGTTTCAAGAGGGGAAGCATTTGTTTACTGCTCCAAGCAAATGCCTCGCAGTTTTCCATTTTCTTGCTTGTAAATAAGCAGATCTCTGCTCTGTACCCATAAAAACAACAGCAGAAGGCTCTGAACCACTGCATTAACTCAGCGACTGATCCCCAGAGGTACCGAGCACTCAATTACAGTTGGCTCCAATGGAGTTACAGGTGTTCAGCACATCTCAGGATCAGGCCTTCAGTCTGTAAGGACTTCACCTTAGGGCCTATGCCAAGCATAGAATACAGACAGTGATTTGTTTATGTATTAGAATTCTAACATACAAGCAAACTGGGAAAAACCAAAGCTTTTATATTTTAATAGGCATTTCTCTGGTGCTTAACGGAACAGTTGAGGTTTCACTTTGTCTGAAGGGAGAAGGTCCAAAATATTCATTTTCAGTACAGAGTTCTTATGGGACTGTACCTAGAATGATGCAGTTCTGCCTCTGAGCATTTCTATATGAAGCATAAACAAGAGCATCCACAATGACTGACTGGCTGGCTGCAGGGATCCATTTAAGAAGAAAGGTTAGTCAATCTGTACCTAATTGGCTCTCAAAAGGGAAATGTGCAAACTGCCTATAGTATGGGACCAGTGTACACACTAAACATAGAGAAAAACTAAATTTCAAGAGAGCGTAGCCTGGACCAGCTTCATTCAGGCTGATGCCACATACTGTAGGCAGGGGCATTCTCTATACTCACGGATAGATTTTAGAAGGTGCCCAGCTTCACCTCCCATTGAAGTAAAAGGGAGCGCCAGAAGATCAACTCCTAGGACTGTCAGTCTATCAAGAGGGCTAATAGTCTCTTGCTCTTTGCCCATTGAGATGGCTGTGTCATGTTTGCTCTCAATCTGATCCATTTAACATCCATCACCCCAATATCTGGAGGGAAATCTTAGTAAGTAACTGGGAAGCATGAAGATAAGGACAGTTTAGGCTAGATATCAAGACAAGCTTCCAGACTATGCAGTAGTCTCCCAGGCAGATGTGGAAGCCCAACCACTAGAGTCACTGAATACTTGACAATGTCCTAGAAAATATAACACGGAAACACAATAAGGAGTTCAGCCAGTGCAGAATTAAGTGGGGGTAGAGGTTCCTTCTCAATGAATTTGGCAGAGAGTATGTGAACAGCGTTAACAGGAAGATATAGGACTATGAACCATAATACTGATGCGATAAGGGAAAGGTGGATTTATTTTATGAAGCCAGCAATTTAACTGCCATCAGCCCATCTCTTGAACAGCCAGAATTGAACCACCTGTTTCAGAAAACATTTTGAAGTTGAAGGGTTTGGCAGTCCAGTCAAGCTATGGAACTCTGTAGTGAGTGACAATGCAGTTTACGCAACAGTAGAGCAGGAGGAAGACGAAGGGAAATGCCACACATGAAGAGAAGCAGCCATTCAAACCTTATAAAGTGTTTCATCCCAGATGGACGTTCTAAAGCATGCACACTCCAGGGGGCGGGACAGTCGCCTCAGGTCTTCCTCCCTCTCTTTAAAAATCTGGAAGACAAAAGTTTGATATTTTTAGATCAGTGATCCTCAGAACTCAGTGGTTCAGGAGCCAAATCATCGATTAACATTACCCAAAAGAGCAACAGTAGTGTGAATTCATTGTTTCATTTACTAGTTTTAGATATATAATTTTTTTCTTGGTTATTCTGACCAAGTATTATTTTAATCAACAATTGGTTAATAGCATAGTGAAAGCATCCTGGTTGGTTAATAGCTTAGCTTGGTTAATAATATTAAAACACCACGTGATTTTAATTATGTGCTGCAAAGAGCGACAAGAGACACGCTGAAGAGCCACCTGCAGCTCCCAAGCCTCGGCACCGCTGTCCTAGATGAACACACATTCCTGTTTTTGGTGAATGCTTCTGCTGAGGTTATTTTACTACAATTAGAGCAAGAGCTTTGCATTTCAAAACAGAACTCAAGGGTGCACAATGTTTTCCAATACCCGAGCAGCTGAGAATGCTGCTGGCCAGGATGGAGGTGCACTAGCAGAGCTGTCTGAGGAACCCCACGACTGGAAGAACAGAGGACTGCAGATCAAGACTGAGTTACATCAGCAGAGATAGGTGGGACCGCAGGACTGGAAAACTATGGGTGCTACAGGAACCAGGTGAATTGGCAGAGCTGTGCAGGAGAAGCCTGCACAACAGCTGCTTGTACATGCCTGGCTCCGGCAATGATCATTAGTGATGTTATAGCTCATGAGTTCCAAATTCACTCATAGATAGGGCCCAATCCTATTGTGAAAAATACTGTGAATTAAATATTTGAAACTATGAAATTCAAGGTTTTTAAAATGCTAGGACCATGAAATTAGTGAAAATGGACTGAGAATTTGGTAGTGCCCTGCTCATATAGACTTATGAATGTGAACAAGGACTTAATAGATGTTCAGGTTAAAACAGAATGGGAGAAAACTCCTACAATTCAATGTGCTGCATTAACTAAGCTGCTATGGGTTAAGTAGTCACTGCATAACCCCACTGTCCCACTCTGCTCTTACAGGTTATGGTTTAAAAATAGCTGAGATGGGTCAAAATAAGACTTTCCAAGACAACAGAAGTTAAGCAGCAAGGTAAACAGCTACAGTGAGCCCCCTGGTGTGAAAAACATAAATTATTCATAGTAAATTCACTAGCAAAATCCAGACTGTCTGTTCCACCCACGTCTATGAGGCAGGAGGTCTCAGAAGTGACATTAGGAATGAATAGGGATAGGGAAAAATCATTATGTCCCAGCCCAGTGTGTTAACAACATGCTGAAGATCAACAGCATTTTCCATTTCTTTGAGGTTCTCCTCTCTTTCTCTGATATTCCAATCCACAAGAGACCCCAACCTTAAGATGACATTTGAGATTCATACGCTTAAAAAGGGCCCCATCATGAAAGCTGACCCATGTCACAGGGTTTATCTTCCTGATTTCCACAAGCTATTTTTATTCTGTTTTCAGGAGCATGAAAGCTGGAAACATCCAGAAACTTCCTGATTGACTGCAATCCAATACACACGAGATGCCAAGGCCCACAATTTGGCACTATTTTCAAGTCAGGTGAACATTTAGGTCCAAACAAGCAGACAGGATCTCTGACTCAAAGGAGACTAGCAGACACCTCAAAGTAGTTCCTACTAGAGGGGTTGCAATGCTTTCAAATTGTCTCAATGCAAGATTTCACCCCCCAGACCCTTCCTTATTTCAGGGAATGGTTAGAATTCACCCCCAACCAACTACATATGGATACTGATATTATAGTTACTGAAATACCAAGCATTATGGCATTATGGAACCAGCTTTCATTTAACTTCTGCAGAGTCCAAGACATTCCTGACCTCTTCCTGGGGAGGATGGAAGATAATATTCAAACAAGCTTGAGAAGGAAAATGCTTTAAGTTACCGCCAGGTCGAACTAGAGTGACAAAATGAGGCTCAGAATACTAAGCCAGTATCTGCTGAGTGTGAGCCAATTTGTTTCAGTGAAGAAGTCTGTCTACCCAGAGAAGTCCAGCCTGGGGCTTCACCCACGTGGCCACCTTGCTCTTTTTTGAGCCCTTTGTTACACCTCTGGACAGGGATGTATTAAGCTGGAAGTGACATGAAAGAGTTCAGTGTGTTGAGTACGCTAGACCAGCATTTCTCAAACAGGGGTCCACGGGCCCTGCTGATCAACTCCTCCCTCCCCCCTCCCAGTGCCTCCTGCATGCTGGGGAACAACTGTTCCGGTGTGTAGGAGATGCTGAGAGGGAGAAGGAGGAATCATGTCTGGATACACTGACCCCACTGATCCCCCTCCCCTCCCAGTGCAGGAGGCACTGAGAGGGAAGGTGAGGAGGAATGGAGGCACTTGGGGGAGGGGGCAAAAAGAGGTAGGGAAGAGGGGAGACGAGGGTGCGGCTTTGGGGGAAAGAGGTGGAGTGGGGATAAAGGCCTGGGGCTGAGCAGAGGGCTTGGGGGTCAGTGGCAAAAATTTTAAGTCGAAACAGGGGTCCTCAGGATACTAAAGTTTGAGAACTGCTGCGCTAGACCAAAGAAGCGATCTCCATGTCTGAACCAGGCTGATGATCACCGCAGAGCTACGGGAGTGCATGTGTCATAAAGAAACATATCTAACCCACAAAGTTAATTTCTCACTTAACACCAGACGTACGGTACAGCTTTCTCGCTTAAAGATTGCTATGGCCCAGACTGAAGAGAGCTCAGCACCCAGCAGCTCCCACTGAGAACAATGGGGAATCTCACTCTCGTCCTAGGACTAACAGGAGCTTCTGGGCACTTTCAAACTCCATCGCTAAGTGTCCCTGCAGGTTTTGCACCGAGTGCTGGAAATACTTGGCTTTACTTCAGCCAGCTTGTAAAGAGGCTACAACAAAGGTAAGTCAGACAATGCCAGTTCATAGTCCATGGCCCCTTTGCTTATAACTGTCTCTGGGTTGGCTAGTGCCAACTGTGATGTAGACATCTATGCACCAGGGTTGAGACTGAGACTTCCCCAATTTACAACACAGGCTAAACAGCTGACACACAGTAACTATTTTTATTCAATACACAGCTGAGCTGGATTTGAACCAGCAGCATAGTGGTGATACAGTCCATCACCAAATCCTTTGAAGTACAACACAGAAGTTAAACCTTTGGGGTTTTAATTCGTCTCCCCCACCCCAAAAATTGGTAACGATGCTAAAATAGACACCACAAAGGAGAAGATTACAGGTAATTTGGCATGGAGAGTCTCTTCTCTATGTAGGCCATTAGACAGGCATTATATAAAATGGGCCAGGAGTAGCATAGGGACTACAGGTTTGTAGGTTGGGAGCAACGCAACTTTTCAGAGATTTTCCCCACACGCAAACCTAAAAAAAGCTTGCTAAAGAAAGTGCTGGTGTGGCTAGCTATAAAGTGAAAGATGGCAAGAACATTGTGTGTGCTCTGTTACAGAGCCCACACTGATCAGCTCCTTACCAGATCACGCTGGTCCTCCTGAACTAGATCCATCTTGTGCACTAGGCAGAAGATCTTGGCATCAGGAGAGTTCTGCAGGATAGCCTCCAGACACGACTGGTAGTAGTGCATGTCCTTCTCCAATTCGCGACTCTCCACGTCGAAGACGTAGATCAGGACTTCCACATTGCGGAAGATGTTGTCCCGCTGGCTGGTGAAGTAGTTCTCCATGAAGGTGTCTTGTCTGAGAAGGGGACAGCAGCCAGGCAAAGGGACTCCAGTTAGATCAACCAGACCAGCTTGGTTTACCTATGTTTGTATTGCCAAGAAAGTCTGAGGACTGAGCTATCAATACAGCAACCGCAGAGAATGAAGTCCTCTACTTAAGCCACAGAACAGGTATAGCATGGGCAGTGTAAGCTTACTTTTCCAAATGAGCCTCATCCCCGCCCCACATGACTATATCAACTTATTATAGGAAACCAAGTCAATCCATCAGAAGGCTGTTTAGCCTTTATGCCTTTCCCATCTCTGCGGCGAGCCAATGAAAAGGCTTCTTCTATGGACAGCTACCCACCAGGAACCACAGTGCCACCCCCAATGCATTTAACAAAAGCCAGTGGGCCAACACTCCCAGTCTGGTCCAATCTGAAGCAATGACCCCAAAACAAAAGGTTCTATAATCCATTTTCAATAATAATTTCTGCAGCCCTAGAGGTAGCCCATTCATATTGCAAGGCTCAGAGACATTGTCTCAACAGGAGAAAGAGGCAGTGAGGGAAGGGAGAGGCAATCTATTCCCCCTGTCCCATGGAGAAGTTACTTTGGGCTCCATGATTATCAAGTCAGCCCCCTTCATCCAGCCTCATGCCTGAGTTTATGATGGGGGTTTATTAATGATATGGTACCATCTACAGTTCTGTAAGCCTTCATCAACCGTTCACTTGATACACAGAAAGCATTCCTACCCCACTGGAGCTAAAAGGACAGCCTCCTAATGTATCACACCAACATCCTAGTTTCCACAGCCACCTCCATGGGATTCACAAGCAAAAAGACCAGACAACACCTACCCTCCACAGTCCCACAGATTCAGCACCAGGTTTCCTAGAAATCGAACATGAGAGTGCTCCACGTCAACTGGAAAGAGACAAGGAAAGGTGAGAGTCTCAGTGGGTAGCTGACTTGCATCTCTGTGCAGACGGTCTTAAATGTTAATCTGGGTTCAAGAGTGGAGGCTTTAGCAGTCAATAAGAGACCAAGATCTTACTTGTGGCACCAAGGCGCCGTGTGTCTCTGGCAATGTAGTTTGCAAAGATAATGGATCTCATGCTGGTCTTTCCAGACCCACTTTTACCCATCAACAGCACCTGGTAAGGAAAGGCAAGAGAGAAGAGTTAAACTACTATGAATACTGGCTTCTGTATGGCTCTTTAATGGCCAAATACTAATGGTGTAAAGTCAAAAGGCTTCAGTAGCCCCATGACTTGTGCATATTGTGATTTGGCTGCCTCAGAAGAGACTAGCAAACAGAAGCCTTAAACCTGAATGACTGGAAGATGTATGTTCTGAATCCCTGGATATTCATGGTCAATGAACCAGCACTGCACTATAAAACTCTCACTGTCACTTTACATGCCTTCCATTTACGCAACACACAAAAGGACCACTTCCCTTCTCCTTGGCTTTTGATTTCTTCTTTCCCCACAGTCAGATCACTTTCTGGGAGCTGCATACCCTGTCCCTAGGACTGATTGTATAGTTGCCTAAAATCCAGAAGAAAAGTAACTTTGCTTCTTGAAGCTTATTCATTCTCCTCATCTTGAGCCCCATGCCAATCAAAACCAATCACAATGCACAAATGTGTCACAGGGAAAGTCAACCTGAGCTCATTTCTGAGAAGGCACTCTGCAGAGTTCACAGCTGGATTTCAGACATCCAGTGAAGAGCTACATTTATTTTTGAAGTAATTTTTAATCTTTCACTTCCCCAGCCTCCACACACTTTCTCCAAACACAGTGGCACTTAAGATGAACGCTTGCTCTTCCTGATTCATCAGAGCACAAGGACTTGAACAAAAACATTTAATCCCAACATTTAAAAAAACCCCAACACTTGACCAGACACGAACACTTGATCATTCAGTGTCCTCTGTCCTCCACTCATCACTCTTATGTTTTGTACTGTCCACCTCACAATACAAGGATCAGATTCTCCTCCCTGACAGTGAAATACAATCTAAGTCCGGCTTTTAGACGTGAACATGCTGGAAGCATAAAGTTTAAAACCAGAAGGGCCATTATAATTTGACTACCCAGTACTGCCACACAGGGGAGACAGATGCAATCCCAATCTCTTGCTCCCCAGGTCAGGAGGCCATGAAAGCACAAGACACTGTGGATTAGGTTTGGGGGGGTTTTTTGGGGTGGGGTGGGAGGGAGAGGATCATTTCAAAGGCTCTATAGCAACCCTAAATTATTTTACAGCAGCAGGGATTGGCTCACACTATCAGAAGAATCATTAGCCAAGGTTCCAGTCTCAAAACAAAGTTCTGCCTTTGGCAACACCTCTGAAATCCTATTATAGACAACAGGATTTTTTTTTTTTTAAAAAGATGCAACTCCAGGTTGAAGCTGTCGTACAGAATTTTTGACTGGCAATGGAGTAGGAGTCAGCAAAACACCCGCCTGATTCTCAGATCCCAGAGTTTACAGATCTTCGAGCATGATTTACAACCAGAAAACAAATCTCAGACTTAATCAATTGACATGGAATCCCACTTTGCCATTTTTGGTCACTTTTCTGAGAAGAATCCCATTTATAGGCTAACTAGTTCCCTTCCAAAAGCAGCTCACCACCTGGTTAAGGCACAAACTAGTTCAAGTGCTCTTAAAACATAACAGAGTTCAGGATAATAGGCTTTGGTGGACTGTGAAGCAGAAGAATGGTAACATACTCTTCTTCAAAGAGGCAGACAGGCCCTGTAATGTGTCTCAGACTCTTTGAAGCTAATCCCCAAGTATAGTGTTCTCTAGTGATTGCATATAAGAGACCAAAAGAGAGAGATATTTGATCTCATTTCACAACAAAATTGTTCAAGACTGTCAGTATGAGCATCAGCCTGTTGTAATACTGTAATTAGAGATAGTGCTATCCAATTTAAAATCAACTCTAAATTCAAAGGTGTGAGATTCCACCCCTACTCCCTCCAGTAGCTTTTAAAAGAAACTAGACACAAAAATGTGGGGATAGAAGAGAAAGCTGATCCAAGTAAAACATATGAGAGTAGTCACATACTTTAGTTTGCAATCTTTGGTATTTTTAATGCAGTTATCACTGTAATATCTACAGTCCTAATTCTGAGTAGAGGAGCTGTATTTCCATTGTTGGCTCCCAATCATTATTCAAGACAAACAAACTTCCTTTCCAGGTAAGATATCACTTAAACCCCTCAATGCAAATATAACCTCCCAAAGCACATTTCTCTGCCAGAGACCAAAAGTTTTCACTACATACATATGAAATAGAGCATAACACATTTTCTCCCCTTAACACTAAATTTTTACCTTTTTGCCATGAGTGAGGTGCATTCAATCAGTGGTTACTGTGGAGGGTTCCACTTTGCACAAGCTCAGCTGCTCTGATTATCAAAATATTTGAGAAATACTCACTTTCAAGTCCTATCATGTTAAGTGAAGGGCAGAGCAGTCATCACTACCACAGGATGCAAAAGGGGTCTTTGAGTATTAATAGTCACTTAACAATCATGAAGATCGTATCATGGGACTAGCGCAAGCACTCACCCCAAATGGGCTTCCACACCAGAACGTATCTGGGATCTCAAAGATATTTTGCTAGGTTCAAAGGGAGCTTGAACATCATTTGCCAATGTAGGTAGCAAAGTAATTGAGTGTGTGTAATCAAAATCTTACCTTTTTCTTCATGGCTGTGCTTGGCATCACCCACCTACAGATTTAAGACAAAGACAAGCATCCCTGTCATACTGATATACTTTCCTCTGCTCCAGTTAACAACTTCATCCCAACCTGGATAACAGGGCCAGCTACAGAAGGCACATTACAACTTTCGTCCCATGCAAAAGAGCTGAAGGGATCTTTAGGAAAAACATCCTATCATAAAGAGATCCTTAAAATGCCCATGCTTACACATCTTAGTTATGTAGCTCAAATAGACATAAGCAAGATAAGTTCAGTGTGTGATAAAAAGTAACCCCACAACACTGACAGACACCCTTCACAAGCATGTCAAACTCTTAATACACACACACTCTCTCCATTTCCCTGCAGCACTATCAATTAGCAACACTTCTATTCCCACATATAAATTAACCCCCACATCACTGTTCTGCATATTACCCATTCTCTACACCCCAACAGTAAGTAGCTCCCACCAAACACAAACTCCCTTGACCCTTCCCAGTCACCATTAGCCACTCATTTACATACTAACCACCCCAATAAAGTCACATGCTCCCACATACCCTAATATCCCCCATTATCCTCTAACTACCCCACAATGACATTACACCCTAAACAAATCAATCTTTAGCTCTATACAACCCCCAGTTACACCCTAAACAGTGTCCCCCCCACCCCAGTTTGTTACACAGCCATTCACATACTGAGCCTGCCCATGCTAACTCCCCCTCGATGTCAGTGACCCTGCTCTACCCCATGCCTTTAAAACCCACTTACTCACACCCCAGTGAGATCACATTACCCAGCCACGCTGGCCCCCTCACAGTCACGGCATCCCCTCAGCAATCACATCCCCCTCCCCGCACACTTCGCTCTCCCCCCACCCCTTGTTTCCCCTCCCCCATAGCCGGCTGCCCCGGCCCCTCGCCCTCGTTACCTCTGGCTTTGAGCGCGGCGCCTCCTGGGCCGACCCCGCGGTGGGGCGGGGGGTCCCTGCTCTGCGCCCCAGGCCGCGTCCCTGCCGAGCGGGGGCTGTGCGAGCGCAGCGGGGCGGGGGTCCTGGGGGCAGGGCTGGGCGCGCAGACAGAGCCAATCCCCTCGCTAGGCCCCGAGGCCTCGGCCTTGCCTGAGCCAGCCGCCCGCCGGGGTCTCTCCTCCTTCGGATGCGGCCCCCGGGACACCCCCTGCGCCCCTGGCTCACGAGACTCGGGACTAGGCTGCCTCCGTCAGTCACGTGAACAGCCGCCAAGCCCTCTCCTCCCCCGCCCGTCAGGTGACTGAAGACGGAAGAGCGAGAACTGCCGCAGGGCCGCGAAGGGTGGAGGAAGCCAGGGCGGCCATCTTGCGTGGGGGCAAATTGCCCATACTTGAGGCATTGCTTCAGTAGTAGCAGGCGTGATCAATGACGGCCTGGCCCTGAGGCGTGGGCGGCACCACCAAAGCCCGCTGATGTAGATGGGTGTCATGGGTGCTCAGCACCTTGCAAGACTGGGATCAAGTGTATGACTGCAAAGAGCCTGGGGAGCATGTAGGGTACAGACTTGGGCCCAGTCTGCACGACTGGGGCACCTGTGGTGTGCAGTTTGTAGGATGCAGACCCCATCTGCATCCTACAAACTGTATGTGGTGCAGGATTGGGCCCTATATGTTTGATTGGGGCATATCTGGGGTGTGGTATATGCAGTACACATCGTGTCCTCCTGTGTGTATGATGGATGCATGTATGGGGTGCAGTATCAGGACACACATATGATTAGCATGTAAGGGTTGTAGCTGCTGGGGCACAGGGTTGGGCCCCGTGGGAATGATTGGAATATGCATGGAATAAATAGCTCATGGAGTGAAGGGTTGGGCACTGTGTGTATGATTGGTGCATGCACTAGGTACTGTATGATCAGTTGCTAGGGGTATGCTTAGTGCATTTGTGGGGGCATAGTGTGTGATGTGCAGGATCCAGTTCCATGTTTATGACTGACACCTACTTAGGGCATAGAATCAAGCCCCACATGTATGACTGGCGCATGTACAAAGTGCAGAATTAGGCTCAGAGTGTAGGATTTGCATATATGGGACATCAGGATCATTGTGAGGAGGAAGGGGCACTGCAGAATCAGGCCCCAAATATACATATTAGAGATGGGTCTTAGCTGCAAAGTTTGTTTGGGGGTGTTTGGCTCCAAGATTTTGATTCTGACTATGACACAGACTGGACTAGTCCATCTGGAAAATTTAGATCGAAGTTTATGGGTGTCTGAATCCAGGACTTTAGTTCTTACCCAACCTGGGAGCATATTGACTATTCCATCCAGTACCACAGTTAATACAATGTAACCTATTGCTGGGGTGAGAACAGGTCTATATGAAGCCATGCTGGTTGTAATCCCACATGCGCATGTCTAGATGGTGTGCATTAGGGCAAGTCAAGCTGGTTAGACGTGGTTTGTGCATGCACGCTTCAGGAATGTAACAGGTTTGCATTTACAAAGTCTCAGTATTATTCTAAAGGCATCTATTTTTCCCCATCTGGTCACTTTTCCTCAGTTTAGACACAGAGGACAATTTTACCTGGGTGATATGATTAATCCTAATGCCTATCGCCACTATGGGGGGGGGGTGCTACAGTTATATCATAGGCTTGCTTGTTTGCTAGCGCCAAAGGCAAGTAGAGATGGACCTAACAGATCAATTATAAGCAGTGCACAATGAAACAGCAGAGTACAGCTAGAAAAGAGGCAGATATAAGAGTTGTTTCAACGCCTCCCATATGGTCTAGCGGTTAGGATTCCTGGTTTTCACCCAGGCGGCCCGGGTTCGACTCCCGGTATGGGAAGTTTCACTTTTGCCCACATTATTATATAGTTTTCAAAATTATATTTAATCGGGTACAGTAAATACCCCCCGCCCTCCAAAAAACCTCCGCTTTTTACAGGGCGAACCACGGTGATCTAAGCAGGTAAAACCCGCGCAACATGCGCTTAGATACAAGACGCAAAGCCGAGATGCTGGCGGCATGTGACCACAAGATGGCGCTGATGCGTCGGTCCATGCAGGAGACCCGCTGCATAGCCGGAGCCGCGCAAGGGACCCTTGTGCACAGCTGAGCACAGGCTCTGTTACAGCTCCCTGCTGTTTCGTATTTGCTGGACTCGGAAGGGACTCTTCGGAGCTCTGACTTTGCAACCTGAGATGTGGGTAACATCAGATACCTTCGCTGATTTCCTCTTAGTACCGGTGGGTTTGGGATAAATGATTTTAGTGTATTTGGCAAACTGCTCCTACTGGATGTAAGGAATCCAGCTCGGGTAGATTTGGGGTGCTTTTGCCCTTCTGGGTACAGGTCCCTCAGGAGGGATATTGGAACGGATCAGGAGACCAGTTACCAACTTTTCCCCAGCTGCAAAAATCCATCCTAAGTGGAGGTGCTGCACCTGGAAATACTGGCTGCTTTCACCTGGCCTCCGCCACAGATTGTGTTTGAAAACAGAAACAGTTTATCAGCCCTGTCTTCTCTGGATCCATGCAGAACCTACCTTAGAGCTCTTTGCAGTAGTGCCCACGAGGAGCAAGGTCATGGAAGAGAACCACCTTGTGCTAGGCACTGTACAGATACAGAATCAAAAGCTCTCGCTGCCCTTCCAAGGGCTTAAAATCTACATACATAAAGAAGAATCCATAGTAAAATACATACATAAATAAAAAGGAAGAAGGATCTTGGCCACCACAGGACAGATGTTCTTTCCAGCTGGGAGCACTGCTCTACTGCCTGAGACCCTGCATCACTGACAATGGAGAGAGAGCATTTCGGCCCTTTGTCTTTCTTGACTTTTAAATGCAACAGTACTTAGCACTTCTTTACATTTTTTTGAGTGCTTCAGAAACACTGAGGTCTGGTCTACACACAGTTTTGGTACTGATTTATCGGTGTAGTCTGGCAGTGTGATTTTATATCAGTAGAGTTATCCTAGTACAACCCCTAGTGTGGATACAATTAGACTGATAGAAAGGTCTGATACTGTAAATGTATGGTAATGAGGCCTGGTCCAAACACAGTTTTTGTACCTACTTAATTATTTCAGTTAACAGTGTGATTTTCTACCAAAATAGTTAATCATTATAACCTGTATACCAGGTCTACCAAGGAGAGTTTTGCCTGCGTATCTATGCTGCTTCGCCACACCAGCAGAGTGTGCCTCGTGTGGACACAACTTGTACTGACGAAACTGCACTTTTGGTCATTCAGCTTATTCCAGACCCCTCTAGCAAAATGAACAGTATCAGTAAAAGCGCCGTTTTACCAGTGTAAGTGCATCTCCACTAGGGCTGCTGCTGGCACAGCTATGTTGGGCACAAATCACACCTCTGACTGACAGAATTATGTCAGCAAAGCTAGTAGTGTAGGCCTGGCCCTAGGGTGACTGCCCCATACTGGTGTAAAGGTACCAAAGGACATGGCTACACTTGAAACTTCAAAGTGTTGTCGTGGGAACGCTCCCCTGGCAGTGTTTTGAAGTGCGAGTGTGGTTGCACGTGAGCGCTGAGAGAGAGCTCTCCTAGCTCTCCTGGTAATCCACCTCCACCTCGGAGCCTGTCCACACTAGCACTTTAAAGCACTCAGACTTGCTGAGCTCAGGGGGGTGATTTTTCACACCCTGAGCCAGCAAGTTAGAGTGCTATAAAATGTCAGAGTAGACAAGCCCTAATACAAAATTATGGGAAAAAGATAGACTGGAATTAGCATCTTTATACTGGTATACCTGTGTCTAGGCTACACTGTACCACTGTAAACTTGCAGCTGACCCTGCTGAATGCTGCAGAGGAAGGCTACAGTCCCCTAGGCTTCTCTGCAAGTCTGACCTGGAGGAAAATTCCTTCCCCAAATATGGTGATCAGTTAGATCCTGAGCATGTGGGCAAGACCCACCAGCCAGCCAGATACCTGGGAAAGAATTCTCTGTAGTAACTTAGACTCATCCCCATCTAGTGTCTCATCACCAAAGTCATTGGTGCTATGGGCTTAGCTTTGGAACAGTCTGTAGAAGGAACCCCTTCCATGTTCCAGATCCCCAGTGAGGTCTCACATGTCCTCCAAGGTAAGCCATGGGTCTTCACCGCCTGCTTCGACTGGTGCTCTGGGCCTGCGGCACTCTTGCTTCACACTTTGGGCACCAGTCAGCAAGTCCAACTGAGACAGACCCCGATGGAGACTTGTTCATTCTTCAAGAGCTAATGCACCTCGCCAAGCATATGCAGTAGAATGACCAGACAGCAAATGTGAAAAATCGGGGTGGGGGTTGGAGGAGCTTATATAAGAAAAAGACCCCAAAATTGGGACAGTCACTATAAAATCAGGACATCTGGTCACCCTAATGTGCAGTGACGTCACACAGCGTTGTCAAACCAGTCAGGTTTATTAGTCATCTGGAACACAGCATAGGAAATCCTTAGGTTAGCATAGAGGAATGTAAGTTAAAGTCAAGTCCATTCTGAGGAGCCCAGCACCCAGCCAAGCTGTACCCCATTGTGCAAGCTTTGTGTGTCTATCAGTTTGATTTCCTTGGCCGGAACCCCAGGTCAGAGCCTCCCAACTGCCTCCAGCAGCTAGCTTTTATCCCCCACCTCACCTCTCTCCAGTTCTTTATTCCTGAGCTGGGGAGATGTGGCTCAGCCCCCCACTCCCAACTCCTCCACCCCAGGTGGAGAAGTCTATATTTTTCTGGGCCGTTGGTTGCTATGTTTCAGTGTCTGGGCAATTGGATCCGCCATTGTATTCTCAGATGCTCCAGTGATATGGGGATTAAGGCCCAGATAGCTAGCCACACCCTACCCATGTATCTTAGCTGTGTCCCTTCCCACCTTCCAGGTAATAATGCAGCACACAGGGGAAACTGAGGCACACACAGGCTTCTTTAAAATATTACAAAAAATTCCCACTTTGTCTCACCATGACCATAAAGCACTATACCAGTATAAGCACCTTATTATTTTGCAAATACACAAGTGGTACCATACATATGGGGAAAAGTTCAAACAACAAAGTATAAAGTAGGAAACTAAAACAAGTGTATCAGTCAAAAACAAAATATCAAAAGTGTCCGAAGGACTGAAGAAGGAATCACGGGCATCTGCACTGTTCAAAAGCATTGGGGTCAGCAGTGTGGCGTCTAGGAAGTCCTCATGATAAACTAGCCTGACCACCACACCTCTGACATGGCTAAGCTTGTGCCAGAGATAGGGTAGCAGCTCAAAGCCAGGCAGTCTCTCATCAGGCTGAGTGATGAGGAAGGAATTTCTTACAGAGGAAGCTGCTGGTTCCCATTCTTCTTGCCACAGTGTGGCCGCATCCACTGTGGAGATGGTTAGTAATATAGTGCAGATTGGTCTTCTGCAGGTCAGTCAGTGGTAAGGTGCCTCCTATAATTCTTTGAAAAGTGGCAGTTACATCTTAATATCCGTATAGCTGTACCTACACTAGGGGGTTGTACTCTGTGTCTTCAAGCATTACAGTAGCACAAAGTATATTAGAAAGAAAGACATGGAAGAGGAGGTTGTTAATTTGACTTATTTCTGGCATTGTGAGTTATGGCTGAAGAGCCTTCATAAATTTTGCCTTCTGGTTAGATCTGATTTAGAGAAGTCGCTGTTATTTCCTTCCCTCCTTCCAGCTGCTGGACATTGGGCCCTCACAACTTCTCTCAAGCAGGGTGGTTAACCTGGGACCACACATCCAGGCAAAATCTCTCTCCCATTGTCATGCCCATTGTCAACAGATGAGTTGGCAGGTGAGTCCCGTGTCCAGAAGGTTTGCAGAACTGGGCCCATAGGCCTAGTCTAGACTAAGATTTAAAGGCATGATGTCAGAACATGTTCTAACATTTGAAAAGTCTAGTGTAGACAAAGCAGTATAGACTTCTACACGTTAAACAGATCCAGTGAAAGCCTAGGCTCCTTTCTAGGCTTCAATTTGACCAGTTTAGCACATGTTAAAAGCAATCTACACCAGATCTTTCAAATGTGTTAGTTAGAATGTGTTAGCTAAAGTTCTACCATCACACCTTCAAACCCTAATCTAGGCAAGACCTTTCAAAGACTAAACTCTATTAGATCTGAAATCTTTGGATGTCCTCTGCATCCATGTTCTCTTATACGCAACAGCGTTTGTGTTTTGTTTGACCGATGTAGGGTTGTGTGAAATAGTCACCCCCAAATCTGAACCCCTCGGAACTGGAGGTGTTGACATTTCATCAGAATGATCTGATTTCATCCTCAGAAAGTCAATGTTTGAGGGAGTGTAGCAGGGTGGTCTACTCCTTTAAGGGCCAGAGTGCTTGGGGCCAGTCAACGTTGTTCAATGGTGAGACCCATGTGGGAAGAGATCAGGTGATGCCTATAAAAGGAGCGCAGCTGGAATGGAGGCTGTGTTGTCCTGTGACTCACCGCTGGAGCAGAGAGCATTCTAGAGGGAAAGGCCTCCGGGTCCCAGAGTCCAGTAAACTGTGCCCTGAGGGAAGGGCCTGAAAGAAACTTGAATATGGAGTTGGTCTTTCCTGGGTTGGGGGAGACAAACCAACAGTGTTAGATGGGAGTTTACTCAACATTCAGATTATCTGGGAGTGAAAAGCTCAGTGTTCTTAAAACAGCAAAAATCTCCACCAGACTAATGTCAGTGTCAGCCTGAAGACACACAAACACATTTGTGAGGAGAGTGTGAGCTGGAGGCTGGGCAGTTACATCTCCCCTGAGGCACATCCAGTCTAGGCCAGTTCCTGTTCTGCCCTGCAGCTCGCAATCCACTAAAGTAAGTGGGCAGGAATAATGATGCTTCATTCACCTCTGCTCTGCATCATCCCAAGACTCTTCATACCTTACCAGGATGCCCTTGGGAAACCGTCACCCCCTTCTACGTTCCAGCAACATGATTTTCCAGACCCCTGGCTGGAGTCTAGATGCATGCTGTTATCTAGTACAGCAACCAGTCAACAAGCTAAGACTAAGGGTGTGCTTGGGGCAGAGAGGTTAGAGACCTTTGCTTGCAGTGGGAAAGGTTATCCCTGAAAATGTTAGGGGACAGCCTCATACAGTTTCATGTATAGACCCTGAAGCAGTTCACTAAAAATGAAACCATCTGAAGGGTGGATTATGTGGTACTAAGCTCGGGAAGGCACTGGGAGCCTTTTTTTCATTGTGTATTAAAGAACAAGATAGTATATAGATCACGTCAAGCATGGCCAGTTATCTATGTGAAATTAACCAATCCCTTCCCAAGTGTCCTGTCCTAGCATGCACTGGCTCTAGTGTAAACCCCAGGCTAGATTCTTCATTCTTCTTTGATTATTTTAAAGTCTTGGTCTGTGATGTGGAAGGGAGATCACAGTGGTCTCATAATCCCCTGGGACAGCTGACACAAAAGCGGGTTAAGGGCATGTGCTTTGAGCATCTAGAACTGATTTCATAGTCTGCCTCTGAGCCTGTGCTAATCCCATTTCTTAATGGGAGTTCTTTGTTCGGCTCCTATAAATGGTTTTGCGTTTCATATCCATGGCCTCCCAAAAGCTCTTAATACGGTAATGAGCTACACGCTGAGAGTGGAATCATTGTTCAGGCAAATATGGCCACCAGCCCAGACTCAGCCACGGCTCCCACGTGGCCTTAGACCTTGAATCCTTGTTAGTGAGAGAGTCCCGGACACTAAGTTTAACTCCTGTTCTCTTCTCAGAGCCCTGGGGACTTCAGTTGACACCATAAAGGACCGTGATACAATGTCTGCTCTGAGAGATGGTGCCTCTAAGAGCCTATCACATGTATTCTTCGCAGTGAAGAATGAACCCTTTTTTGTCACTGAGAGACAAGACTAAAAACATTCCCCATACACTCCAGCACACACCAGCCATGTGAAAACCAAATGAAACCGACACCTTTTCCCCTCTTTCCTCCCTCATTTCTGTTTGTCTTTAGCCTTGGCCCATCCAGCCCATAGTTAAATCCACCAGTTCAGCTGAAAATATGGGTTGGAAGGGGGATGAACGACTCTCTCCTAAATATAGGGGGCAAAAGCCTCTGCTAAACTCCATTGGGATCAATGGAGCTGTCTCCACTTAGGGCAACAGAGATTTTAGCTCAGTGGCTTCTGTCGTGGTGCTTTAATAGAGGTGACATGAGGATACTGCAGGCAATGCTGGATGAGACAGCAGTTGTTTAGCGACGCGTCACGTTGAACTGGGCACTCTTGTGTTTGCGGGAGAATGGCATCTGCTCTCTTGATTTTTCTCCACCACAGGCTGCTTTAGAACCCTAGAGAAAACTCGGGCACAAAGAGGAGTCATACATTCCTCCTGCCACAGGGTGTCAGAGTTGGGCAGAGTTGGGCTAGGCAGCTCATGAGTCAGGGACTAAGAGTTTCATTTCAAAGGAAAGGGATGTTGTCCCTTTGTCACCATGTGTTAGGGCCTCAGTGTTGTTAGGTCATGCTGCAGGTGTGGGGGTTTCCACAATTCAACCCACATTCAGGATGTTTTGTTTGTGCCTCTGGCACAGGAGAGAGCAGTGAACGTCTGGAGCATCCAGCAATATTCAGGACGGGTGTGATCCAAGAGATTTAATGAAGCGATCTGTGTACATAAGCGTTGCTTCTGAGAATGCTAATGCTCTGGACAGCTTGTCCTGCCTTGAAGGAAAGACTGCTTCCTTCAGAAATAACAGCTGAGCTGCTGGTATTCTAAGGCATAGATCCAATCAGGCAAAAGAGTGATAACTCACATCTGTCTTTCAGATGAGATATAAAACCAAGGCTCTGACCTTGTGAAAGTTAAAAAGCCCCATTTAATGGGGCCTCAATCCCAATTCTGTTTTGGGGAACATGTCTATGTGAACATCCCCTTGTCATTTCAATTAGAGGTCTAATCATAGAATCCTAGAACTGGAAAGGACCCTGAGAGGTCATCTAGTCCAGTCCCCTGCACTCATGGCAGGACTAAGTATTATCTCTAGACCATCCCTGACAGGTGTGTGTCCAACTTACTCTTAAAAATCTCCAATGAGGGAGATTCCACAACCTCCCTAGGCAATTTATTCCCCTGCTTAACCATCCTGATAGTTAGGAAGTTTTTCCTAATGTCCAAATTCTTCACTTCCCCTCCTGAAAACTGTTGCATGGTGCTTCTAGCAAATCACTGCAGCTGGAAACACTGCCAATGGTACTGCATCGAAAGTAATGGAGTTATATCAGCTGCTGCACTCCACCCCAGAGGGTGCTGCACTTAAGAGCTGATTGAGTGATCCCTACATATTCAGCATGTAAATCACTTTGGGATCCTTCCAGATGAAAGGTGTTCTATAAGTATTACAATTAATAGGCTTGCAAAGGGGGCAAATGACCCTTTCACGTCTTTCCTGGGTCTTCACAAAACTCAGCCTCTACAGTTAGGATTTCATGCACCAGGTATCCAGTGAGGGGGGACAGGCCCCAGACCTCTATGCCAGTCACCATTTGTGTCATTTAGCTGGCCCCAGACCCCTGTGCCAGTCACCACACATGCCAATTATCCCCCCTGAACCTCTGCTGTATGTTGTATCTCATTCCCATCTCCTTTGTCTGTTCATGTGTCTCTTCCCACTGTAAGGCTGATGGGCAGAGGCTCCACCCAGCACATTGTAGACACTGCTGCAGTTTAAACACCAAACAGGGTCAGCAGACAGACAAGATTCCCCCACACCAACGTACCTCAGCAGCAATGTGGAGGCGGGTGGGACCTGTTGGTCTGAGACAGGAGTTCAGTGGTCTTCATGGCCCATTCTGTCCTTGGCCACTCTGCTGAGGCTGCCAATCAGGATGCACTCAGTATTGTCAATGTCCCATGATCCACTAGGGCCTGCACACAATCCGGAGGGGATTGGATTTCTACAACAGCTCTTCCGACTGACGCTTGGGCTACACTGGGGGGAGGAGGGGGTTCGAACTAAGATACACAACTTCAGCTACGCTCTTCACATAGCTAAAGTCGAAGTATCTTAGTTCGACTTACCTGGCCGTCCCCATGGCAGCAGGTCGACCACGGCCGCTCCTGTGCCAATTCCGCTTACTCCTCCTGCTGAGGTGGAGTACAGCCGTTGATTTGAGGATCGATTTCTCATGTCTAGATGAGATGTGATAAATTGATCCCTGATATATCAAGCGCTATTCGCCAATCCTGCCGTACCCTGAGACTAGGACTAACTCGAACTCATCTTCTCCCTCTCCTGGTGAGGTCAGCATGGACTCGTCTCTCCGGATGGGAGCCAAAGAGCTGTGTGAAGCCAGCTCTGAGATTGCACAGCAAAATTACGGATAGCCAGGAACTCCAAAAGCCCTAAGCCAGCAGCACCAGGCACTCACCCTCATTGCACATGTTCTGTGAGTTCTGCAGTAGCAAGAGTAACCGGCAGAAAATAGCAAATGTGAAACACTCACATGTTGGGAGCTTGTATTTTCCATCTCCTGGCATCTCAACGTGCTGCTCTACATTACACCAGAGCAGGATGGCCAACTCCAAATATCCAAAAAATGAACAGTCAGCCCCCACCCCCCATCATAAAACTGGCTTAAAAATCACAAGATTTCTTTAAGAAAATGTAACTTTCTGGTTCTTTTTCTTTGCCTTCTGGCTTCTGAGTCTTCAGAGTGCATTCAGGTCACATTTTCAAGCTTTTCTGCACAAGAGCTTTTTAAATGGAAGCTAAGATTCTCTTGCCATCACACAACTCCACTTGCTGAGCTCTTTGAAACAAAACACTAGTTATCAGGAGACCTGAGATCAAATCATCACAGCTGACAACATTGCCAGGGTACTGCTTTGAAAGTAACGGAGTTATGTCAGCATAAAACTGAAGCAATAGAGAATCGGGTGTGATTTTAACTCTGTAACCTAATGCTGCATAAATGCTAGCTGGGTTTATTAGGTTTTTTATTTCTTTAAAGGAGAAAAATATGGAGCTCCCATTCTTGTGACACATATAGACTCCCATCTCTGTAGCTGTTCAGCTTGTGGAGCTAACAAACTCCCTGGTTTTATCAGCAGAACTTGAAAATTCTTTAATTTAGAGCTCTACTTGACTTGCAGAGCTTACAGGGGTTCTCTGCTTTGCCAATGGAGTTTTTAAATTCTTTGAATCAGATGGTGTGTTCTTAGGACTCAGTCTTGCTCAGTGCTGGGCACCGTGGGTGTTGAGGTCACTCACTCAGCACCCATATGGTTAAGATCTCGATCCTGAATCCAGATCTGTGTTGCAATCACTTGCGCATGCATAAAGCTCTGTGTGGACACAAACATCTGCTCATGTGTAACTGATTGCAGGAGTAGGGTAGATTCCAGGGCATGTTCCACCATTTATGTTAAGGGCTTGTCTACACAGGGAAATAGCCTGGAATAGCTAATATCGAAAGGTTATTGCTCTTTAAATTCACACCCTGGCTTATTTTGCAATAGCTTCCCCGTGTAGACAAGCCCAAAGACTTTCTAGCCTTGGCTAAATACAAACCAGGGCCTATATTTTCAAAAGTCGCTAGTGATTTTTGAGTGCCCAAGTGGAGGGACTTTAAGGAGCCTGATTTTCAGACAGAGCTGGGCACTCATCTTCTGAAAATCAGACTCATTTATAGTGCTGAGACTGGAAACCTTAAAATCAAGGCACAGCAAGCATGACTCATTTTAAAACGCAGGCTCCTTTTTTCCAGACCAAGTCCTCAGTGACATTAATGGCAAGTTTCCACTTAGAAAGGGAGTGATTTGCTTTTCTTTGCACCTCTCTCATCCCCATTTGTCCTGAATTTTTGGGTTTGATTTAATTAGAAGAAATGCATAGCCTTGTACCAGCAGTAGTTACAGCTCATGTAATCAGATTATGAATTTATCCTAAATACTCTGATCTGTGTCTTAATTGTGGACTAACACCCTCTACGAACAGTCACAGAAGGAACCAGTGTTTTCAGACAGAACAATCTGGGATTTACTGGTAGAAATAAGAACGATGGGAATCGAAACCTAACAAAGGAAGCATTTTAAACTCAGCTCTTTGGCAGGAGGTTTTGCTTTTTAGTTTGTTTTTGACATTGTTAACTGGTGTCTTGGGAGGGAAAAAGACATTGAGAAGAGGGTGATTTAACTCACTAGTGAAGTCCCACGGGGTGTCCCACGTCAGAATAGCGCTAAATCATTTCTGCCCAGAACACTTTAAACCCTGGTTACAAGGGCTCTCAACTGTAGGAGGTTGTTATGGGGCCGTCCATAAATGATGAAACACATTATTTTGGGTACTTTTCAAGACTCATCCAGGCTGTGTATGGCTGAAAAGGGCCCGTCCCCCAGCTCCTGCCCTCAGATGCCACCACATACCATTAAGGGTTGTATTCATCCCCTCTGCTAGCACCCCGACTGAGCAATCTTTCTCTTGCGTGCATGCCCACGTTTTATTCTCTCATCCTTTGCAAACAGACCGGGACACCTTTCTTTCCCTCCCTCCCGTAAATGCTTCATCCTCCTTTGTCTAGATATTGTGGGGGTAAAATAAGTCACCCCAAACAATATCCCGCGAATCACCGCCAACAATGGCTCTGCCTTCTCCTAATCCCCTCCAAACACAGCACTGCCTCACCAAGGCATTATTACACCCCCCAGATTTCAGTCCTCTCTGCAAACACCTCCACTATCGAGTGACCAAGGGGTTTTCATCCTGTCTGCCACAACCCTCTACGCTCTCCAGGACTTTATTCTCTTCTGCAAATTCCTCCACAACAGAGGCGGGTTAAATACTCCTAAAAACCTCAGGTCTATACCCCCGCGGTGCCCTGCACTGCCCCCGTCCGCAGGATCCTGAGCGATCGCTCGGTGCCGCGGAGTGTATTGTTTTTCAGCCGGACCTACTGCATTCTTTCCGGGACGCGTGTTCCATTCCATCCCATTCACAGAAAACCCCCTGCCTTCAGCCGCCTTCTTGACAGGCTGCTGGGGTTTCCTAGGCGGGCCCCCGCGAGCGGCCCTCTGATTGGCTCAGAAAGAAGGAGGAGTCTGGCCGAAAGCACAAAACTTGCCGCGCCGGTGTGATAATAGCTCTTAGAATTTAGTCCTTTTCGGATTGTGACCTATTGTCTTCCTGTGCAGAAGAGAAGAGCGTTTTCCCAGCCCGTCATGGCCAGCCCCACAGAAAACACGAACAATACAGGTTAGTGCTGCCTCCTTCTGTATTAACTTTTCCCCCTCTGCTGTGAGTTATTACAATTATATTTGATTACTGAAATGGAAACGAGTTTCTATTCATTAATGTATTTGAAAATTCTTATTGACCTTCTCTGGCTGTTGTTAACAAACTCTTAGCACTTTGTATGTTTAACTTTTCATGTCATCCTTAGACAATCCATTTTTTAAAAAGGATAATATTGTAAAGGTTGTTGCATCAGTTTGAATGTTATAGTATGAATTAGCTGCATCACTACTCTCTATCTTTTTGGTGGAGAGAAATAATTGTTCAGTGTGTTTGTATTTTTAAAAGATCTCTCCTCACCCTCATTTATGGAACTTCTCTCTGTTCAATATAATATGTTGCTATAGACTGATTTAAAATCACAATAACGCATTATCATAAATGGTGTTAAATAACCAAAAAAAGCTTTTCTTGAAAACAATTCATTTCACAAGAATAATTCCCATGCGCTATTTTAAAAAAATCAAACATGGAGTGTGTATTTTAGCTTATTTGCCCTTAGCCTAAAACCTGATCAGAGGAAGAATGTCAGAGACTTGCTGCTTGATTTTTAAACCAATTACAGTGAGCTTGCTCTTTCATCTCCTCATTCATATTAAAGAGGGAGAGATGTTATCTTAGATATACATATTGTATGTGTATTTACTTTCAGTTTGTATACACAGTCAATGAAAAAGGAGTGCCTACCCTTTGCCTTAAGTAATCCTTGACCTATTTTAAAAATAAAGTTAATTATTGGGTAAAGAGTCTACGTAACATAAATCATCACACAGCAACTAAAACATACATCTCTGATCTTTATGATCTTGCAACAGTCTTCTCGTAGCGTCTCTCAGCCCCAGAAAACAAATGTTCTTTGAAATTTGGTCTGAAATAAAGAAGAAAGAAATAGATGTGTTCCTAAAAGTCCAAGTCACAAGTTTGTGTCATTAAGAGACATTCCTTTACTCTTATTGAAATAGTTGATTTTTTTTTTTGTTCACATTGTTACTGCCATTAATAATAAAAATCTATCTGGTTTCAAAAAATGGTTGGTAACCTGCCATCCAAAATGTCACAAATCCTATAGTACTTTATTATGTTTACAGATAACTGCAACTTGGGCTCAATTAACATTTCTTTTTGTGGGATTGCAATAAATAAATAAGTCCCTAGCCTCTGTTTGTTTGTCAGAGGATGGAGATGGATGGTAGGAGACAGATCACTTGATCATTACCTGTTCAGTTCACTCCCTCTGGAGCACCTGGCATTGGCCACTGTCAGAAGACAAGATACTGGGCTGGATGGACCTTTGGTCTGACCCAGTACGGCCATTCTTATTTAACAACCCCAAAGCCCAGCAAGCTTTTGTCCCCTGCTCCAACCTATTATGCTGTTCCACAAAGCTAGGGTGACTTTTTTTTCCTGGATTATAATTCACTGTAGCTTAACATTTCTTAAGAGTAAACTTCTTCATGGAACTGTTTTCACCCTTCAGACAGAATTTTGTGGCCTAGTCCTCAGCTCATTTCACTGGCTTCAATGGATTAAGGGTTCCAGGATCAGACTGTGGTGTTATATTTCTTCTTCTCATGAATGTTAAAGGATGGGTAATAGCTCTTGTGGGTTTGTGTCCCTGCGTGCAGGGAGCAGTATCCATACACAGCCATGTTTTGATAAAAATCCTCCCTGCCTCATTTTTTTTCTTTATCATGTACTGATGGTGCTGACTATGAGGTCAGCTCCAGCTCCCAGACTTAAAGGGTACAGAGCAGTAGCTGCAGTAGTGTTGAATCTCAAACCCGTAGCTCCTGTCTCATGAGGAGGCAAGTCAGCTGTCTCCAGTGTTAACCATGATTCCTTCCAAGGTTGTGGGGGGAAAAAACCCATCATGGGATCACGCTCCTGTAAACTGATTACTAGCCATTAATTATTCCAAGCAGCAACTTTTCTTAGGCTTCACGGGGAGAAAGCTGCCGATCTGCATTTCTGCCCAGAAGAGTAAATACATGTTGTACAATGGAAGGGGAAAAAGTAGACTGCTTTATTGAAGACTGGGAAATATTCCCTCTCTAACCTGTGGTAAGAACCACAAAACAAGTTACTTATTAGGGACTGTCAGAGAGCCAAGATATGTCACTCAGAAGGCACTCTGGCAGCACAATTCTACCTCCTCTTGCCATACTCTGTAACTAAAAACAGTTGCTGGTCTATAGAAGTTGCATTGTGTCTGTTTCCTGCCATCTGCATATAACCTGTGTACTGTTAGCCTCATTCTTGAAATGGCACAAGGATCGGGGCCATAAACTGTTATCTCTCACTCCTATGCACACACCCACCCATGCATGCCCACACGGAAGTCAGGCTTCATGACATTCTCGATTATCTTGTCTGTGCTTGTGTTTGTAAGGGGTGTAAGTTTTAAGCTGTACATGTAGGAGGAGAATTTTCTGATCTTTCTGAGAGCTGTTATTCGTGGGTGACCGATGAGATCTTCCTCTGAGAGTGGTGCTCTAAATAGCCACAAATTTGCAAAGACACGGCTGGATCCCAGCTAAGCTAAATCCAGAGTATATACTTGTTCATAAACCTAATTTTTTTAGTAAAAAGGGGACGTGTCAGAACTTATGAATGGGTACAGAGACGGGGAGGGGTGGGACACAGCTTCTCCCCGCAACAGAGGGGGGCGAGGAGAGGCAGCACAGTCAGCAGAGCCAGAATGGAAAAGGCAGGGCCAGAGACTCTCTGCTTCTGGCCACCAGCCACTGAAACTCTTGGGCTGGCAGGCTGCGGCCCCGCCCGCCAGAGCATGCTGCTCTAGCTAGGCCAGAGACATCCTCCCCTGGCCTGCCTCAGCTAAGGTGGGAAAGGATGGGATGGGGAGAGTGTGGGGGTCCTGGGCTAGGAGTGGAGTCATGGGGGGGGTGGGCAAGGGGGTTACTCCCTTGACCCCCAGATTCTCCCCCTCCCAAAAATTTCCCCACCAGTTGCTGTCCTGGATGATGAGCAGTTGGAGGTCTGGGACACTGTGTTTATTTAGGTTTACCTCCGGACGCTCAAGGTAAACCATCTTGGCCCACCAGGAACTTATCCTGATGGCTCAGGAGCCAAAGTTTGCCCACCCCTGAATTATAGGGTCATTTTATGAATGGGTCATAAAAAGTTTCCATTTTTACTTATCCATTGGGAGCAGAGTCATCTTATAAATGAACTGGTTTATGATTGAGTCTACATGGTAACTCAATGGGATTAAATCTGATTTACACCAGCATAGATGAAATCAGAACCCAATTTGTGGATCCCAGTAGCTTGCCAGGATCCATTTCAATTGAGTATGTCAGTTCTCATACAGTTCAGAAGGGTTATTTTTGATTTTATTTTTTTAAAGTCTACTGTCATGAAAACCGTTGAGGAAATGTGCACATAAATAATAGGCTCTTGTATGTGATTGAACTTGAAGCCAGCAAAGCAAGGAGATTGATGGATAATGGAGCAGGATGGCTTTCCATCTTAAACTTGTCCTAATCTTCATGAGTAGTGCAGGGGAGTCTCCAACTCACACAGGAGAGTGTATTCTATAAACAACCTAATCATGACAAGCTTTTCCTTACTCCAGTCGGCTTGCGCCACAACCTTTGGGTCCCATAAATACAAGCTATTGTGAGTTGAAGAGGGAGCGCATGTGAACAGAAGGAGCTTTCAATAGTCTTTCGGAGATCACAGAGCAAATGTTTACATCGTAAACTCTTTGAAGCTAAGATCTTATTTTAAGCTCTCTCTGCCAAGTGCTCAGTGAGCTGTTGGTGTGATCCCAAGAAGATTGCACTCTTTCTGGGGATAATTCGCCACTTCCAGAGAGAAATGATAAGGCAAAGTGGATGCTGAGGTCAAGGCACAGACCTGGGATTTGGGAGAGCTGAGTCCTGTCCCAGACTCTGCCACAAGCTTCCAGTGGGACCTCCGAGAAGACAGTTGGCCTCTCCATGCCTTAGTTCCCCATATGTAAAATAGGGGTGTCAGTACTGTCATGGGGGTTGTGAGGGCAAATCCACTGGGTGATTAGCTACACAGGTTTCCAGCAGTCGAGGCTCTGGCCTCTTAATGTTTGTGAGCCATCTGGCTACTATGGTGATGGGCCTATATATGTGGCTAGAGAGACTCAGCTGACAGACCTGTTTCTGCTCACGCACCAGTTTCCCAGTGGAGGGCCTATTGACTTACCCCACTCTCAGGGAGAGCAGAATCTGGCTCCGTGTTGTGTAGAGTGATGGTTTGTAAATGAGCTGAAGAGTGGTGTCTCCTGCAGTCCTGTGGTGCAGCCGTGCAGCTCTTCTTTCTGCAAGTCTGCAACGTTGCTTCTTTATTACACTCTGAGGTTACTGTGTAAGTTCCTCAAGGCCAGCTGCGTTGGGGGGGGAAAATGGCAGTGGGTTAAAATCCTCCCTGCTGTAACTTTCCTGAGGGCAATGGGGTTACACCAGGGAGGAGACTGACTCAGTGGGTCAAAGTCAGTGATGATGTGATTGTGGCTTAGTGACAAACTAATTGTCACAACCAAAGTGCTGATGCACCAGCTGGTGGGATGTTCACTGAAGTCAATGGAAGTAGCTCGTATTGCTCTCAGCTGCATTTGGCGCCTTTTTGCTGGTGGAGCTGCAGAAGCAACATGCTCACCCCTCAAGGGGGAAGAAGAACCTTTCCCCACCCATCAGCAACCCTGCTGCTCCTTAGCTGGCTAGAATTGCTGGCTCTCTTACAGCCTTTCATAGCTAGAAGTGAGGCTGAAAAAGTTCTGAGGGGGGTGGGGAAGAGTGGTCTGTCCCGTTGCTGAAGCTGGTGGCCTGGGTCTGCACAGACATATCCTGGAGTACATCTGCTGCTCTGCCCCTAGGCTGGGATGACCGCACAGCTTTCCCAGCACTCCCTGCTGCGTTTCAAATGTTGGCTTTTTTCTCCCTAAAGAGTTGCCAAAGTTGATAGTCGCAGCTCATAGCTTCAGAACAAAAGTCAAATTATAGAGGAGACGCTGCCAATTGTATTTATACTGCTTGATTTGCACATAGCTGGAAGGCTGGTCCTGGAAAGTCACTCAGCTCCCAAGAAGTAAATACAGGGCTCCTTTAAAATCCTGACAGTTTCCTATACAAATTTACATCCCTGGGTTTCCCCCCTCCTATGCCCATTAAAAACTACTGGAAGAAATCCAGTGAACTGGCATGATCTGATTCCGATCTCGCGTTGGTGTAAACCGGGAGTAACCATTGAAATTGGTGATATTACCCTGGGTAAGGCAGTAAGTGAGAGCAGAATCAGGCCCAGCATCTGTCTCCGATTGCTGCACAACTGCATCCGCGCTGTTGCTGACACAGTTTCAATCATTCTGTAGACAGAGCTCTTGTGTCCTCAAGTCACACTCGTGAGCACCATTGCAAATGAGTGGCTGCACAATCATTGGCTGATTAGGACCTGTTGGCCAGTCAATCACAGGGATAACTGAGAGCAAGGGGTTAATCATATCTGACTCACTAGCCCATGATGCTGAGAACATAACTGGGACTGGCTGCTGGGGTGTACATGGTGGGAATTCTGGGGGTGGAGAAAGGCACACCCAGGCAGCAGCTCCTCCTGTGTTCCATTATGTACATGACTAACGGTGGCCATTCTATTGAAATGCTCTTCTGCTCTTCGGATCACTTCAAAGTTGCTTTTCTAGTCCCTCCCCCTTACTCCGATACAGGTCCTGACTCTGATCACTCTCACGTGGGCTCTACACTGGGGTAACGTCACTGACCTCCGGCTCCTAGTCTGTCTGCTCCCCCCAGTGCACAGAATTCCCAGTTGTCCCTCAATCTGGCCACTGAGGATGCAAGAGCCTTCCCCCATGCAGCTCCCACCACCCAGGACAACTACTGTCTTCTCCCCATGTCATCTGATTTCCAAGCTTCACAGCAAACCTCTTTCCTCCTTTCCCCCATAATTTCCCTCTCCTTCTGATATTCTGATTCCTCTTTCCCACTCTACCCTGACGTACTCCTGGGTTCTGTGTGTGTGTGTATGTCTGCCTTTGCCTCCGAATGACTCACTGGGCTGATCTGTTGACCCTTCAGTGCTGCCAGACGACCTCAATGACCTCCTGAGAGAGTTTGACGAGGTGATCGACGACTTTGACAAGGGTGAAGTGTGTCAGTATGAGCAGCACCTGGAGGAGCTGAAGAGACGGACCCTCCACAGTGTCTATGACAGCGGCATCGATGAGCTAGAAAGTGAGTTTTGGGACCTTCGGTTCAGAATAAAAGGAATCACGGTGCTCCCCCGGGAGGGGAGGAGGTATTGCATTATTGGGGGGGAAAACTCCACTGAGAGGAACAAGGGGAAACTTGTCTGCCGCCTCCATCCCCACCCAATCACTTACTATCTCGCTGGACATCCCTCGAATGTGGCTGCAAGGCTTCTGCAATTTTACCTCCCCAACTGTCTGTGGAAGCACTTCTGGTTTGTTCAGTGACTCAACTTCCAGGTCACTCCATCTTTGAGTATCCCCATGTTGGCCACACATTCATGGCTCTCTTCCCTCTAAGTCTGTTAGGTAGCACCTGTGCTTACTCTGAGGGGCTGTGATGTCTGTGTGCCTGACAGGTGCATCTTTAAAGTCAAGCATTTGTCAGCCTCTGCGTTGAATCCCCCATGCAAGAGGGAATTTAATGGCTTCACTGTTGCATAACATACCAGGGTCTTTGGCCAAAACCCACCTCTCTGATCTTTCTCTGCCCCCACATGCCTGTGATAAAACTACTGAAGTTCCAGATCACTGTGTTCCACCATCACACTCAGACTGCAGAGGATGCCGTTAGATTGAATTTGGCCTCTGCTGGGCTGGTAAAAGTGCATTGTTCCCTTTTGCAGCTGGGACTTGTAGCAAGAGTGATGCAGTTCAGCAGCTCAACTGGCTGAAAGTGCGACCCAGCAGCTAGATTTGGGAATCCATGTTGCACTATGTTGGCCCCTGTCCCCTACTGGCATATTTATAATGCCTCTGTGTCCCTTGGAGTTAGATAATGCCTCGGTGCAGTGACTGATCTTGTTCTGTCCACAGGTACCAGCACGTCTCCTGGGAGCAGTTTAAACTCCAGCGAGGAAGATCTCAACACGTCGGCCAACATTGCTAACTCCAAAGGTAAGACCAGGCCAAAGCCCCATCAAAAAGTTCTCTTCAGGAGATACCATGGGGAATCCTATTTAAAGAGCCCTCAGGATAGAAATATTCAAGATCTAAGCCCATTCCCTCAGCAATGGCCCTAGAGAAATTGAATGCCTTAAAGGTAAGGTGCATTCAGATCAGTAACTGCAGCAGATCCACGTTTTTATGAGGGTATCATGGCTAGCGGGGTGTGTTTTGTGAGGAGTGGAGAGTAAAGTCGACTCCCTCTGGATTGCAGAATGTGCATGAAGTTACCGATCTAGGTTTCTGATCCAGACTGGAATCAGATCTGATGGGTCCATTCAGAGCTCAGGGTCCCAGTCCAGAACCTTGTTACTGAAAGGGTCACCCAGCCCTGGCACTGACAGAGGGCTCAGCAGAGGCTGATCTCAAAAGCCGTGGCTGGCATGGAACAGGAACAAGCAATACTTGGGTCTGTAGCCCTGATTTTTCCATCTACAGCAGAACGCCACTGACTTGTGTGGAGTTACTCCTGACTCGCCCCAGGGAATGTGAGATGAGAAGCGGCTCTTGCCTCCAAGCTGTCAGTTCCTCCTAATATTCAACCTGAATTTTCCTTTGCTTAAGTTCAGCCCATCAGTCCAGGTGACACCACTTTAGGCCGCCCTAAACCCCAGAAGCATGTTGGCTGGCTTCAGTGGCTGACCTGGTAGTTGCACAAGGACCTGTGTCCCCTGTAGAAATAAGACCAGAATCTGTATTGAGGATTCAGAGATTAAGGAGAGTCCCCTGCACACACTTCTGTGCCACAATAAAGGGACCATGGCTTAAGTGTCTGATGCTCTCCCAGGCATCTCCTGGGGACACCACCATCATTCCTCAGGCTCTTCAATTCCTAGTCAGGACTTTGGCAAGACTGTCCCCAGAAAAATCCATCCCACATTTTGCCCTAAGATGAGTGTGTACAGTGCAGGGCCTTAAGAGATTAATAAATGCTACTGCAGGGCTGATGTGATCAGTGAAGATCACAGTATATCCAGCTCACTGCTTTGGTTTAAGGCGTTCCCAAGGACCTTGGCCATAACACTAGGCAGAACAATCCTTTGTACTTCAGACTGGCCATCCAAAATACCCCACAAGCCAGTTAGATATCACATGAAGGCTATGTCTACACTACAAGCGAGGGATGCGATTCCCTGGCTCACGTACACATGCTCACGCTAGCTCAGTGAGCGCTAGCATGAGTATAAAGAGCACTGTAGTTGTGGTAGCCCAGGTAGTGACAGAGGAGGCATGCCTGAGCTGTGCTGAGTGCAAACCTGCCGCAAAACAGAGGGTATGTACTTGGCAGGGCTCAGCCACCTCTGCTGGGCTACCCCGTGCCACCGGGCCTACGTTCTTGCAGCTGCATGGAGTGAGCGCCAGTGTGTGCACACAAACCCTTAGTTCACAGGCTAGTCTATAAACTACATCCCAGATGTTCCGAATCCTTGTGACAAGACATGCCAATGGATGATGTTGTGAAAGCAGTAATAGTAGCATGGCCTGAGCAGCCATGGGCAGAAGAGGCCGAGGAGAATCCCTTTGGTAACGTGCTCTGGGATGGGTGTGGCACGCCAAGCATCTAACCATGGGGCTTTTTCTCTCTTAGCTAAGCTCGGGGATACACAGGAACTGGAGGAGTTCATTGCGGATCTGGATAAAGTGCTAAAGGGTATGTATGGAGCTTTGGTCTCTACCATGTTTTGGTGACTGCTGAAGTCCAGATCCTCCACTGGTGGCCATCAGTGCAGCTCCCCTGAAGTCAACAGCTGACCCAGGCTGACAATTGTCCCTAGGCATGACTGTGTCTGACCATGCCTCTCCTCATTCTCCATGCTGGGCAGTCCCTTGCGGTAGCTCTGCCTGTCTTGTGGTGGCTGCATCCTGCTCTCTTCTAACATTAGGAATTGGACCTTAACAGACAACATGGGAACCTGGCAGGTGTGAATTCCAGCCTGCTGTCTCCAGGGCTGTAGAGCCGCTGGGCTGGAAGGTGGTGTCCAGGCTACAGTGTAGCCTCCTGGGTTAGTCTGGCACAAGGCAGCCATGGTGGGGAATGAAATCTAGTGTTTAAGGGTGGGGTTTTCAATGGGAGTTAGGTGCCTGAATCCCATAAAGTGTCACTCAGCTCTCTTGGAATCAATAAACCCAGGCACCTAACTCCCTCAGGCTTGTTAGGAACACCAGCATTAAACACTAGTGGAATCAGGAGATCTTGGGTGAAATCCTGGCCCCATTGGAGTCTGTGGCAAAACTCCCCCTCACCAGGATTTCCTCCTGGGATTCCATCTAGTCTCTTCCACCCAGTTGCTGGGGTGATCTTGGGTGAATCTCTCCTTTCCCCTCTGTGCCACTCTATGCCAACTGTCAAGTGGGAGTGATGATCCAGTCCTGCCCTGAGGGAGGAGGCTGGGGGGATTGACCGATATTGGTGAAGTGCTGGGCGTGCTACAGGTGATAAATTCTACAGTCTCTATCATTCAGGGCTCCATTGGCCCAGTGTGTTTGGGGCAGCCCTGGCACGCTGCTGCCCGAGCTCTGCACCCCTGCTGCTTCCTTGCAGCCCCCCTCTCGTGGGAGAGGTGAGGGGAAATGACAGCACTTCCTGATTACATTTGTCTCACGCAGTGCTGGCGCTGGCAGGAAACCCCCCAGAGAGCTGGCCCGGGCTGGATTTCCCCTCACTCAAGCAGCTGGTAGCAATGAAAAAAATCAATGCAGTGTGGATGTCCAGCATATAGGATAACCTATAGTGATAGGAGCTCAGGACAGCAGGCTGGAACTGAGCTGCTATTGGACAAACACTGACCTGCAGGCCTGTAACACTGGCCTTTACCAAGCAGGGCAAGAGATCTTTCCTGCGACTCCCTTTTTGCCTGCTGCATTGCTCCCTGCTAATGAAACCTAGGTGGGTTTTACATACGTAGGTGGGAGAGGGTTTCTATCTTCAGTTTTGTGTAAGGGAAATTCTTGCCCTTTCCTGCCCGCCGTATGCAGACACTGACCACAACCTCTGGCCCACTTCTCTAGAATGAGTGAAAAAGCTGCAAATCGAATCCCCACCCATTCATAGCGGCTCACTTGGGAGAGAAGCAGTAATAACAAAACGCTGCTCTCCTTCAGTGCCTGGGTGCCAGGCATCTCCACGCACTTTGCAGGATGGCTGGTTTCCATCTCTACAGATGGGGAAACTGAGACACAATTAAGGTCCAAACTTTCAAGTCATTTTTTGGTGCCCAGCTTAAGGCGGTTAGGGTCTGACTATTCAGAGGTGCTGAGCAGCTCCCCTGGCGTTCCTCTGGCGTTCAGCACTCTTGAATGTCTCCCCCCACAGAAGTCACAAGTTGGCACCTAAAATCAGTTGGTCATTGTTGAAATGTTGGCTGTTAACCCCAACCAGAACCAGGAACCGGATCCAGGAGGCCTGATTCCCAGTCTCCTGCTTTAACCACTACACACACAGCCTGACAAAACAGGGTTTGAGTTTCCTTTGCATTAGCTGAGTTCAATGGCCTAACCATACATTTTCTTCTTTGCTCTGCAGAGATGTGAGATGCTGTCTCTGACCTGGAGTTTTGAGAAAAGGTTATGGAAGATCTGAGATGTTTCTCACTGTTCCACCCCATCCTTTCATGTTCTACTCCAGAAGAGCAGGGTCTAAAATTCATACCCCATGGGGCAAGGATAATACAGGCACACTTCCCAGCTGCAGCAACAACAGAAGACCTGGAGTGCAAATCCATCATGCCTGAGACTCATGGCTGGTTTCCTTCTGTCATCTGACTGTCCTGCTTCAGACAATCAGCATAAATAGCAAATACTGATTCGTTTCAGGGTGGGGGCACTTACGAGTTGGGATTTATTTAGGTACTGGCCTTGGCGTGTTTTCTTCTGCATTTGATGGGCTACTAACCACAAACTTTCTACTTTCAAGGCAAAATTTCTCCAGCTGTTACCCAGAGCACTCCTCCACCCTCCTCTTCCCAATGTATTGTCTCCCCATCTCTGAGGGGAATCAGTGGGGTGGAGTGTTCTGAGGAGACCTCTGTAAGCAGAATTCCAAGTCCTGGAATTGTAAGCCAAGGTAAGCTACCCCTGGAGTCCAGAGTCCCATCTGTCATGAGAAGGAAAGTAGCGTGAAGCCTCTTTATTTCCCAGCTCCATCAGGGTCCTCTCTATGAGAAATTGTACAGTATTTCCTGGGCCTGTGGACAATGGTTTAATGAACCTCCTTGCTCCTGCAGTACTTTAACACTGCAGGGCTCTCTTTGGCATCAGTGGTAGTTCTGCTGGCAAATACCACCTGCAGCAATTGGTGGGCATCTCCATTTTAAAGCTGTCCAAGTGTCTGCTCACGCTATAGGCACCTTCCATAAGGGTTTAAGATGGGCTAGGCTAGCAATTGATTGCCATTTATTGTAGTTTAAGAGTGAAGAAAGACCCATACTAGCCCTCTGGATCTCCATTAGAAGGTATAATGGGACTGTGCAAACCACCAGAGCTGAACATCCCTCAGCTTTGGATCTGGGTCACAGCTTTACAGTTGACAACACCTAATTTTGTGTTGATCCATATTGTCCAAAGGAGGCTGTCGAATCCTAATAAATGACCTTTAATAATGACCCTGAGCCTGATCTTCAGCTGCCATAAAGTGATGTATCTCCCTTGACTTCCAAGGAGAAATGCCAAAGTACCACCAGCTGAGGATCTGTGCAATGAGGTGTCTCTCTTCAGGTTCAAGAAGATAGTTATTGCCTAAATCAGTGGTTTCCAACCAATGGCCTGTGACCCTTTGGGGGGTCCATGAACTATGATTTCCAAAGGGGTCCACAACTCCATTTGAAATGTTTTAGGGTCTTCAAATGGCCTAAATAAACAGACAATGGTTTTGAATTTCTCATAAGTCCCCGGCTGTTTACTGGATGTTTTCAGACCAAACCCTAAGTGCCTCTGTCTTGAATGCTTGTATTCTGTTGTACATATTGTAAAATAAGGATGATTCTAAAATTTTTATACAGAAGTGCATGTATTTTATGAATAAAAGGATTTTGTGGAGCCTTCACTCAGTGTGGATTTGCTCTGAATGCTGCCTCTAAGGCTTTCCCATTCCTGGAGTCTCAGAGCTGTGCACTCAAGTAACCTTGTAGTTAGAGGGTTGCGCCTAACCCCATGGACAAAGGATCTGTGATGGGAGCTGGGGCTAAGTGATTCTCCCACATGGGCTATGTTTGACCCTTGGGTCACCCTGAGAAATATCGCAGCATTCGGACAGAAGTAGCCAAGCAACGAGGATGCTTGAAAAAGTCTTCAATGGGCATGGTGGCTCATATGCAATGACTGTATCCTCTGGCCCCCGGAGTCCTTATTTCAGTGGAGATGTGATGACTGACAGTTGAGGCTGAGACTTGGCTTTGTTTTCTACAGGCTCCAAAACTGACCTATTGAGTCAGATTGTCTTGAAAATGACTGTGCCTCAGGGGAGTGCTAGTAGTCCAAATCTGAGTCCATTTCAGCAAGGGCTTCCTGAGATACAGCCCACTAAATAATAAATCAAATGATATCCCAAGGTTAGGGGTCTTATAACATTTGCCCACATGTGGGGCAATGTTCCTTCTAATTTTTGGCAGCCCATGTGCACAAAAATTTCTTCTGTGCGAATTTTTGACAGGCTGTGTGTGCAAAAAATTTCTGTGCAAATTTTTGTGTGTGCGGTGTTTTGCCATGTTTGCAGGGTTTAGGATCTGTGTGCACATGCGCACAGCTTAGTGGGAACAGTGATGTGGGGTTCAAAGTGTGTCTCGGATCCTCCCCAAAGTGCTGTCACCCGCTGGGGATTGTCTCAGCTAGTCGCTGGCAAACCATGGTCTCTTTGAGGAAGCGCTGTTTAAAGAGTTTGTGTTGATGAGCCAGAGAAAGACACTTGCATGTCTGTGGCAGGACAGGGCATTGGAGGCAAGACCAAGTGTTCGCAAGCAACCTCACCTCAGAGCATGTGATGCAAGTTAGCATGCGATGGCCATTAAACCCAAATGGCACCTACACTACTGCAAGTCTGAGCGCTGCCCTTGTCAGCTTTCTCACGTGTGTGGTGCACCTGAGTTGCTCTCTGCATACGTCCTCTAGGATGACTTCAGGAACTTTACTGCTGGTTTACAAGCCAGGAAACTTTCCTAGGGTGACAGGCCACAGGGGGTGGGATGGAGAATCAGATGGGAAAACAGGAGTGTAAGACTGCAAGGGACAGTGAGGTGTGAGTGTGACAGGCTGTGAGTGCACAGATGAACGTGTGAGTGTGTAAGTGAATGTCTGGGTGAATGGTTATGAGTCAGTGTGTTGGAGAAGGGGTGTGTGGGGGTGTGTGTGAACCCTGAGCTGGCCAGCTCAAGTCAGGCCTCCTACAGCTGGTGCCTTGGAGTGGGTGGCTCTGATCTCACAACTGAGCTGGTGGGAGTTCTGCAGCTTGGACCAGCTGAATTTCACAGAGAGCAGGAGCAGGCGATTCTTGGCCTGAAGCTGTCCGGCTCTGTCTGTGTTTTAAAAGTGATTTTTAGAGAAATGTTGCGCACAGAACAGGACACTAAACCTTGACACGATCACAGGAGATCATCAACGGAAGGGCAGAGTGCCAGCACCAGTTTGTAGGGAACTGAACTGATGTTATTCCTCAAATATTAGGAACCTGGGGGCTCCGAGAGAGCTGAACTGAGATTTGGCACTAGAAGAAAGGTAGACAAGTGCTGGTGCTGAGGATAGGTGAGGAAAAGCGAAGAGCCTGGGTGTGGGAACGACAGTGTTTGCTCTCTGGCCGGGGAAGGTATCTGACCACTTCTCTCATTTCAGTTCTCTGTTTTAGTCTTTTTTTTTCAGTTCTTCCCCTTTTAACGCCCCACAAATTTAAATCTCACTTGAGAGGACGCAGTTACCTTCCTTCGCTTCTTGCCACATTTGTCTTTGGTAAAAGGAGGATGAGCCCAAAACAAAACCCCAGACCCTGAGCTGCTCTAAAGGTGTACGTTGGTGGCACTTACTTCAGTGGAGTGTTGCTGGTTTACATCCACTGTAGCTCTGGCCCTTGGGCTGGGTGGGAGGTTGAACCTGGATCCCAGTGTGGTATCTATTGGCTCACAGAACAGAGTGTCGCCTGGCAAATCATTATTTATTTGTACTGCTGTAGCCTAAAGGAGCCCCAGGCACGGCCCAGAGCCCCACGGCATTAGGTGCTGTGCAAACATAAACCACACAGATGGGTTCTGCCCCAGAAGCTGGCTACCTAAGGGTACATCTATACTCACCCTCATGCCGCAGGGCTAAAAATAGTTGTGTAGATGCTCCTGCTAAGGATGGAGCCCAGGTTCTGAGACCCAGCTCCATCGCCAGCTTTCAGAGCCTGGGCTGTAGCCTGAGCAGGAATGGTGACGCTGCCATCTTTAGCCCTGTAGCATGAACCCTGCAAGCCAGAGTCAATTAACCTGGGCACTGCAACTCCCTGCCAGGGGCATTTTTGGGCAGTGTAGATGTATAGTGCCTATTGCCATAGCAGATGCCTGGGCAAAGATGCATCCACCTGCATAAGTACCATGTGGGAAACACTGCAAGGACCCCAGAGTGGTGGGGGGCACCACTAGATGGCTAGGGCGCTGCTGGCATGGCTCAGTGAGGCTCCCTGGTGCATGGGGCACTGCACTGGTGATGGAAGATATGGGGCTTTGCCCTGGGGGCTGCTCATTGAGCTGTGGGGAGGAGACAGAGAAGCAAGCAGGCCTTGCCAGATCTCCCAGACATTCTGCAGGGCACTGAGGGATGCTCAGTGAGGCTGGGTGGGCCGTTATAGGCCATTGTGGGCTGCCTCACGAGGCCCAGGGGTCACTTAGTTCCTCTCGTTGCATCTGAGCTCCAGATTTCTGCAGCTTGAGGGGGTCTGACACATCATTGGGACATTTTGGTCAGAGTTTGGTTTCACAGAACAAATTGTTCAGACTTTGGGGGCTGGTAAAAGTGGCCCTGAATCTATCCATCTCCACACAACTAGGATACGGACTGACTCTGAATAAACACGTTCAACTCAAACTCCTGCTTCTCTTCATTTCATTGCATAACAGCTTGAACGACAGGAACTCGTCTCTCATTTAACATGGTCTGTAGTGAGAAGCCGGGGGGCCCGATTTGCTTCTCACTGCTTCTCTTGCTCATTGTCGCCCACTGACTTAAATGGAGATACTTCCAACTGGCAATGGGATAAACTGAAGAAGAATCAGACCCCCTGCCCTGGAACCCATCTTTCTGCCTATGGATTTTAGTTTGAGTGAACTTGGAAATCTGGGTGTATTGGTTGGTAAGCATCCCAGATTGCTTTTTTTCTGAATGAGTCCCATCTAGTTGTTTGTGCTTAAGAACAGATCTGGAATTTCCCTCTTTTCCTGCTTGCAGGGGCAGCCTGATTTGCCAGAAGATACCAGGACTTCTATAACCTTGCTATCCCCGTGTTCTCACAGGGAGCACTCAGCACTGTGCCCTTGATTACACCTCTGCAATCTCACAGCCTGCCAACAATAACCTCAGGGGCAGCTGGGTAGCTCCCTTGCCCTCGGTGTGTTTGCACACAGGCAACTGATTGCCCCTGTAATGAGAATTTAATCAATGATCCCATTGAGGCTGCACAATGGAGATCAGAGCTCTGCTGAGCTGTACTGCTTCTTCAGGACTTTACAGGGATCAAAGCGATTAACAATAGCTCTTGGGTATTAGTCAGGAGCGAGTGCTCAGAATCTAATGACCCCTGTGCAAGACTGTGGACTGTGCATCCCTCAAGCTCCAGTTTGAGGGTTTCCATTGCACTTCAGGGATGCGTAGGCTGGCGTTGGCCTCTGCGTGGAACTGAGCTGCCCCCTGGGAGCAGATCTGGTGAGTAAGCAATCTGACACTGTCACTTGTCAGAGCATAACCACAAATTATAGCTCAGAGTTTCCCTTGAAAATAAATATCAGCATCACTTTCCCCTCACACTATTTCTGTCCCCTTCTAGCTCTATGTCACAACGCCCTGTTCCTCATGATTTCCTACTGCCAAAGGGAAATGATGCACCATTATGCTTGATAAGGAGATGCTGTCAGAACAGGAGAGCAAGTACATTTCTAGAGTGCATTTGCCACCAACAGGTAATTGATGGAATTAATGTTCCTTAAAGCCTCTGATTATGATATTTGTCACAGGAGCTGATAGATCCAGTTCTAATGACATCCCCCAAAACTACCCGACAAGAATCTTAAGGTTGCAAAGACAAGCAGTCAGAAGTTAGGAAATGCCCAAATGAAGGCTGCCTGCTGAGGCCTTCTGCAGCGGGAGGGAAGTTTATAAATATCGAGCAGTCAACCACTCTTTTAGGGAAAAAAGGCTCTAAAGTGTCTTAAAAAGGGAACTGGGCAGCACTCCACTACAGCTGGGAACATGAGCTTTGTGGTGCGCTGGCGGGGAAAGGAGACCCTTTAGACTACGTAGTTCCTCCTCTGACTGCACAGGAACATGGAAACACCGGCTTTTTCATGGCTATCCTGGGGCAGGGGAGCTTGTGTGATGAGGCGGGGCTGCAGCCCGCATGAGAAGTGTGTCCAGGTGCAGGGGCTAGGGCAATTCACCTGCAAGCACAGCTGGTGCTTCCTGTGTCAGGGGCTCGAACCTGGAGTCATGCAGGCAGCCCAGCTACACAGCAATCTAGTCCTGAGCCCTATAGCAAGCAGCAGGCCAGATGCAGCCTGAGCATTGCAGTGGATTTATACCAGTTTGCAGGCCTCCAAGTGACCCTTAGGAATCTGCCACTATCACTATTAAAAGGGGGGTTGTTTGAACTGCCTTGCAAAGATGACCATCCATTACAGAAAACTCCCATAAAGTGAGATCATTGAACCTTAACGAACAATTGCTATGACCCGATCTTATTTCCCTGGAGGAAGTGTAGCCTAGTGACTAGCGTACTGGCCTGGGACTCAGGAGACATGGCTTCTATTCACTGATTTGTCATTGGTTGATCTTAGGCAAGTCATGTCACCTCCGTGTCTCAGTTTCCCCTCCCCTCCCCCAGCTCTCAAATGGCTGTAATGATAGTGACTTCTTTTGTAAAGTGCTTTGAGATCTACCAATGCAAAGTGCTGCATAAGAGCAAGGCATTCTGTTATTATTTCAAATTCATCCTTTCACCTCTATCAGGGGTGGGCAAACTTTTTGGCCCGAGGGCCACATTGGGGTTGAAAATGTCTATGGAGGGCCGGGTCAGGCAAGGCTGTGCCTCCCCAAACAGCCCAGCCCCGCCTCCATCTGACCCCCTCCCACTTCCCCCCAACTGCCCTCCTCAGAATCCCATTCAACGCCCCCTTGTCCCCTGATTGCCCCCTCCCGAGACCCCCCCCCATCCTAACCACCACCCCCCTGGACCCCACCCCCTATCTAAGCCCCACTGGTCCTTGTCCCCTGACTTCCCCCTACAGAGACCCACACACACTAACTCCCCCTCCAGGACCCTACCCCCTTCTCAACTCCCCCTGCTCCCTGTCTCCTATCCACATTGCTGCCTCCTGACAGACCCCCTCATCCCGTGATTCCCATGCTCTATCCACAACCATCCCCTTCCCCTGACCGCTCCCCGCCCAGAACCTCCATCCCATCCAACTGCCCCATCTCCCGTGACTGCCCCCCGGGACTCCCTGTCCCTTAACCAACACCCCTCACCCTCCGCTGCGCAGGTCTTACCACGCTGGTGGCCCTGACGGCGTTGCACATGCTGCACCGCTCTCCTGGAGGAGCGGGAGCCCTGCACAGCGCGCTGAGCTCGGGAGAGCAGGGGAGGGGCTGGGAGCAGCCTCTCCTGTCGGGAGCTCAGGCACGGTGAGCTCAGGAGAGCAGGGGAGGGGCCGGGAGCAGCCTCCCCGCTGGGAGGTCAGACACGCTGAGCTCCGGGGGAGGGTTGCAAGCAGCCTCCTTTGCTGGAGTTCAGCCGCGGTGAGCTCCAGAAGAGCGGGGAAGGTGGGGGCGGGCCGGGAGCAGCCCGCCCCACCGGAGCTCAGGCGGGCCCGGCGGGACAGTCTCACGGGCCGCATCTGGCCCGCGGGCCGTAGTTTGCCCACCTCTGACCTATATCATCACTGTACCTACCACAGGAGCAGTGTGAACTCAGAATTGCAGTGGTTTCCTTGACTGGGAACTGAAGCTGTCTCAGGGCCAGAGGAAAGCACTTAGACCATCAGAGAGCTCTTAACCTATACTAGAAACAGCTTTCCCTTCCAAATATCTCTCTGTCCCTACTTGTCATTCTCACCTTAGCTAGGTTCAGTTTGATCCTATGAATTGCTCCTTTGCTTCAGTCACTACAATGCCAGGTGTTCTGTGGCAGCTGAATGCACTGCTCACTTTGGGGGTTGGAGGTCAGACCCTAGGTGCTGCAGCGCTGCAGAAGTCGGCAATGCGACCACTGTATCGCTCTCTGCCATCCCTCTGGTGCAAGCATGGGGCAGCAGCAAGGGGCTCCGGAGCAGTCCTGCTCCATGGAGCATGCCGCTGTGCAGTGGAGGATTTGACAAATCCACATCCAGCCTGGTGTGCATCCGTGCTGCGGAGTGAGGGGTTCATGCGGATGACAGTGCTACAGCCTGTTCCTGAAAATGGGGGCTGGAGGAATCTGAGCAGCTAATTTGGATTGTTCGGGGCTGGGGAAAGGGGTTTAATTCCCACAAGGGATTCCCAGGAAAGTCCCGGGTGAACACCGAAGCATTTTCATAAGAGGAGCGCACGTGGCACCGGAACGTAGCAGGCGAGGCAGTGCACCAAGATGCAAACTCATCCAGTGAGATTCATCTTAACCGCTGCTGCCCCCTGTTCCAGCAATGAGCCCAGCCCCAGAGAAGATTACAACAGACCTGACCCAAAGATCATTGAAATGAACGAAGTCTCAACACTGACTCCCACGGGCTTTGGGTCAGGCCTTAGGTGACACTGAGCTCTCCTTTCGTGCATCAAATTCCATCGATCAAAAGCCACCCGGCAGCTGTGTGCTATTATAGAGAAAGAGTCGGGCTCTGGGGAGTGATGCTGGATCAGAAGCCCTTGGATCTGGGGGCTGCTACTCATGGTGCCATGCAGTACTGCCCCCTGCCAGCGCGCCACAACTTTCCCCTTCCAGGGAGCAGTGGCCTATGGGAGGATGAAAGGATTCCCGTGTCTGGGGCTCTTAAAGCGATCCTCTGCGATGGAAGTCGTAGCACTTGATTCTCATTTCCAGAAAGGCCCATTTATACCATTCCAGTCATGCAAAGGGGCCTTAAAGGAGGAGTGGAGGATCTACTAGACTGCCAGAGTGGTGTGGATGGGTCTGGATATAGATGACAGTCAGGCTCATCCCAAAGAGGTGAGTTTCTGGGTGGCTCATTAAAGGGGATATGACCTTTCAGCGGGCGGGTGCTCGGTCCTTTCTGGAGATCAGGCCCCTTTATGGTATCCAGCTCAGGTACCCTAGATCCCTAGCCCCGCCCAAAATCTTGGCCTAAATCCATGTCAAAGACCACTACTGGCAACGGGCCATGTGTACAGGGGAAGCCTGTGCTTCCCCTGGCCATGTTGTACCTGATGTGAGGATGAATCTGTCCCCACAGTTGCTGCTCTAGGGCCTTTCAGCAGCCACTTAAAGCACAACAGGGCAACTTAGAGCTGGTCAATGAAACACGGCGAAAAGGCTGCAGCAGCTTCTATGAAAGGTCAGAGGCTGGGCCTAACGGTGGGAAGACGCTATGTTCAGAGCTGCTCAGAAATCTGCCTGTGGCGTGCCACACAACTGGGAGAGCAAAGTGAATTGGGAACCACAGAGTGGTAAAAGGTACTCAACACTTGAGCTAGATCAGCTGGGCCTAGACAGAGCACTAGAGAGTGTTATAGGGACCCACCCTGCACCAGGGAGGGGTCAGTGGAATGGGCCAAATGTCACCCAGTGACCAATTCTGTGAGTCATTCCATGTAGTGGCATCACCACCAACACTGTCTCTGCATACCCCACCCACACCCCCTACCCCCTTAGTCCTGTGACTAGCATGTGGGAAAGTATTTAGAAACTCGTCTGCAGCAATGGTTGGAAACCAGACCTCTCCCGACTGGGCTTGCCTTGCTATGTATGTTATGCAGAGCTGATGAGGTTAGCCACTTCCTCGCATCAGAGCCGCGCATGATGTCAAGTTTCCCAGAAGACATTTGCTACACACACAGCACAACGTGACTTGAGGAGTTGCCAAGCAACTTCTTCTATAAATATACACAAACCCCAAAGGTTCTTCCCAGCAGCCCAAAGCAGCAAAATAGTAGGGGCAGCTAAATGTGTTAGTGATTGTTTATGGGGTGAGTTGCTGGGAGGGGTGGCTGGTTTTGTGCAGGGCTTTTGGCAGCACAAACCCTTGAGTCAGTGCCGAAAGCTGTCCATAAAAGCTGAGCAAACTCACTCTAGGACCTGTGGATGGTGCTGGGTTCTTTCTGGCTCCTGCACGTTCTGTATGATAAAGACTCCCCAAGGAGTATCCAGTCACCATTCTGTTGCTGGTGCATGAGCCAGGAGAAGTGGAGATCTTTTCTCCCCAACCTGTGCTGGCTATGTAGGAAACCTGACATTTGCCATTAACACCAGCAGATCTAACCCTGAATCCACGCAGGCAGAAGGAACATTTTTACAGCCTCCTGTGATCATAATCTAGGGGTACAAGTAGGTGTTTGCTCTTAAATGAGAAGTGCTCTTCACTGTCGTAAGTGGCTGTCCGGTGGGGCATCCCACTCAGCAGATGTCTGCTGTACCGTCCTTTAGAGCTGGTCGGAATTTCTCAGTTTCAACAATTTGATGCAAAACCTCCACGAAAAAATGGCAAAAGAAAAGAAAAAAATTGAACAAATTTTCAGTGAAAACTCTTTTTTGGCCATTTCTCCCAACCAACTGGTTGACGTTTTTCAAATTTGGATGAATATTCTCCTTGAAATTTCAAAGGAAACAGCCAAAGCTTCAATAAAATAAAGAGCCAATGAACCAGCTCTCCCTTCATTTAGCATCTCTAACATAAGGTGTTAAGACCTGCGCTGTCCTTCCAATGCAGGGCACCAGAAGCACATGCGACATCCTGTTTGCTATTGGGTCCTTCACACCCTCTTTCTTTAGGGCATGGCCCAATGTCTCCTGAAGTCAACAGGAAGACTCTTATTTATTAACTTCAATAGGGTTTGGACAGGAAAATTGCATAGATTAGGCCCTGATCCAGCAAAGCCTAGAAGCACATGCTTAACCAACTGAGCTGACCCATTGATCTCTGAGACATGCAACACGTACTGTGTGGAAAGGATGCCTCTTATCCTGCAAGAATTCTTCGACCGTGGTACGTGAAGAGCTACGGAGGAGCAGGGTGTATCCAAGCATGATAATATCTTCTGTTCAGTTTCACAGGGCAGAGAAAATGTGTTTTTAAATGTACAGAATGGAGAGTGGAAAGCCTAAAGCAGCCTATAAATGGATTAGATAAGAGCGTCCCTCTCATGTCTGTGGTGGATGTGGTGCAACGTTTATCAGCCCTGATTGCATCCGCTTGACAGCAGCATGTGACAGGCTGGGTGTTTGCTACTCCCTGCAAGCCGCATAGTTTCCCTCCCCAATCGGGCTGTTCGCTGGAGGGTGGGGGACAGCTTGTGAGACACTCCCAACAACCAAACAGCTCTCCCGAGAGAACAGAACTATTCAGACTTTGTTTAAAACTCCACAAGGCCTCTGAGATCTCGGTTTTGACCCTGACCTGCCCCTGGATCTCAACTCCTGAACCACTTTTGGCCAAGATCTAACCCTACACCTACCCGTTACCCACACTCCAACCACCAGGCCTAATTATCAGAGACAGTGCCAGACATCAACGGCTTCAAAAACTATTGATTAAAATGCTCTAGATGGGCTACTGATTGTTACTAACCGGCTGCTGATGCCAATGGTGCACTAAGGTCACTTTTAATTTCACTTCTTCTTTGGAACTTAAGAGTCTTTCCTAACCGCCTCATGACCCTTGTGATCAACATCCCCATTACCCCCCTGTGAACAAGCCAGGGAGGAAATCCCCACAGCTATGGTTCTCTTCTTCCACATTGCGGCGAGGTAGTTACCCACAGTCCTGCCCGGCCATTTCACAAAGACACAGAGCTGTTTCCTAGCACCTTGAAATGCTGCCCTGCAGCAAGGTGTATTGTCTTGCACACCTTCCTGCAGAAGAGGGGAAGCAAAAGGTTGTCTTCTGTAAAGCACTAAAAAGGAACAAGCTCCCTCCTCCCCTCCGTTTCCTCAAAATATCCTTGGACCAGCTCATCTTGATGTAGGGGGAGTTACACCCGGGATCACCCTGGCCCCACGGATCAGCAGACCTTGCTTGGTTCCAACCTTGTGTCTGAGCCTGAATGTTCCAGCTCTTGGTCTACACCAGCACTTTTGCAGTGGGGAGGGGTGCGGGTGGGTGGTGCCATGCTTCATGTGACATCACTTGGGTCTCTATATCGGTTTTTCCTGGGATGGCCGTATGGACATAAGTTGAAGTTCCCCTGGAACTTTAGGTCCAGAGCACAAGGGGCTAGGTGTGATCTGCTGTTCAGGGCAGGGTGGCCATTGATCTACGGTGTTTCTATCTTGCTCTGAGATCATCAGTCTGGAGGGTCTCTGCCCCATCCTGGAGTATTCACAATATTAGAAACTTTCATCACTGGGGGGCCAGGTCAAATCCAGCCCAGGAGGTGTCCCTCGGGATAGAGAAGAGTCAAGGTGCAGTTAAATCCAGTAAATCCACCAGGTCTCCTGTAGTTGGGTTGCTGCCCCCACACACAGACCCCCAGCTCCCTGCCTGTCCCTTGCAGACTGCGCACACAGCTTGTGTTGGGCTGTGTCACCCCCTGAGGCCTGACTGGGGCTCATCCAGATCCTGCCTGCGTGGAGAGGACTGCTGACTGCAGGCTGCGATGCCCCCGTATCCTTATCACCCAAGTCAGTTGCCTCAGTGAAGTCAGTCTGCAGGAGCTCTCTCCCTCCTCTGGACTCTAGCAAAGAACCACTACCCATAGCAGCGTGTCAGCAGGCTCAGCAGAAAGGCTAAGGATTGAACGGGGCACAGAGACCTTCTGATGCCATCCTCCTCACCCACAAGTGAAAACCGAGGGGCACAGACACATCCTTGGCAGGGCATGCTGAGCTGGGGTAGTATGGCCCTGGACCCACCAGCTCTGCAGCGACATTTACTCCCCAGGGCTGTCAGCCCAGTGCCTTCCACCAATGCTGAATGGGCTCTTTGAAGGTAACAGGTGCTTGTAGCCCCATGAGCTTCTGCAGAGGAGACAGAAGTGACGGAAACCACCCATCAGACCAGAGCAGGCACGCGGGACTTGTGAGTGGAGTAACCAGATGTCCTGTTTTTAAAGGGACAGGCCAGTTTTTTGGGACTTTTTCTTATATAGGCACTTATTACCCCCCCACCTCCTGTCCCGTTTTTTCACAGTTTCTATCTAGTCACCTTGTTCATGTGTCTGTGTCTCTTTCTTTACATCACAGAGCAGGTTGCCTAGCAATTATTGTAGTCTTGCTGCCATCTGCTTTTCTTATAAACCAGACGTCACACACGGGACCGCCTTGAAGCAGGAAGTGGCTACCCAAGAGCCTGGCAGCAAATCAAACCAACTCAGAACAACACCTGTTCATGGTGTCAGTTCCCCAGTGTCCAGAGACCAAGAACAGCACCTGCCTTGGAAGCTCAGCTGAAAACCTGTGCTCAAGGTGGGGGAATGTAATATATGTTATAGCACCAGCTTCTGTTGGTGAGAGAGACAAGCTTCCAGGATTACGCAGAGCTCTTCTTCAGGTCTGGAAAACTTATTCAGGTCTGGGCTACACTACAGACTTACATCGGTATCACTGCATCATCCAGGGGTATGGAAAATCCACACTCCAGAGCGACATAGTTATACCAACCAAACCCGCTGTGTAGACAGTGCTAAGTTGGTGGCAGAGCTTTTCTTGTCAATGTAGACAGCACCTCTCACGGAGGGGAATAGAGCAGAGCCCCTGCTTGTCCAATAGATAAGTCTCCATGCTGGGAATTGGGTGAGGTCCAGCCCCAGTCCCCATTGGGTAGCACAGTCCCAGCTGGCCAGATCTGCTGAGCTCACATGTACCACAGATGTTTTGAGTTTTGTTCAGGCCAGATCACCTGTGGTCACATTGACCAAATGTTCCTTCTGCCACAGGAGTCTCCCCCTTATGCAGGAGCATAGGCACAGTGCTCTGTTGGTGCTGGAGGCCTCTCTCAAGAGGTGTGGGGAAAGGATTCCCACTGAGATACAGGGACTGATCTGATGGTCTAGCAGCAATGCCCAGTACATGCCCTTTGCTCCCTGGGCTGGTAGCAGCTGGATGCTCTGTCCTGGGGGAGGGGGCACCTCCCTTTGTGCTCTAGTCAAATGAAAAAGTAGCACCAAGACAGTCCATGGGGCACAGCATCCAGCCAGAGCAGCTGTGGGCAAACATTTTGGCCCAAGGGCCACATCGAGGTTAAAAATTATATGGAGGTCCGGGTAGGGTAGGGAAGCCTGGCCCCACCCCCTGTCTGACCCCCTCCCACTTCCCACCTCCCTCAGAACTTTAAACCCATCCAATCTCCCCTGCTCCTTGTCCCCTGACTGCCCCTCCGGGACACCCCACCCTTACCACCACTGGGGACCCCAACCCCCTGCTCTCTGTCCCATGACCGACCCCTCCTGAGACCCCCCTGCCTCAAACCACCTTCCCAGGACTGCACCCCCCGATCTAAACCCCCTGCTCCTTGTTCCCTGACTGTCCCCTCCTGAGACCTGCCCACCCTAACTGCCCCCCCAGGGGCCCCCCCCTACCCAAGCCCCCCTACTCCCTGTCCCCTGACTGCCCCAACACATAACCATACTTCCGCCCCCTGACAATCCCCTGGGACTCCCTGCCTCTTATCCAAGGCCCCGGCCTGGCCCCGACCTCCTTAACACACCTCTCAGGCCCACCAGAGCGAGACACGCCTCACCGCAGGAGCTTTCAGCCCCGCCCCCTTACCATGCCGCTCAGAGAGGCAGAAACTCAGGCCCCACCGGAGCCAGCCCTGCTGCTGCAGCACTGCGCGGCCGTAGCGGCAGGCCAGAGCACTGGTGGCATGGCGCACTGAGGCTGTAGGGGATGGGGGACAGCAGGGGTGGGGCCAGAACAGCCTCCCCTGCAGGGAGCTCAGAGGCTGGGCAGGACAGGCCCGAGGGCTGGATGTGGCCCACTAGTTATAGTTTGCCTACCCCTGAGCCAGAGACTGGGTCCCACCACTCGGGCCTGCAGGGGGACACAATGGGAGTTGGAGGGGAGGAGCAGATGGTGATGTACAAATGGAACAGAGAGTGCACCAAAATGAAAGACAGAATCAAACAAGAAGAGTAGGGAAGAGATTGAAATGAAGGGGTGAGAGAGAGGCAGAAACAAGTGGCCATTGGGAATAAAGGGGCAAGAGATGCTACCCATAACCAAGCATGGGTGAAGAGCTTAATTTGAGGTGGAAAGTTTTATTTCTGGAGATGTTTTTTGGATAACAACTCTAATTTGTAAATGGGACTTAACTGAGTCAAAGAAGCCCTCCTCCCTCACATTTCAGACTCTTCCCAGTCCACACCCACATAGGAAACTCCTATGATGTTGCTATTGGGCTCAGCTCTGAGGTCTGTCAGAATCCTTGAGAGATGAAGTACGTGGCCAGTTAACTAGCACCTTCAGCTGGGGGTGGGTCGTCCCTCCCCCATAAGGCACACACAACTCACAGTCATCCTTCGCAGTAACAGAAGAAAAACGTGCTGCTACTCACATTTCGAATGCTTTGGTCACTAAGCGAAAGCACCATGGCAAATGCAGTGCCATGGGGAAAGCGTGCCCAAAGCACATGATGCTTACAAAGCCACGAAGATGTTAAACACAGATCTCCAGAGAATGGGGCCATATTCCCTCACGTTTATCCTGCTCTTCATTTAAATGGAACTACGTTCTCTGAGAGACTGCTCCTTGTCCTGGCGTTGCTAGCAGGGGGCTCCATTGACTTCAACAGCATTGGGGCCTAAATTTGCCACATCACTCAGGTTCACATTTATATTTAAACTTCTAGATATTGTAGAAGGAAACACTTTTTGGATGATTAACCTAGTGCTCTTCTGAAACTGTCCCCATGGCATGTAGTGTTGTTGTAGACATATAGGACTCAGGATATTAGTGAGACAAGGTGGGCGATGTAATATATGTTATAGGACCAGTTTCTGTTGGTGAGAGAGACAAGCTTCCAAGATTACGCAGAGCTCTTCTTCAGGTCTGGAAAACTCATTCAGGTCTGAGCTACACTACAGACTTACATCGGTATCACTACATCATCCAGGGGTATGGAAAATCCACACTCCAGAGCGACATAATTATACCAACCAACTCCCCTGTGTAGACAGTGCTAAGTTGGTGGGAGAGCTTTTCCTGTCAACGTAGACAGCACCTCTCATGGAGGGGGACAAACAGGAGAGTTCTGTCCTGTATGCGTAGAGCATCTTCATTCAAGTGCTACACCTGTGCAGCTATAGAGTTGCCCTTTGAGGGACGTCTACACTACCCACCAGATCGGCGGGTAGTAATCGATCCATCGGGGACTGATTTATCGCGTCTAGTGTAGACGTGATAAATCAGTCCCCGAGCGCGCTCTCCGTCAACTCTGGAACTCCATCGCCGTGAGAGGCAGAAGTGGAGTTGACCGAGGAGGGGGGCGGTCGACTCGCCGGCATGAGGATGCCTAGGTAGGTTGACCTAAGATACTGAAGTTGAGTATCTTAGGTCAACCCCCGCTCCTTCCTTCAGTGTAGACCTGGCCTGAGAGTCACAGCTAAACCCAAGGTAGAACAGATTGTTTAGCATAAGAAGTTAACACATACTTGAAGGAATATTCAAGGTGAAGTGACCCATTAACTCTCCTCTAGTCATATGTGGGGAAAGAAAGTGTGTGTGTGTGTTGCAGGGAAGTAGCTGGGAAGATTGTTCGTGGGTTTCAGATTGTTGTAATAAGCCATAAATCCAGTGTCTCTGTTCAGTCCATGATTTTTAGTTTTGTCATAAGTGTGAAGTAGCCTAGAAATATTGTTTACCTGTAAGGGGTTAAGCTAAAGGTAACCTGAGAGCTGGACAACTGACCAATGAGAAATTCCTCAGGAGACAAAGAATTTTAAGTTTCAGTTTCTCTCTGGGTCTCTCTCTGTTCACCTCAGCTATGGGATGGACACAGCTATGTCTTTCACTGTAACTATAAATTCTATTAAGTATTGTAGTCAGTAAGTTTACCTTTTTTTATCACTTGGAGGGTTCTCAGTGGTGAGTGTTGGCTGGATGCTTCTTGATATTGTAAGCTTCAGCAGAGATATCAACTGTGGGAGAAAATTGCCTCGGGGGAGAGGTTTGGTTTCTGAATCCTTTTGTTGATTATGGTAGATGCTGTTCCATTGATGGTTATAAGAGATTTATTCCTTTCTTTTTTTCTTTTATTAAAATCTTTCTTTTAAGAAGCTGACTGCTTGTTTTTCATTGTGTAAGATCCTGGTTTTGGATCGGGCACATCTCGCAGGAGCAGGCGAGGTTTTGTTTTTTTTTCTCTCTCAAGCTTCCCAGGGAAGGAAGAAGTTTGGGGGGTTAGTGGAAAGGGAAAGAAGGGTCCCAAACTACCCTAGACCTAGTTTGGTGGTGGCAGCGTACCAGGTCCAGATACAGAAGAATTTGTGTTCTGGGGAAAAACATTTTAACCCAAGCTGGTAAAATAGGCTTGGGGGGGTTATTTCTTTTTTTCATGCGGGTCCCCACATCTGTACCCTAGAGTTCAGAGTGGGGGGGCAATCCTGACAAGTTTCCAGCAAAGTTAATCTCCCAGGCTCTTCTTTTGAAATTATTGTGCAGGTTTCCTTTGAGGCTGAGTACCGAGAGGTTGGACAGAGAGTGATCGCTTTGTGAAAAGTGTTCACCCACAGGTGATGTAATGTTTTTGTCTTTTATCATTTTCCTAGGTGAGCTCATTTGAGAGTGAAGGGATTGTCTGGTTTCACCCACATAGTTATTATTGGGGCACGTCGCGTCCTGGGAGAGGTATAGCACCTATTGTGATAGGTATGTGCACGATCCATGGATCTTGAAAAGTTTGTTGTGGAGGGTGTTGATCACTGTTGGAATGGAGATATGTCTGCAGGTTTTGCATCTGTTGTTCTGGCAGGGTCTGGTGCTGCTCTGAGTTGGTGAATCCTGGTCTGTGAGGATCTTGCTTCTCATGATGCCATTGGAGAGGTTGGGGGGGAGGGGTGTTTGAAGCGCAGAAGAAGGGGTTCAGAAAAGATTTATTTCAGGTTGGGGTCCCCATCGAGTATGGGTTGTAATTGTTGATACCCTGTATGTGTTCCAGTGTGGGAGGGTGGGTGACTGCGAAGAGTGTGTAATCAGAGTGGATTTTATTTCTGCATTGAAGCAGGTTATCTCAGGGTACTTGGGTGCAATTCCATGTTGTGATCTACTTCTCTGGTGGAGTCTCTTTGTTTGGCGAAGGCAGTTTTGAGTCTGTTAAGGTGTATATTCTGGACCTTCTCCTTGGACCATATTCTGTGGTATCCAAGTGCCTCGCTGTAGAAAACAGATTTCTTGGTGGTTACTGGATCTCTAACAATAGGTGTGGTGATCCGGGGTTTTCCAGTATATAGTTGTCTGTAGGGTTCCATTGTTAAAGCTGATTGTGGTGTCCAGGAAGTTGATGCTGGGGTGGGAGAGTTCCAGAGAGAGACTTTAATGGATGGGTGATGATTGTTGAAGTAGTGTGGGAATCTCATTGACCCAGATGTGGATATACAGGCAGCTTCAGGCCACCAGAGGCAGCCTAGGGAAGTGATTGCTACCCTTGGCCACCAAAGAAATGGTGGGATCATCAGCTGAATTTCCATACTTCAGACCTTCATTGAGTCTGGTGGGCCCTTGGAGTTGAGCTCCTGAAGAGCAGGTGAGCAGCAGTCACTCTCTCTGATACTGAGGCAAAGCACCTGGTTTCCTTGCTGGATGAAAATTAATCAGGGCAGAAAAGATTCATTATCTAATCAGGAGCTTATAAGAAGGGTGGGAAGAGAAAGCTTCTGAGAGAGACAGGATTTATCCCTGGTCCATATGTACCCCATAATAAACCATTGTGGGTTTTCATCTCCCTGTAGCGGTTGGAACAAGAATAGAGGTTGATGAGTCTACTGTCGCATCCAAGATGAGGAACTTTGCCTTTAGCTCAGGCAAGAGAGGCTCATATCTTCAGAGCCCCGACCCTTTAGCAGGGATGTTATTACACATACAATTGCACATCCATGTAGCTTCTGTACTAGCTGTTTGCTGGCACCCAGAAGCTGAGGGTGACCATAGGAATGGAAGATGCTGACGTTATCTGAGTGGAACCACAGCAGTGAAGGTGTCCCCTGCCTCTGCAGAGAGTTTGTTTTCCTGTGTGACAAACGCTCCGATGTGGTTTGTGGGGGAAGTTCCAGGGTTAATGGGGGCTGAGGGGGAGGCACTAGTCTCTATGCACCACTTTGTTTCTATTTGAAGAGCATGTTTTCTAGAATGTACTCTGGCAGGGAGTGAGGAAGCGTTTGAGTGCAGGGAGTGGATCGATTTGTACTGCATTCATTTCCCCCAAAGAACGCTGAATCAGTTCCTACCTCTCAAGATCCAATTCTATCTGAAGATGGTTTTGTTACCTTGGGCTCAGTTTCATCTGGTTCCATGGTTAAGCTGAACAGTGTAAGGGCAGGGTGGCAGGCAGACAGCAGACCTGTTCTGTGGAGTCTGGGGCAGCCAGAGATTCTTAGATTTTCAGGCCAAGTGAGCCCACTATGATCATTTAGTCTGACCTCTTGTGTAACACAGGCCAGCAATTTTACCCAGTGATTCCCTGGACAGCTCCCACCAAACACCAATGTCTCTATTATTTATTATTAATTATTATTATTAAATGTCTCTAGTAATGTAGAACAAGCCTCATAGATGTGGACATAGTTCAATTCTTAGTGACTTGGAGAATTTAAGTCAAAATGTCCCTGAAAGGTCTAGTTGAAGCACCAGGGCAGACTGGAAACCAGTCCTGCATTCTTCACACAGAGAACATAGCCAGAATAAAACAGGAGCTGAGGTACAGAGCCTATCACCTCTAGATCATTGGTGCCATGGCAGGTAGGTGGTAACTGAAAGCTGGCTGTCTGGGACCCTTTCTGAAATGCAGTGTTGGGCGTCAGGCTAGTTTCCAGAGACTTGTCTCCACAATCTATTCAGCCCTTGACCTCTCTGGTGAGAGAGTCGGTTATGGTGCGGTTTTGGGGATTTGGACACCAAATGCCGCTCTCACCCTGAGTGGTGGTCCCTTCCTTGTAGGGCAGGGTAGTGGACCTTTGTGCTACCATGGCCTGTGCAGCACTTGTTCTAGGGACTTGAGTCTCCAGCACTATCGATCTGCCACCTTTCCTCAGGGCTATACACCAACACCTACACTCGAGTGTATGGGCTCAAGGAAAGCACCTTTGCTGCACCTCAGGAGAGTCCCACTTGGAATACAGTGAGAGAAATGAGAACATGCTGGAGACCAGAATGGGTACCTCATCCCAAAACTAGCCTGTGTGAGTAATTTCTTGTGTGGAGCTGGGAAAGCAATGTGCTGCTATAGCCATATGTCCTCCAGTTCGGTGCTTTCACTATGTCACCATCACAGCTTTCCTCGGGGGGATGTGGCAGACCACAGCAGCATCCAGGGAACAAAGGAAGCCCCTGCGGGAATGACTGAGTGTGCAGGGATGTTGAGATTTTATATGGAAAGTAGTACACTCTATGATTTGTCCTATTAAGCATGCAACAGTCTGGGTGATTTTGTAGTTCACATGGGGGAACAGCATTCAGGAACTTCTCGCTTAACGTTGTAGTTATGTTCCTGAAAAATACGACTTTAAGCAAAACAATGTTCAGCGAATCCAATTTCCCCATAAGAATTAATGTAAATGAGGGGGTTAGATTCCAGGGACATTTTTTTCACCAGACAAAAGACTATATTATTTAAACAAACAATTTAATACTGGTACACAGTGATGATGATTGTGAAGCTTGGTTGAGGTGGAGGAGTCAGAGGGTGGGATATTTCCCAGGGAATGCCTTACTGCTAAATGAACTACCAATTGGCTGAGCTCTCAAGGGTTAACTCTCACACTCTGCAGCAGGAAAGGAGGGAGGACAAACAGACAGAGACACAGACCCTGTGTGTGTGTGTGTGTGAGAGAGAGATTCCTCTTTAAGTATGCCGACTTTTAAATACATTGGCTTACTAATCAGATCAGTTTGCAGGGACCAGAGAGCTTGTAGAGAGCTCCCTCTGTCGTGTGTCCCCCCTGCTCTATGGAAGATGGGGCAAGCGGGGTGCAGGAGAATGGGGGATGGGGACACCCTGACATTAGCCCCCCTCTTCTTCCCCTCTCTCCCACCCCCGCACAGCAAACAGGAGTCTCGGGGAGCAGATCCAAGGCAAGGAGCAGGAGCAGCACATGGCAGTGGGGGAAGGGACAGCTGAACCGCCGGCAATTGATAGCCTGCTGGGCAGCTGCTGAACAGGGAATATGGGGAGTGGGGAGACAACAGGGGGAGCTGATGGGGTGCTGCCAGTCCACCCTGGTTCCAAGCCCCCACCAGCTAGCTGCAATGGGCTGCTCTTTCTGCAAGCAGTGGACAAAGCAAGCGGCTGCCAAATGACGTTAGAAGGGAGCATTGCATAGCTTTAAACGAGCATGGTCTCTAATTGACCAGCAACATAACAATGAAGAAACATTAACCAGGAGGACTTTAAGTGAGGAGTTCCTGTATGTTGGCATGTCTCTGACTGGCTAGACAGTGCACAGATTCAGCCATAGGGGCACGGCTTGTGAGGACAGGGGGCCCTCAGGGGCCACTTGTGAATGGTGCAGATCTTCATTCTAGCAGGGCCTGGGGTCAGGCTTCTCGGGTGGAGCTGCAGGGAAATCTGCTGTAGCCAGAGGTGAGCAGGACTAGAAGAATGGGTGGAGAGACACACTTGGACACCAAGGCCAAAAGAGAGGACAGAAAAGAGAGAGGAAATGGCAAAGGGATTTGAAGGCTGCATATACAACAGTGACCTGCAACCATGGAGTCGGGTGATAATGGTCCCTCTCTACAGGGCTCTGATGCTACGTTCTCTGGAACACTGAGTTCAGTTCTGGATTCCTTAGGCCCAGAAAGATGTCACAAAAAATGGAAGCAATTCAGAGAAGAACAAAAGTAATCAACATAAGAATGGTTATTCTGGGTCAGACCAATGGTCCATCTAGCCCAGTATCCTGTCTTCTGACAGTTGCCAGGGCCAGATGCTTCAGAAGGAATGAGCAGAACAAGGCAACATATCGAGTGATCCATTCCCTATCATATAGTCCCAGCTTCTGGCAGTCAGAGGCTAGGGACATCCAGAGCAGGGGTTGCATTCCCAACCATCTTAACTAATAGCCATTGATAGACCTATCCTCCGTGAACTTATCTGATTATTTTTTGAACCCTCTTATAGTCTTGGCCTTCACAACATCCTCTGGCAATGAGTTCCACGGGTTGACTCTGTATTGTGTAAGAAGTACTTCCTTATGTCTGTTTTAATTCTGCTGCCTATTAATTTCACATGGTTCGTGTGTTATGTGAAGGGGTAAATAACACTTCTTTGTTCACTTTCTTTACATCATTCAGAATTTTATAGACCATTATCATATTCCCCCTTAGTTGTCTCTTTTCCAATCTGAACATTTCCCAGTCTTTTTAATCTCTTCTCCTATGGAAGCTGTTTCATGCCCCTAATCATTTTTCCTGTCCTTCTCTGCACCTTTTCCAATTCTAACATATCCCTTTGAACCTGGGGCGACCAGATCTTCACACCATGTTCAAGGTGTGGGCGTACCACGGAAGGAGAGGGCAGGAAAGCAAGAGTTTCATGAGGAAGGGTCACATGGACTGAACAGCTGATTTGGGCCTACAGTGGTGAGTCAGGCTCCAGATATGGGCAGCTTGGCTGGGGATGTGCTTTTGGCCTTGTCCACAAGTATCTGAAGAGGATGACCCTTCGTGGCTGGAGCTGGATTGTTTAGGGTGGTCCAGAGAGTGAGGGTAACTGGGAGCAATGGGATGAAACTGAGCAGAGGAAACCTCTGTGGAATCATCTGCCAAGGGAAATGATGGCAGCCCCGTTCTTGGGACATTTCAGCTTGATTTAGTAGTTGGGGATATACTGAAGGGAACAATTTTGCAGTGCCCGGGAGGGAAGTGGCAGACTGGATGGTTTCTCCTCATGACTCCCCATGGGAGTTGTAATCACAAGCACTTGAGCTAACAGTGCTGGGACAGCCAGGAGGGAATGAAACCTGGGACCTCTCTGCATCTGTACCAGCTCCATCCCCAAGCTGAGCAGGTACCCGGAAGAAACTTCCCCTTTGGTGTGAGGCAAAATCTCCCACAGCACGGCCTGTGGGAGCTTTAATGCAGCTGTGCAGGGACTGGTTATAAACTACAGCAGGGGCTCTGAAGCCTTCAGTAACCCCCCAGTGCGTGGGAGTGTTTGGGACTGGAACCAAGATTGCATGGTGCAGCACTCAGAAGGAGAGCACTGGAAAGAGGGCGTCAGTGGGTGTGAGCTATACTCTGCTCCAGAAAGAAACGCGATCACGGCCACTTGCTTCACCCTCGGCTCTGTCCCACGGCAGTTCCCTTGGCTGTCCCCAGTGTGCCACACCCTCCTACAATGTGTCTCAGCGTCCTGCTCCATCAGATGATCATGTGACTATCACTGCTGCTGCTGACTCACTTGCCATCACCTCCTCCCTGGCACGCTCTCCAGCCGGAGAGGGTTTGGATGGCGCCGTGCTCTCCCCACAGGCTGGCTGTGACCCCGCTGCGCTGAGCAGTCCCCTGATCAGGAGAGAGGAGGAACATTGCTCAGCCAGGTGAATCACTGCTGTCACTTGGACTCAGTGCTTCTATTGCTAATGGGGAGAGATGAGTCGGACTCTGGGTGCGGCCATCCCTTCTCCCCACTTTCCGGCGCTTACAGTGAACCACTTTAACAGAGGAGGGGTTGGGGCAGAGGATGTAAAAAGAGGTTGCCGGGGGCGGGGTGGAGATGGTTACATCTCACATGTGCACACCCCAGAGGCTAATCTACCCCTCCTATCACATCCCCTCCTCGAAACCGTGCCCTCCAGTCACATAACAAGCATCCTCCTCTGGCACCTCACCCCTTCTCCCCAGTGCCAGTCCCCCAGGCACCCTCTTTCCTTCCTGGAGAGATGTGATGCCAGCAGCCTGGATTTGGGCTCGGCTCTGGCACTCCAGCCAGTTAAATGGCCTAGAGGTAAACAATGCCTTAAATAGTAGAGAGGCTGCTAAACACTTGGCCACTGGTATCACAGACCGACTCTCGCAGTCCAGGCATTGCTGCTGTGTTATGTCACGCACTCTGATTTCAATCACCAGGCCGCAAGCAAAAGTAGATGCAGCCCTATCTCCCCCACCCATGCCGTTCTCTGGAAAGCATAGGATTGCAATAGGCAGGGTTCTGTAGTAAGCCTCAGTGTACCAGAGGAAGATGATGAAGGGTTTTCAAAGGATACTTCAGCAAATGGTCTCTGAGTGGAGTCGGTTGGATATACAGCAGCCCTGCCTGGCCAGAAGGATCCACATTTCACACCATTCCTCAGAACTCCCAGGTGGGGCTGGGGGTTCTCCCAAACAGGTGTGGTACTGCACCTTCATCACATCCCAAAAAGACACAGTAGCATACGCGCGGACTTTGATTTTGCTTGGTGGGTGCTCCACCTCCGCTTCTTCCCAAGGCCCCACCCTCACTCCATCTCTTCTAGCCCCCTCTTTGCCCCCTCCCCCAAGTGCCTCCCGCCAGCTGCTGAACTGCTGATCCGTGAACCGCTAAACAGTTGTGACTAGTGGGTGCTGAGCACCCACTATTTCTTTCCGTGGGTGCTGCAGCCCCAGAGCTTCCCAAATGACAGGAGTTTGCTCAGTGCACAGAACTAACCCAGTCACCACAGCCTAGGGGTGAATGCATTTCCTCCTGGGGTGTGCTCGAGTGGCTTGTGGGCTGCAGGGAGAGGACCACTTGCTTATGGAGCATAGATCATCCGCTAGGTTCAGGCGGGAGCATCTATATAAATGATTTCCCATGATCACAGCAGGGAAGCAGGTATTTGTGGCCTTTGATCCTTCCGGCCTTCTCCCGTTCCCCTTCAGCTCCCGTCTTACTAGCAAGACTGGTGTCTGACTTCATCCATGAGGAATCCAAAGGCACAATGCAGCCTGCGGTGCTGCTGAGTGGTATCCTGTCCCCTCTCCTTGCTGGGTCATTTCCACAGATTGTTTTCCTTTGATTCTGCGGGGCCCGGAACGGTGGTGATGCGCGATGCATACTGCATGGTGTGACGGTAGTTCAGTCAGGCTTGGCACATGCTGCTTACCCCAGAGCCTAGGACAATAGAGTGGAAAAGCCATTCAACCACTCCTGGACTCTTTCCCATCTCGCTTTCCGCTGCCACTTTTACTCCCAGCTTTTCCTGCTTAGAGGGACTTTAGGCCCAGATCCTCCAAGGTGTGTGGGTGCCTAACTCACATTGATTTAGGATCCCAAATACTGTTGAGGGTCTGGGTCATAGTGCTGGTGAAAGCTGCTGGCTTGGCTGCCCTGGGACTGGACTTCTGCAATCACAGCACATGGACAGACAGGGCAGCAGTGGTGCAAGAAGCCTTCATCTGGAGGGAGGTCAATCCCCACTCCACCCTGGGCCTCTCTGCTGAGACTGCCTTGAAGGGACCAGTCTGTGCCAGTCTGGATAATGTGCGCCGGGAGCCAAAGGGGACCCCCACCGCAGCTCATTTCCTATTGGCCGCTGAACAGCCATGAGCTAGGAACAGCTTTTGTCCTCTGCTGATCTCGACTGGATTGAGACCAGTGATGGAGAGGTTGATGCTGCTACCGCAGCGATAGGTACTGTATGAAAGCATAAGATAGATAAAGAGACAGTAGGTTCTACATCCTCTTTGGTGCCCCTTTCTCAGGCTCCCATGCTCATCCAGGAGAAAAGAAGAACTGCTCCTGTGAAGCAAATGAACGTGAGCTCTTCCTTGACTGTCCAACGCCCTCTTAGATTGAACCCAATCTCAGCCCTGCTTTACTTCTTGTACCTTCCCAGGTACACATCAGGGCTTTCTGTCATGGGTGGCGGGTATAAGAGGCCAGGGGAGGCTAAGCCTCCCTAAACAGCCAGCCCACCGCCTTTGGAGCACGCTGCTGCTGAACCGGCGCTGGGGCCATGACCCTGTTCGCGATCTGCCCCAAGGCCCCACTCCCACTCATCCTCTTCCCCCAGAGGCCCTGCCCTCCCTCTCCCTCTTCTGGTCCCCACTCTTCCCACATGGCGGTCTCAGGCAGGGCGTGAAAAGGCGTGTGTAAGCAGTGAGGGGCCGGCTGGCTGGCTGGCTGGTCAGCAGGCAGGTGCGTGGGGCGGGGACCACAGGGGAAGAGACAGCTGGGGGGCCGAGCAGGGGCTGGCTCTGGGCCGGGGCCACAGCCTGCAAACAGAGGAGTCACGCGCCACCCATACTTTCTGTTCATAAACAGGTACCTTGCGGAGCACAGGGCACTGGTTATTTCTTTTCCCAGGGTCCTCCATGGAGAATATTCCAGTTTAGCTTCCCACCCGCACACACTTAAACTTCCCATCAAGGCCGTGAATCACAGGGAATTCCCTTCGGCCAGACAGCAGGCTGGATAGGAAGCATGGCAATGCCAACCCCGTACCAACCAGCAGCCCCACAAGGCTCTCCATCGCCTATGGTTCGGGTGCTGTTTCCTCAGTCCTGACCTCTGCTGGCAGGTTGGGGATTTAGATTCTTGACTCCGCTTTGGCTCAGAGTGTAGGGGAGTCGCCGCAGAGCCCCCAGCACCATGGATGGACAATTCAGCTGGGCAGAATGTTACGGTGCAAACGCAATGGGGGAGAGGGGATTTGCAGGGGGTTTTGACAAGTTGGCAAAGTGGTGATATGAGTGTGACAGAGCCAAGCAGTTGCTATGCGTACATGGGGCTGGGCCCGTGATCAATGGGCACAGTGCTCCAGCATCCCCAGTAGCTCTTCTCTTTGCATACCAGCGTCTAGCCACACACTTCCGGTCTCCTGTTATTTCAGGGCTTCCCTTTTACAATAAGCAGTTTCCTAGCACATCGGAGGGGTGGCAGTCGGGCGGAGGTTGCTGTCACATGATTTAGTTCTATCTTTAATGTTGAGCCAGGGGAATTTTTCTCTTAAAACAATGCCAAGTGCTCGGATAGGAAAACGCAGTGAGAAAGTCATCTTTGACTTCCCATCCTCAATACAGCCTCAATGTCCGCAGACCACAGTGATGAGGCAAGAAGACCCAGCGCCTCTATTAAAGCTCTCACATGTCGCTGTATAGGACCTTTGGTGAAATGTACATCTCATCCGAGTAGGGAGGGGTGGAACTAGTGTAATTTCTGGAGCTCTTTGGAAAATGGCAGGTTTTTCCTCCCAGGGAAAATTTCAATGAAAGCGAAACAGTTTTTTGTGTGTGTCTCATTGAAATTTTGGACATTTTGTCAGAAAACCAAAAACCCAACAATCCAAAATATTTGGCTGAAATTTCAAATATTTCTGGTTGCCGGACTTGGGGTTTTCAATGAAATATCTAAATGTTGGGAGCAAGCAGGCACTTTCCTTACATTTCCATTTAAAAAACAAATTAGCAGCAAATGTCCAGCCAGCCCCAGTAATTCCAGCTCTCATCATCACAGAATACAATTGCATGACAAATCTTGACACTGATCATTGTCCATTTCCATGCCTTTTCCTCTGGGTGCCTATTGTTCCTGAAAAGCAAATGGCAAAAAGCTGCCCACTATTTAAAGCTGAACAGTATTAATGCTCACGCACACTGCCGGTTGTTTGCTTCAGATGCTCTGACCACTGCCCTGACAGCTTTTTGGAGTGGATGCCTGTCACAGCGTGGCCTTGCCCTTTAAGGGAACTTGGACTCATCCTCACCTGTGCCTAGGTATCTGCCTCCCAGGTGATGGGTTTGGGATTGGGCTGGGGGTTGGGTCAGGTGACCAGCCATCATGTGATGGTAGCCCCAGGGTGGGGCTTCCTATATGAGGAGAAGAAAAGGAAAGAGTCTAGGGAAGTTTAGCTTGAGAGTCTTGTGGTGGAGTTTGTAGAGTGCATCTGCTTAGATCTGAGAGTGAGATGGGAACTGATTCAAGGGTAAAGAGAGGAGAGACCTAGAGGAGATGCAAATTCAGATTACCCTAGGGCAGAAGCTCTTCTTATCACTCAGAGGGAAAGGCCAGGCTAGAGCTACCTGGAGGGAGAGGCTGGAAGAAATTCCTTAAGAGGGTTTTAGGAGACTGGTGAGCCTGGAGAAGAAGCTGGGCATGTCTACTGAGATAAACTTTTTGCATGTTAGTACATCAGTCCCCAGAAGGGCAGAGTAATGACAAAGTCCCAGCTATGGTGGTTGTGTTTGGCTGTGACAGCGAGGAAACTGAGGCAGCAGCAGGGCGTGACCTCTGATGAGGTAAGGCCTTGCCATGCTGCCACTTGTGAATGTGTTCAGGATGTTGGTGAACGCAAAAGAAATTCTGTTTGCTGTGGAGATGGGTGGAGGCCAGGACTGACCTCTGACATATTGCCTTTCACTGGGGATCAGGAATATTGTGGTGGTGATACGGCCTTGAGCTAGGAGACTCTGGCTCCTGAAACATTCTCCACTGGCATGTCCATGCTGGCTGCAACGGTGACTTCAATATTCTAGGAAGATCCTCTCCATGCTCCTGGTGAAGGCTTCAAAACCATCAAATAGAAATGTGTCCCAAACAATTGCAGGAAACCCAGCACATGCTGTGCCACTGAGGATGTCTATTCTAGGTAAACTCCAGGGGAGCTGGATGGATTTAGTAGAGCTGCCAGATTTCAGAAGTGAACGCTGGGTGTGGGCTTTCAGCAACAGAGCTGTGCAGACAAAGGTATTTCCGGTTCATGGAGGATTTCGATATTTTGACATTGGTTTCAAAACAAATTCAAAATTTTCCACCAGTGGGACAGCCCATGGGTCCCAGGCTCCGGGGCAGCCTACGTGGTGGAGTTTCCCTGGGGTCTGCAGCCCACTCCATGGCTTGCTCCAAACCCTGGAAAATTGGTACTGCTGAAGAGCTGGGCAAGCTGGCAGGAAACCAGGCAGGTTTTGAAAGCTGCCTGACAGGCAGAGTTCCACTGGATCCTTGCCTGGTTTCTGGAGAAATGTCGTCAAAATCGAACCCTCTCTGCAGAATCTTTCAATCCCAACAAAACCGTTTCACTGGAAATTTTCCAACCAGTGCTGTACAGGCAGCATTGCTCCCTGCACCCTCCAAGTTAATGGCAACCCCTGCCCCCCCCAGTAGCTGCTGGGGCAAGGGACGAAAGACCTCTCAAAAGGCAACTTTATTTTAGCATTGCATTTTAAGGGTGCAGCCTGATATAGGGGGCATGGGAGACAATGGGAATTGAGGGTGATCACCGCATGGCAGGATCAGGCCCTTAAAACAGAGGCTGGCATGTGAGTATAGGCTGCATGATGCCATCTTACACCTCACTTCTGCCCAGGGACATCCCTACTCCCTCTTCTACTGCAACAGGACGCTACTATGTCTATTTCCCCTTTCTCCAGTGGTGGAGCTGGTGAAAGTCGATGGGGTTGACTCAGCTCCAGTGCAACAGATAAAGCTCTCAATGGAGGCCAAACTTCAATTTCTTTCTTCAGGGATGGGTTCATTTCTCAGACACCACAATGGCTCCTTTCCCCTGACCCAGAGGCTCCTGCAGGCCTCTCTCAATGGAGCTTCTTTTTGGCCTTTCATCTAGGAACCAGGGCCTAGGTCCTCAAAGGTATTCAGGTCCTTCACTCCCATTGAAATCAAAGGCATTGGCTGATCCCTGGCCTCCCATGTGGGACTAGGCTCTTAAAGGGCTAGTGGCCCTTGACAGAAAGCTTGTTAAAGTTAGTTTGGGGGAGAAAATGGATTTGAAAAGTAACCCCCACACTGCCCACTGTCCAGATCCCTCACCCCAGCAACAGCTCACCAATCATTTCTGTGCAGCAAAAGTGAGTTTTGAAGGGAGGGTGTTGACACGGAGTCCCTTAAGCTCATGGTTCATAAGTGGGCTGGGATCCAAGCTGTTATTCAGGCCAGAACTAAAATCAAGCAGCTTCTGAGGATCATATTGTTATGAAGTAATCCAGTTCTGCCCCCAGTGCCTGGGAGAAGTCACCTGCTTCCCTGTAATGAGTGTCAGCGGCGTCAGGGCTGCACTGCGAGAAGTTACAAAACAGGATCTCAGTGGAAGTCTCACTTCTCTACATGTTCCTCCCATAAAGTGCCTGGAATTTCCACTGAGGGTGACAGCAATGAGGTAAATAAAGAAACTGAACGGGCCTGCGGGTCAGTTGGTTACTGAACTGGAAAACAGAGCAGAAGAGACCCACTGATTCTCACCAGGGCTTGATTGTTTGGGCCAAATTCATCCTGGGTGTGAATTCCTTGGTGTTCTCTGTCCCCTACAGACCCTGGGATGCCTGGCTCTCCTGCAGCTAGGTTGCATGCATCACATTTTGGGAGGGGCTTTAAGCCATCCTTCTGGGCTCTTGAGCCTTTGGTCCTGCAGGGCAAGCCGGAGGTCTACTCTAACTAGTGCCAGCTGCCAACAGCCTGGAGGGACCATGATGGCAAATGCGAATAGCCAGGGTGGCCCATTTAACCCAGTATCCCATCTCTGACAGTGGCCAGCACTGGAGGTCTTAGCGGAAGGTGTAAGAATGCTATGATAGGTAGATATGGGATAATCTGCCCCTGCATTAGGTCTCCTCATCATCTCTGATTGTCAGAGGTTGGTTTAAGCCCCACAGCATGAGGTTTAGTATCCCTTCCAAAACTGTTTGTTGGCAAGAACTATTATAATTTTGGATATTGTATGTGCATAAATGTTCAATTCCATCTTGAATTTTGCCAACTGTTTTGCCTCGACAAATTCCTGTAGCCATAAACTCCAGAGTTAAATTAAGAGTTGTGTGAAAAAGTGATGCTCTGCTCACAAGTCCAAGCTCTCTGCAAATTCCAGAAAAGCTGTATGTTTCTGCTAAAATCATTGGCAGTCAAATAGCTCACAAATATTTAAATGGCCATAATTAGGTTTCAGGGTTAACATGCTACTCCAGTGATTGGGGCAGTTTACAGTTCTGAGCTATTGTTTCAGGCAGGGTTGCAGGGAGGTTAGTTGTCAGTCCTTCTAGATCCGGAATTAGCCCTAATGAGTTGAAGACAGGGATTTCCTAGACACATGAATGGCCCTTTTGTGACAGTACAAGGCTACAGGCATGGTCCACGTTAGCCTCCTCACTCAGCATTCCTCATACTCCCAGGTCCCTAGCTGGGTACTTGTGCAACATGAAGGGAATTCCTGGCTCGCACAAAACTGCTAGGAGAGATGGCATGGAAACCAGCTGTGCACAGGGCCAGGGAAGGGCTATGGAACCTTTCTAGATTTACCACCTTTCCAACTGCTGGTAACTTAGGGTGACCAAACAGCAAGTGTAAAAAATTGGGACAGGCGGTGGGGGTAATAGGAGCCTATATAAGAAAAAGCCCCAAAAATCAGGACTGTTCCTACAAAATTGGGACATCTGGTCACCCTACGGTAACTGGACCCCCTAAGGCCCTGCCCCCGCTCTGCCTCTTCCCCTAAGGCCTTGACCCTGCTCTGCCTCTTCCCTTAAGGTGCCCCCTCATCACTTGCTCCTCTCCCACCTTCCTCTAGTCACTTGCTGGATTATCTCAAGGAGCCTGCCTGCAGGTAGATGGCAGCCCCCGCTAGGCAGGGGTTGTATGGGTTAATGACCTGGTGCCTCCGCCCACCCTGTGGTAAAATTTTGGTTTGGGTGCCATTTAGGGTTGCCAGGTCCCCTTTTCAACCAGACTTTCTGGTAAACAAACCAGGCACCTTGCAACCCTATGGCACCTGGACACAGAAGCCAAAAATCGGATTATCAGGGTAAAACCTGGACTGGAGTGATGCAACCCTAAATCTTTCACCCTTAGGGCAACCACCTCAGACCCAGCTCTGTTTAGTAGGACCAGCTGTTACCAGCTGACTGCCTGGCAGTCTCTGTGAAATGAGTGGGGTGTGTGTGCTTGTCTGTCTATTTCCTGGTGAGTAGGTGTCCCCAGTACAAACATCACCATTCCAGCTGAGTCATTGATAGCAGCACACAGGCCAAAGGGCTGAACGGGTTATGGTGACTACTGAGTCCGCTCTCCCTCTTAAGCACGAGAATGAGCATGCCTTGCTGTTGTCTAGGGGGTAGCTGTGGTGGAGATGACTCACCCCCATCAGTCTGCCAGGGCTATCAGATCAGCTTCTCTTGCCCACACAGATTCACTGGCAATTAATCAGTTTTGAAGGGATGACTGAGTTAGTACGGAGCATCTGTCTGGGGGGAATACACACCAGAAGTGGAACCAGCTCAACAGAGAGAGATCAGAACAGGGGATTGTACACTCTACTACATTATTACATGGCAACCTGAGATCATGCAGGGGGGAATTGCAAGTAATGAGCACTGGAAACCAGCAAGCTGGTATCAGGCTGGCTGTTTCTAAGAAGTGTTCTAAGAAGTCTTCTAAGAAGAGAGTTTCTAAGAAGAGCATTCTGGGGTGGAAGCGATGAACAGGTGTTGTTTGTTTCCTGACACCATTCACCACTCTTCCCCAGTCAGGGGGCTCCAGCTAGGGAATGAACTTCCAGAGGAGAGGAGGCAAATGAATGTGGCAAAACTCTCCTCTTTGAGAAGAATCTTTCTATTATATAACACTCACAGCACTAACAGCCCCTTCTGCCCCTAAATCCCAACCACCTACACCCTAGCCCAAGCAGAGTTTTGACCCTGAAAAGGGAACAAGGCCAGAGACTCCATGAAATCCACTAGGGACTTATTGCTATTTATCATACAAGAAAGGTGTTCAGATGCTATGGTAATGAGCAGTAGGTTAAGACCCTTCCATTCTGAACCTTAAAGCTTTTCAAAGTCACATGGCATTGGTGCCTAGGACCAGCACGTCATTCTCTCTCAGGAGCAATTATGCTACTGAGGTGCCCTGGGGGAGCAGTGAGGGTCTCCAAAAAGCTTGCAGCAAGCTGGGTCTGATGGCGTAGAGAGAAAAGAAAGCAGGAGATAAGATAGGTGCCCTGACCCAATTCTACCCCAGTCAACACACACAACCACGTCACCATGCACACACAAGTTATCCCTGTAGGGAGCAACACAGCTTTAAGAGAAAAAGACCTGACTTTTTTCCAGTTCATGCTAGGGATGTAAATGCCAGTTTAAAAGTTAACCATTTAAATGATTAAAAATATTTTGTTTAAACAGTTAACCGGCTGGGGCTGATCCGGCTGACTGGCATGGCTGGGGCCGCTCTGGATGGGTGGCATGGCTAGGGTTGCTCCAGCTGGTGAGGGGCCAGCCCACCGGCTCAGGGGTTACCAGTTAAGGCAGGTTAACTGGTTAACATTTTACATCCCCACTTCATGCTTCTTCAACTGACTGAATTCCAGTTGCTGATTTTTATTATGACTAATGCTGTAAGGGGCAGAATCCAGCTGGATTTTCAGTCCCCAGAAAGAATAAGGAAAAACTTTGACTTGTAAATAGAACGGATTTCCTCTGAAATCACTGATGGGAGAGGATAAAGACGGAGCCCCTTGATGACCTATGTACACAGTCACTTTTTTGACTGTCCTTTACCACTGCTGCTTAGTTATATAACGTGCTGCGACCTCTGCAGCTGGTAGGCTGCCAGAGTTTAAAGGTATTTTCCTCTGATCTCTCCCTGGGGACAAGCTTTAAGTTCAGACAAGAGCTTGCGCCAATAAAAGGGAAACTGTCCAAACCTCGACTGCAGCAAACCAGATCTTGTGTTGAAAGTCATGTTGCTAACCAGACAGCCCCAGAGAGAGGTTTGTATCTGTATTACAGCTGCCCTCTAGTGCCAGGAAAATATATTTGGGTTAGTGCTGCCCTCTCCTGCCAGGAGATTTGGAGGATGAGCTATGCCAGTTGGGAACTCCTACATATGCGCTTCCCATCCTGCCCACAACAAAAGTCTGCTGCAGTCCAAAGCTTGGCAGCAAGAAGCATCTGAACTGTATTATGCTGGTTATTTATTATTTGTATTGCCATTGCTCCTACAGGTCTCAGTCAGCTAATGGAGCCCTATTGTGCTATTACGGAGGTGCTATAGACATATAATACAACAGACAACAGTTACTGCCCCATGTCTTGAATACATTTGCATTACAGTAGCAGTTAGAGGCCCCACGGAGCTGGGTGCTGCATATACACTTACAAGAGAGCTTACAGTCTATACCAATGGCTCTCAACCGTTCCAAACTACTGTACCTCTTTCAAGAGTCTGATTTGTCTTGTGTACACCCACATTTCACCTCATTTAAAAATTACTTGCTTACAAAATCAGACACAAAAATATAAAAGTGTCACAGCCCACTAGTACTGAGAAATTTCTGACTTTCTTATTTTTACCATATAATTATAAAATAAATTGATTAGAAAATAAATTATTATACTTACACTTCAGTGTATAGTATATAGAGAGCAGTATAAACAAGTCACTGTCTGTATGAAATTTTAGTTTGTACTGACTTCACTAGTGCTTTTTATGTAGCCTGTTGTAAAACTAGATTAATATCTAAACGAGTTGATGTACCCCCTGGGAGATCATTGCATACTGCCAGGGATATGTGTGCCTCTGGTTGAGAACCACTGGTCTATACAGAACAAAGGGGGAGAGGGGAAACAAAGGGCATGACTTGCCCAAACAGATTAATGGTAGCAGCAGGAATAGCACCGAGATCAGTAGACTCCCAGGCCAATGCCCCAGATACTAGACCACAGTTCTGCAAACTGACAGGGTTAAAAGTAGTGGCTCAGATCTTCGGCAACAGCTGAGCAGCCCATAGCCCAGCTCAGAACAGGTATGTGCTCAGGTGGCCTTTGCCTTCCTCTCTCCAGAGTCCATTCTGTATCGCTCTATTTTCTAGTGTAATTTAGTGCAGCCCCCAGGCTGCTCTGTCATGCTACCTTCCAAAGGCCTCAAGCAGCTGACACAGCCTGGGGGAGCAGCATCCCAGCCACGCCCCAACATAAACCAAAGGAGAGAGGTGGCATAGAAAGTGCTGTGCCAACTCTACATCATGGAAGATCCCCCTACACTGGGGTGATCTCCTATTGGCAGCTCTGCCAGGAGTCTGCCACAGTGGGAAGAATTAAACAGCTGCACCCCAGCTGAGAGATCTGGGCCAACACTGTTAACGATTTCATGGCTGACCATTTTAGCAGACCCATCCAAATAATGTGTGTACCTGATTAATCCCGAGCACCCTTTCCTTGCCTTCCTAGGAGCCACAAGCCCCAGCTGCTCCCCACTCAAAATGTGGGGACAGCATACAAATACAGGGGAATTTAACAGCAATCAAACTAGCACAGGGAGCTACTGTGCTCCTTGTGGATTCATTGCCCTGCCCATACAAACCTTCACTAGCTTCTCTGAGGCTCCTGTAGGATTTCCAGTCTGCTGTGCTAGAGAAATCACAGGCCTTGCTACAGAATTTAGATTCAGTTTGCCACACAGTCCACAAGGCCCTGGATCTAAGGGTCCTGCAGAAAGCACCTGGGAGGGCTACAGCTTCATGGTATTCCAGTCACTGAGACTAACTTAATAATTATAAGGAAAAGAACACCAGCAACACAGAAGGGAAGAGGATATTTAAGAAAGTCATGGAGGCTGGAGAATGAACTGTGATGCTTGGAAATGCACCTCCCCAGCCACCGATCTGGAGAAGCTGAGGAACTGGAGAGAAATTTCCCGAAACCAGAGGAAATGGAGAGAAATCCACCTGCTTCTCCTGTGTCCAGTATGAAGTCCTATAACTGCAGCTCAAGAGCCCATTTAACTCATTCAAACAAGGCCCGTGTAGAACAGATAGCTGGAAGCTTCCATTCAGTTCCTGCTGGAAAGTGGAACTCGCCATCACAGTTAATCACCATGTTTCATCATCACAGAGACAAAAAATGTCAAAGCTATTCAATCAAGTGGAGTCACCCTCTAGTGGCTAAATGTACTATGCAAATTACAGTATAGCCCTGTTCCAGTGTGTATGTGAACTTTAATACATGACACCCAATTTTCTGACAATCTGGACCTATGGAAGCTGAAGTTAATTACAAATTACACTCTGCATAACCCTCTTTGTTGCCTTACCTCACTATACTGGCAACTATCCGTTCCATTACAATAGCCTCTCTACTTTCAGTGTCAGTGAGTTGAAGAGAAAATCTGTGTAGCTTGTATGTGCTGCAACATTATTTCATAACAAACACATCTATCCAAATAAGGGTTCCAATTTAAAGTTTTCTCTTATCAGACATTCCAATATCTCCTAGCAGACAGTTACAAAAAGAAACATGCACTAAGTTACAGCACTTGACAGGGGTTTATTTTATACCCTGGACTTATAAAGCATCTGACTGGTTGCTCTGAGTTGCCTGCTTTTAGTAATTCTGGCCCAAATCCACATTCACTGATGTTAGGAGTCCTAAAAACCTGACCCAGAAGATTATTATATTTCCCTCCTCTTTTCTTGACAATATTTTTTTCTTTTATCCTTTCTTTTGCCTCCTAATGTGCTCATAAAACAGAGAAACAGCATTGGAAAGAAACAGGTATGCTACAGGTAGGCTCTTTGCGAGTCATTATGCACAGCTCTGCCAGTTTCCCTCCATTCCATTCTGCAGCTGTCCTCTGCTATTCCAGCCTGGGGTTCCCCACACACTGTTCTCCTGATGCCTCTCAAACTCAACCCGTAGCCCACCCTGCTATCCAGCCCTGAGCTTTTCCCCTGACCCACAGCTCTGCCAATGCACCTCAGTCATGACCTGATACACCTCCTGCTATACCAATAACACATTTTGTCTTTCAGGACAAATCTTCAAAAGGCAACACCCGATGCAGAGCGCACAATGGCTGATTACTCTGCGAACAGTCCCTATACTTGAAGTATTTAACATTTGGCAAATGCTTTAGGATATCAGAAATATGAAAGGTAATTCTGTTCTATTTTATGGGACAAACAAGACCATTTGGAACCTTCCATTGGATCAGTATATAAATTGTAATGTGTATACCAATATTTTGCTCCTCTCTAACATCTTTCTTACAGGCATCTCAAAACACTTTACATGCATTAATGAATTTACTCTCCCTCCCTCTTGGGTATTATAATCCCCATTTAGCAGATGGGGAAACTGAGGCACAGAGTGGCTACCCAGATTCTTATAGCAAGCCAGTGGCAGCGTTAGGGATGAAATCCAGCTTTCATGACTTCTAGGCCTGTGCCTTAAACATAAGATCATCCTTCTTCCATGTATATTTTCTGGCTCAAACTAAGCAGTGTGATCTAGTGAATAAGGCAGGTAGACACAAGTGGAGCCTGACAAAATTTTTGCACCGTAACTTTTCTCCAGTGAAAAAAGATTTGTAAAGATGTGGTGCCACCGAAACATTTAGCAAATTTGGGTCAATTTTACCAAATTGTTTCATTTAAAAATTTTAAAAAAGCTCCTGACACAAAAGTCTCCAAGAAATCAGTGTTTCATTTTGACACTTTCAGAATGAAATGTTTTGATTTTTTGATTTGAGATGACTTTTTGTTGCAAAATTTACTTTACTTTTATTCTTTGTAATATGAAAAATGCTCAAAAGGGAAATGAAATGTTTTCTTTGGCCCCAAGCTAATTTTTTTAGCTTTTTGATAGTCCAAATACTTTGAAAAAGATGGTTTTCAGTTTGACCCACTGTCACGGGGGGTGGGGGAGTCCCGTTCCCACACCCCCCACTTCTTGGGATTCACAGTGATTCTTAGCCAGCCAGTAGATCAGAAGGTTTATTTGAGATGCCAGGCACACAATCCCACTTAGAGCTGTCAGTACAAACAGGCCCCCTTGGCCCGGCCCTTCTGGGGAGCAGGGAGATGAGACCCCGAATCCGGGCTCCCTCCTCTTCCCCAGCCAGCATCTAACCCCTTTGCAAAAAACTCCAACGTCTGCCTCCCCTTTGTTCCCTTGCCAGCCCCAAGGTGTCAACTCCCCTCCCCCTCCATCTCAGGTTACAGCTCCAGGTTTCCAGGTCAGAGTAGTTTAGCCTCAGGAGTCATGTCCACCCTTCCCCCTACTTGTCACACCCATTTTTTCCAATTTTCTGGAATTGCTAGTAAACCAAAATATCTGTTATTTACCCAGCTAGAGTCAGGGCACCTAAGCATGCAGGCCAGAGCCATAAGTTGCTTCTAGTTGGGCAAAGGAACCCAAATAGATGGTCCACATGGAAAGCATAGGATGAGAACTGTGAGAATATGTGCAAACTTTCATTATAGTGACAGTTAGAGGCCTCAACTGAGATCAGGGTCTCATTGTGCTGGGTGCTTGCACACACATAGTACTAGACAGTCCCTGCCCCAAAGAGCTTGCTGCCAGGGACTGTAACATGTACAGTGGGGCTTAGGTCTCCCTAACTCTGTTGCGCGGAGTATGAAATTTTTGACAGCCTTGAGTGATGTAGCTAGGTCGATCTAAGTTTTAGGTGTAGACCAGGCCTGAGTTACCAGCGCATCATTTTTTGCACTGTAGTTGCCTGACAAGCTGTGACATGTGTTGGTCTGGCACACTGCTCACTGTGTAATGAGCATGGCATGGCAGCGCACCGAGCATGCAAAGGAGGATGGGTGGCAGTGAATCTCAGAGGCCTGGTGAGTAGTTATTACAATGCCAGAGCACTCTGAGTGATGTAAAGAAAGTCTGAGAGAGTTCAGGTGTCTGGGAAGAAGCTCTGGAGACAGTGGGACTTCTCTGGAAACGGGGGTGAATGCATAGGAGCTGAAACTCGGGGTGCTGGTGGTGCTGCCACACCCTCTGCTTGAAGCAGTTTCCATTATATACCAGGTTTATATAGTTAGGTTCAGTGGCTCTCAGTACCCGCACTATACAAATTGTTGCAGCACCCGAGTGTATGGTCTTTAATTCTGGCAGAGCGACTGATTTTTAACCATTCCATGGCAGAGTGAGGCTGGGGCTACATGGACCAGTGGGACTGCAGGCAAGATGTACAGTGTCTCAGTTAACCTGGAGATGGACCCAGTACTACATTAGCACAATGCAGATGTTTGGTGGGGGCGGGGTCTGGATTTGGCTCTTTATAAAGCTCGAATCCAGCTGTGAAATGGCAAGAAGTCTGGTTTCCACCCCTCCTGCCCTGTGTTAGGCCTGATGAGAGACAGTTGGGGCGGTGGTAGCTCAGGTAAGCTGCTCCCCCCACCATTTCACTTTATTTACACACACGTTATGTTTGGGAGATACCCTGAGCTGGGGGCCCCAGTACAAGTATCCCCCCTTTGCCTGTGCCCATAACACCCCCACACTCCTGGCCCCCAAGCCCTCTGCCTCATGCTTGAGGAGATCAGACAGCTGACCCCACCCCCCGCTATACACTGCGCAGGCTGCTGAAGGTGCCTGACCATGACGCCTCCCCTGCCAACACTAAAGATGGCGGCACAGCGGCTTCACGGGGTGCACTGCTGTTGCGCTAGCGCCCTTCCCTTCCCACTCGGGAGCTGGCGGTAGCGCGCAGGCTTCCTGAGAAGAGGAGGTGGGTGGTAGCGCCCAGGATGGAGGCGGCTGCGACGGTCACTTGAGCCGCTTCCCACCCCTGCCGCGAATGGAGTCTCCCTCCCGCAGGTGCAGCGCTGCGGGGAGCTGGGCGGCCCGCTGAGACACCACGCGCCTTCCCGGGAGCGGGGCCGCTGGTGCCCCGAGAGGTGAGCGCGCCGCTCTCCCGGCCTCCGAGCAGCCCCCGGGAGACCCCCAGGCGGCCACTGGCCCCGGCAGGGTACTGGGCATTGCGGAAAGGGGCCCTGGGGCAGGAGTTTGGGGGG
>ML677377.1:2691583-2744701 GCA_007922305.1 Dermatemys mawii
GGGGCCCCGGGGGAGGAGGAGGAGGAGGAGGAGGAGGTGGTCTGGTGTATTTGAGACCCCTTCTTCTCTGGCCAGTGCCTCTTCTCCAGTGACTGTGTTGCCATGCTGGGTGTCAAGGCTGCAGGTTCCCTTCTCCCTAGCAGAGGGCAGCAGGGTCTAGGTGTGTGCTGGTCAGGGTAGGAGGCAGTAGCTCTTCTAGCTGCATGTTATCTTGAAGCCACCCAAATCCCTTTGCAGATGCTGTCTCAGCAGCGAGACCCTGTCTCTGATAAACGGCCCAGGTCGATCACCTGGTATCGTGTCTTTTCAGATGTGTCACAGAACTTGGGACTGGGAACTTCAGTGCTGCTTTGTACAGGGGTTTGGCTTAGGCTGCTGCAAGTGGGGTGCTTGGAGCATAACCAGAGTGGCCTGTGGAAAATTGTCTTGTCACATGGTATTGGCTGTTCATTAAAGGGGGTCAAATAAACAGCTATGGATACATCACTCTCCTAATGTTCTTTTCCAGTGTAAGCAGCCATTGTAGTTGCCACATGGTTGTTATGGGATCACATATAGGCAAGTAGATTATTTTGCAGACCACCTGCCTGCTTATTCACGATCATCTTGGCAATCCCTTAAAGTAGTCCCTATCGCTGAAAAGCTTGGGGTCCACTTGCTTTATACATACATTGAAGTCCTCTTAAAAAATATAAGAGCAGCTTTCTGGTTTGCCTGGACATAAGCAACATTTTGCATTTACAGTTCAGACTCCATATAGTGCATCGGAAAAGGTGTGGCTCTTGTGCGGATTCTTACAGGAACCGAGTAACAGCTTATAGGATCGAAAGTTTTAGCTGTAAATGGGACTATGGTGTCTTGTGATAGGTTCCCAAGTTCCTTGGTCAGGTGTCGAGCAAAATGGTCATTAATGAAACTTTCTTTTTTCATTTGTCTCAAACTGTGATATGGTATCCTTCATTTAACTTATGCCTAGACCTATAAGGGATATATACTGCCTGTTGCCCATCCCTGTAGTAACTGTGTGCTTGCCACATGAAACTGATCAGCAGTAGTGAACCTCCTTTGGAATTCATGGAGACTCTTCCTCGCCATCTTCTCAGGACACAGAAAGCTCAGCTTGCGGTGGACTGTACTTTAAAAAAAAAAAAAAAAAAAAAAAAAAAAATTAGGGCAGGGAGACTATGAATGTCATTCTGGTGGAGAGCTTTACCAAACAAGAAACACAGCAAAACTTTCCTAAACATAGTCAGACTTATTTAATCTCTGGAGGCTCATTTCACAGCTGAATCCCTTCAGCTGAGTGCTTTGTCACCAGTTGCCTCAAGATGCCTTCAAGACTTTGTGGTCTGCAACTGTCTGTTTCATATACAGAGATGTGGTCTCTAACAGGGTCCCAAAACGTTAATTTCTTTGAAGGTTAGCACTGAGGCTGTAGACCAGTGTCAGAGGCAGGGTGGGAGCCCTGTGGAGGCACTGAGGAACAGGCTTGATGTGTTTATAGCCAAATCCTGGAGGAGGTGGACAGCTGTAATTTGCACCAGGTTGAGCCTTTACACTGTTTTCATGTTGAGGTTCAGATGTGATGAATTGCAATAATTCAGTTTAGAGATGACAAATACTTACATATCTGTGACCGGTTCCTCATCTGGAAGGAAAGGGCAGAGTTGGCTAGCAAACTAAAAGAACTTGTGAGTCACTTGTGCTGCCTAGTTGTCCAATTTTTGTTAAAGTGGAACTCTAAACCAGTATTGTGCTTCAGCAAGTCTTTGGTAATCAATAGCTGCAACTCTGAAAACTCAGAGGTATTTACAAGTTGTACTGCTGATGTTACATCAAAGCATGGTGGTTTGCTAATCCAAGTGCAAGCATCACCAAGGGACAGCTCTTAGACGCTGGCAAATCATTCATGGAGTTTAAGCGGAGTTATACTTTAAGCCAGGGGTCGGCAACCTTTGAAAAGTGGTTTGCTGAGTCGTCATTAATTTAAGGTTTCGCATGCCAGTAACACATTTTACATTTATAGGGACCAAGGGAGAGAACCCCTGACTGGCAGCACGGTGGGCAGATGGGAAGGGGTAGAAAGGAGTGGGGAAGACGATGGAGCAGATGGGAATGGTTGTGGGAGGACAAACATGATGCAGGTATAAGGGAGTGGGGGAGGCAGTGTGAGGACCCAACAGGAAGGGGGGATAAAAGGGAGAGGATGTGGGGGCAGATGGGAAGAGGAAAGGTAATGGAGAAGGTAGTGGGGCAGATGGAGACAGTGAGGGTAGAAGGGAGTGAGGGAGGGCAGACAGGAAGAGGGAGTTGAAGGGAGAGGGTATCCAGGGCAGATGAGGTGCGGTGGGGCGCAGATGGGAATGGAAGATGGGGGAGGCAGTGGGGCAGACAGGAATGGGGTGGAAGAGAGGCAGTATAGGGGGTAGATGGAAAGGGAGTGGGATGGTGGTGTGCGGGGGTAGACAGGAAGGGGGAAGGGAGTGGGGAGGCGGGCAGTGGGGGACTGCAACGATGCAGAGGGGGAGTGAGTGGTGGGTTTTCAGGGACAGGACACTGGTTCTGTCCCCTTGTGTACAGGAGGACCTGAGGGTGCATCTGAGGAGCGAGAGAAGCAGGTTTCCCCTGGCCCCAAAGGGCTGGACCTGAAGTGGGGCTGAAAGGACAGGTGTTCCGGTGGGCTCCCCTTCCCCTTTCGGTGGTGGAGGGGGGGAATCGCCGCTTTTCCTGCACAAGTCTCTGCCTCTGTGCTGCTGTAACTCTGCACCGCCTCACCCCCATCCCTCCCGCACTGGTGGAGCAAGCAGGCGGAGAACCCAGGGGCAGCTCTCTATCTGCGCTCCCCCCATGGCGTGGGGGTATCGCTCAGCCGCACCCGGTCTCTGTCCAGGTGGCTCGGGGGAGGGCTTGGGCGGTGGCGGCAGCCTGCAAAGAGCTGCTCGCCCTGCTGTCCCCGGGCGGGGAACCCAGCAGCAGCCCCCACACTGCACTTCCAACCCACCCCCCGTGGCATGGGGGGATCACTCAGTGGTGCCCGGTCTCTGGGCATCGCATCTTCCCCTGCCCAGAGACTGGGGTGGCTCGGGCGGCAGCGGCAGCAAAGAGCCACTCGCCCCACTGCAAATATGCCTCTTCCTGCGGGAGACGCGGTGGACACCGGTGATGTTCTGTCCTCCCACGGCCCTAGCTCGCTACATCACCCTGCACCCCCTCCTGGCCTGAGGCGGAGGCACCCCAGGACTTGATCTGGCGGGCGGGGAATTGGCTCCTCTTGGATATGCAGAGTCAGTGCTGCACTCCCCAGGACAGAAGATGGTGTGCCGCTGCTGGTCTGCGTTTCCATATGCTGACTTTTGCCGGACAGGGTCCTGGCTGCCGGCCCCACTCAGCCCACTGCCAGCCTGGGGTTCCGTCCACCCAAGCAGGCAACGGGCTGAGTGGGGCCGGTGGCTGGGACCAGCTGGCAGCAGCGTGCCACTAAAAAGCAGCTTGTGCGCCGCCTTTGGCACACGTGCCGCAGGTTGCCGACCCCTGCTTTAAGCACTGTGGTAGTGGATCCTGACTGAGTTTGAAGTACAGTATGTTGAGATTCAATTAGGATTTATTGAGAGCTAAATGTGTAGCCATATTTTTTGTTCTTGTTTTGACAAGGTAGGTTTGCTTCTATGGTAAGCAAAGGTTACTAGTTTACACTGGATGTAAATTAGTTTGTAAATATAATGAAGATGCAGTGATGTTAACAATAGCTTGTTTAACGACGTTTCTTTCAAAACAATGTGGTGAATTTGTAACCGAAACACAGGTTACATTTATCTATGCATCTTTAACTGCAGGAAAATAAAACAACCGCTCAGTCTAATTTGGTAACAGAGAGGCAGTGGTAGAGGAGATTACCATATTCCTGGTGCTTCGAGCAATGATAGTAATACAAGAGATCTCTGCAAACATGACCTGGGTTTTGTATGAAACATTGGAAACAGCCTTTCAATTGATGCTTCTTTTTAAAGCAACCTGAATTTCCTTATTTTTCTGCACCCTGAAGAGTGTGTAAGTCTTCTGTGGAGGTGGCATTAGCAGAGGAAACTGAAGTGACTTAGGTAAGGGATATTATAAAGACTCTTAGGTTTGTGTATGACTGGCTGCAGAATGTACTCTTATGGCTATGAAAATACAGTTTAAGATGTTAAATCCTTCTTGGATTTACAAATGAGTTTTAGGTCACACTTTGCTGTTAAATATTTCACCATTTGGCTCTCCTGGGCTGTGGGATGACAGATTGTAGCAAGAAAGGATTCCTCCTTTTAGCCTCTTGCGTAATCATTGGCATCACAATAAGTGGTGTTAAAATTGAATACTTTGCTTCCTTCATCCACAGACAAGTACTTAAAGTTATTGTAGAACTTCACTATTTCTAAGCGAGGCTTATATAGGGAGTGAAAGCAAGTAAAGACTTCATCCTACCTGATAGAGTGAAGAGAGAGGTTTAAACTAAGCAGTAATGTGTTGACTCATCACCTGAAGTTTTGACAGAGCTTCCCTTAAAAGATTTTTTTAAACACCTGTCTTTAGGACAGATCGCTTTCTGTATACAAATTCTTACATTCAGTCTTTTCCCAGATGAAATTTTGTTAAAAGTTGATCAATCCAGATAAGGAGTTTGTTATGGGACTTTGGATAAGTATATGTTGTATTCTGAAAGTTAATTTAATGAGATGTTAATTTCAGGATAAATGTTAATTTCATTTCTTGTATTGTGGGTCTTTTATTAGTGTTATCCGTTAAAACCAAAAAGCAGATGCCCTACACAATATCCATCCGTGAAGCTGTTCAGTTCCCCTTGTTCTCTTCTAAGCAAGTTCACTTTTATTTTTATGCTGCAGTGATAGCGTAAGAATGAAGGGAGAATTCATTGAACCTGTAGAGGGGAATTGGCAGCAAATGAAGTGTGGTAAATGCCCCTTTTTTAAAACATTAACCTCTCTTCAGTATAAATGTTCCAGGTGCACACTGGCTGTCATACTAGAAAACTTGAAGTAATGATTAGATAAAACAGCCCTCTGTATTGTGGACTTTCAGCTTAAATATGTACATCTGATCTTGCAGTACAAATCAGTGTCAAGTGCATCTCAGCAGCAGTAAAGAACATTCTCAGTTTCTCTGATCAGGTTAGATGTGCAGTAATGCTAATACTGGTGGTTTTGTAAGATCAGCTGTCTGAAGAGAAAATCCCTCTGAAAAGCGAGCATGTTGGTAGGAGCTAGGGTGAAAGATGTAGGTTTACTTAGCAGTATTTGGGTGATGGGTTAGTAAGGTTCACTCATCAAGCTTTGGGTATTGTGGCCATCTCATTAAAGGCTATACAACTTCTTACATGGCAGACTGACTAATCTCAAAGTATGTAATTCAAGTCTCTGTGCAAGCACTCAGGGACAAAATTCAAATGTCCTGGGACCAAGTACTAAAAAATCAGGAATAATCTCTTATGTGTGGGGAGTGGGGACATTCTGAAAGGCCTTAAGTGTGCATATTTAAAGAGGTCATTTCAAAAAGGAAGTGAAACTGATACTGTAGAATCTGACATTTTGTGCTGTTGAAGTTCTTATCTTTAAAACCTTCCTTAATATGATGTTGACCCAAGAATTTTTGGTTGCAAAATCAGGGACTTTCCTGACATCTCTTTTTAGCAAACAGTAAATTACAATTGTAATTTAATATGTGAAGTAGAAAATCAGGTTTCTTGGATTTTATCAAGACTGTTGCTATATCAAATGAATAAAGCATTTCACCTAATACTCTAATGCAAAATATGATCACCAGGCGGTGCTCCAATGTTATAATATAGGTAGCACTTAATACAGTTGATTGTCTACTTGTCTGTATAACTTCCAATGCCCAAGGAAAAACAGGGAATAGATATCAACTGGGAATCTATTGTACCCAATGTGGTGATGCACTATTTTGGACCCAGAAAATTATCTTTTAAGAGGGCTACAAAGAAACTGACCCATCTGTAAATACTAGGACAGGTTTCAAATTACAGAATCTTCCACTGAGTTTTCTCTTTGTAATTGACTTGTTTCTGTATGTAACTTATTTTCTGTAACAACATCATATGTCTTTACCTACATATGGAAGAAATGCTTATTGGTATTTCTTCAGTTTTCCTGAGTCTGCACACTGCTCCGGTGCTGCTCATAGTTTTGCCAAGTAGAGAGAAATTGACAGAACTCTGATCTATTTTATTGTTACTTCTCAGAACCTTTTTGGCAGAGGTGGAACATCCTGCTGATTTTGGTGGTTCTTGAGAAACCTTTGGGCAACAGCATTAGAAGGAGATGCTGGAGTTATTCACAGTGGAAAGAGGACACACAAACAGACTGGGATGGAGTAGTGTAGCAGAGACCTCTTTTCCTCCCATCTTTATCCTTGTAGCAGCCATTCTTTGCAGATGAGATGGCTTTATTTGTAACTGGCTCATGCCTGGAACTTTCACCTGGAAGTTATTAGAATCACCACAATTCTCACCACCTTTTGAAATGTAAACAGTACATCTTTGACCTTACCTTCACAAAATAGCAAAATAAACTGACCTGGGAGTAAAGGGTAAAGAGTAGACTGATCCTGTTTACTGATGGAATGTATAAAAATGCATTTAGTTCAGAGTGGTAGAAATTTGTGGCAAGGAGCTTACCTTCAAAGTGGGTAGGGTCCCTGGATGGGGGGAAAGAGGCAGAAAGCTCTTTCTCCTTTTCAGCCCTGAAAGACGGGTGAATTGTCAGTTTGATAAATGTCTGCTAGCTAGATGCTGCTACAGGCGGAGCTCCCAAGCAGATCTTGAGTTATCTCTCTGCTAGAATTCCCAGCAGCTGATGGCAAGGAGCCTGTACCTCCTTGTAGCATGCCCTCTCTCTAGTCTTCATTCACCTATGCCAGTGAATGGTGTGCTTATTTCCTATAACAAAGTAGTGGAATTAAAAAAGTTAGTAAACCAACATTGTTTCTCATTACCAAACTTAATTTCTGTTGTTTCATATTGGAAGTACTACTTGTAGCAAGTTATTGGGAGATTGTACTTCACTGACCTGCTGGGTTTTTCCTTTTTCCCTTACATAACAACGTTGGTTATTTCTTCCATTACATTAGATGTTGTTTTGCTAACTCAACTGCATTTCAAAACTAGAGTCATTAAATTTTTGGCTCAAATTATGAAGCAGCATTTTTTATCTAAACAAATACCTTGAGTAATTCCCTAGCCTCACTCTCCCTGATTCAGATTTCATTCAGTTTTATTGATTTGTGCAAAAAGGTAAGGTTATATATCGCTAAGGGGCAAGGCTGCAGCCCTGGTATTTCCAAAAGCGGTCCTCTTTTCTGTTAATGGAGCTATAATGCTGATATGTCACTGGTTTTGATCTTCGCTAGCATTTTTAGCAGTGAGGCACTCCTGCAATTGTTGCATTGTAACCTATAATTAGGAAATTGGGTCTCTCTCTTACTGGATAAACAGTTGCTGTTCATGTACAACTTGTTTAAATACAATGAATGGAATGCGTTTATTTGCAAGATTTAAAGTTGGGGAGGAGCGTCTAAAACATTGGTTGATTAGATTGCATAACTGAAAAAAACAATTTTAAACATTTTTCTTAACCTTTAATTTACTGGGCTAACAGGTGAGGTTAAGAACTCCAGCAGCTTGATGTCAGATCCTGCTGTCTAATGGCAGCCTTGACATGCGGTTAGCGGAATGTTGACAACATGTTTGCAGAATGGTTGTCCTGTTGTTAATATAACTTATCTTTCACATCAGAGAGACTTGCTGGATTGTCATCATGCAGAGTGGCTTTAGCAAAGTTAATGGGGATTAGTGTGATAGTGTAAAAATCCTCTCTGGGACAGGGTTGGAACCAACCTCTTTGTAATTTGCTAATCCATTAATTATCTGGGGAAAGTCCTCCTCCATCTCAGCAAATTGATGTGCTTTCCCTATAGTTTGACCCCTCAAGTCTCTTGTCATCCTGTCCATCTCTTCCTCCTCTCCCTGTTTCTCTGTCCCCACCCTAGATTTCCCCGCTTTCTGTTAATGAAGGTCTTTCTCTGTCACAACAGTACTCGTTTGCCAGGCCTCTCCTGACCCATGGGCATGTCTCTGTTCCTCACCCCAATCCAGGTGTTGGGAGGAAACAAGCAATTCCGCTTTTTCTTCTGCGGCTGGAGAGCAGCTGTCTGATGTGCTGGGATGCCACTGTGTCAGCCTATTCTGCCAGCCTGGGTTCCCTTTACCTGGCCTTGCTGAGTTAGGCTCACAAGCCTCTTCCAGCCAAGCACACAGGCAGGGCCACTACCCAGCTGCACAGAGAGATAGAGATCCAGTCTGGAAAGATTCAGCCTTAGGGGCTTGCCCCAGCACTCTGGTGCCCACTCCCTTTAACAGGTACAAACCCAAAGGTTTTATGAAATTTGCTCCCGCGCTCAATGTGGAGAGAGATGAGCGCAACTTCTTGTCCCCTCCAGTTAGAAATTACATAAACTGGGTTATATTGTAAACAAGAAATAAATTTATTAACTACAAAAGGTGAATTTTAAGTGAATATAAGAGATGACAGAAGAAAGCAGATTACTGACCAAATAAAGCAAAATACGCAAGCTAGGCTCAAAATACTTAAACAGGTGACAAAATGTAAATTCTCACTCTAAATGTTATTTTAGGCAGGTTGGAACTCTGAACCACAGAAACTTTGCAGTTATATTCCTTTTCAGACCCCTTGCTCAGTGCAGACTCCCCCCTTGCCTTCCCTTCAGGTGGCTCTAGCAATCTTTCTTCTTGGGCAGACAGGCCACGGAGAAGAGGAGTCATGTTTGCTTTGCTCCGCACCCTTAAATAGGATTTAGATAGGCAAGAATCCTTTGTTTCCCTAACCTGACACCCCTACCCCCATCCCTTCCTGTGGAAAGTTACAAGAAGTCCCAGGTAGTGCTTAGTTCAGATGACAAGACCAGCTGACTCTCTGGTATTACAGTGTCCATGAGTCAGTGATAGTATGGAGCATCTTCAGGAAGGCCAAGCCTTTTCACAGTCCATTGTCCTTGCTGATGGGTCATCAGCCATGTCTGGCTTTTCCATTGTCGTACCTGAAATGTAAGCAGTGGGCATCACTCAAAGTAGCATAGTTAAAATACAGATGCATAGTTGAATATTCCTCGCTTCAGATACAAAAATGATACAGGCATATAAATTGGTTAATCACATTCAGTAAATTATAACTTTTTCAATGCTATTTTATAAGACCTTATATAAAATACATTTGTTATGTGATATTAATAACATAAGCATATTTTAATAAAGACTGTGGAATGAAATGTGACAACATGCCATATTAAACCTGTAGGACAGGATACAATTAATATGCATCGCTTAATTTACACACATCCCATATACCCAGCTGCCTCTCTACCTTGCCATTACTATCTGGGCAGTTTCTTGTGGGTGTCTTGGAAGAAGTGAGTCTTGAAGGAATGAGTAAAGTAAATTGTAAAATAAATTGTAACTTTTCATTTACAAATCCATCTTTGCGAGAGGCTGTGTTCTCTCGTTATGCTGTTCTTTGTATGTATTCAGTCTGGAATGCAAGATGTATTTTTTATAGCAGATGATGTTACCATAAGGCTGGTTTTAAAACTAATCCAGCTGGTTTCCTTCTCCCTCAAAACCACAAATAAACCAGGTGCCAGACTACAACAGAAGCCAAACTTTTTAGCTTCAGCTAGCAGTCTTGCTTATTCCCATACATCGTTTGCCAAACCACCCACTCTCCTTAATACCTCTTTGTAATCTCCTATTTTGCATTCAGCAGTGTCTGAGATGTGGGTCAATGTATGGGAGCCTGGCAGAGACAGCAAAAATTTATTTATATTTTAAAGGTCAGAGTGGAAGTACATTGGATTAATTCGTAAAAGGCCACTGGTAGAGTAGAAGGTGACATCTCTGGGGACAGACTTATCAACAGTTAGTAGTTAGATTTCATTGTGTAATGGCAAGTCTTGGAATGGGATACACAAAGTGTGTGTAATAAGTATTTTGCCTCATGCTCTTAATTTACATTTGAAATGTTGATTGGCAGGCCTTTCATAGTGTAGAGTGGATTCATATGCACAGCTATTGGAACAGTGCTTCTAAAATACTACAAATCCTGGTTTTGGAAGATTAGATTCTGAATGTCTCTCCTGAGAATGGGGCTAAATGGAGTTTTTCAATTTTCTCAAATGTAGTTTGGAAAGTGATCAGACAACACAGATGAGGCAGTTTCTAAAAAGACCTCTGTGAGAATACTACTTGATACAAACTAATCACAATAAAGGCAAACTTGGACATTTGGCATGTAAGGTTAATACAGGGAACTGGAAATATCATCTGTCTTACTGTAATATATTATGGGCCCATTATTGTCACGGTGCAGAAGTTTGTATAGTTCTTGAACAGTTCTGTAGGCAACGCTCTTACGAGTGTCAAACAGAACTAAAACAAAGTAAGATCTTAAGCATTAATACTTCTCAGTGCTTGCTGTAGTGAGCTTGTCAGTACCTAAACAACATCAGTCATCACAACTTCAGTCATTAAAACTTCGGATTTTTCTTTGAAATGTCTGGTTTGATTTTGAACCCATGGTTATTTGTGACATTGGGGGGGGTGTGTGGAATCAGAAGGGCCTTAATCTTCATAGCTTCTTGCCTCCCACCTTTTAACCTTCAAGGATCCGTATCAGTGTTTGGAAACCCGCGGCCCATCGGGATAATTTGATTGCGGGTCGCAAGACATTTTGCTGACGTTGACCCTCCGCAGGCACGGCCCCCTGGCAGGTCCCAGTGGCTGCGGTTCACCGTTCCAGGCCAATGGGAGCCACAGGAAGCGGCGGCCAGCACGTGCCTGCGGTCAACATCAGCAAAATGTCTCTCAGGTTGCCCAGCACTGCTCCATATAGCATGCTATGGTCTTCTGAGCAAGGACTGGATGCTTCTGTAATTGCTTTTTAGCATACCTCCCTCCCTAAAGCCCAGATGAAGCAATGCCTTCCTTTCTTTCCCAAGGCTTCCACAGCACTTCTGCTTTTAATACTTTGTATTCTTGTTCTGTAGAGATTGCTTTGTCAGTGCCAGAAGTCCAGTTTTAGAAGCCAGTTGACTAGATTTAATTCACCTGTACAACAGTGGCTCAACATTTCCATTGCAGTCAAAAGAAGGGTGCCATCGATTGTGCCCAAATACAACAGCAATAGGAGCCATTTGGGGTACGTCTACACCGCAATGGGGAGCGAGCCTCCCAGCCTGAGTAGCAGGCTCATGCTAGCTTAGCTTGAGCAAGTGGGCTAAAAATAGTCATGTGGATGTTGCCATTTGGGCAGTAGCTGGGGCTCTGAGGTCTCCCTGACTCTGAGTCTCCACCAGATCTGCAATGTCCACACTGCTATTTTTAGCATGCTAGTTGGAGCCCTGCTTGTGTAGGTCTATGTTCCTGCACTGAGAGACTCACTCCCTACTGCAGTGTAGACATACCCTTGTATACTTAGATCTACACCTGGCTGGTTGGAAATAGGTCCCTTTCTGTATTGCTACATTTGAAGGGTTTTATTCAATCTGTGTTCCTCGCATCAAGTTCTTTCTTCAGCTGTGTTCTCAGTCTAGTTTTCCCCTTATAGATTTCTTTAGTTTTAGTAGCAATCTCTTTAAGAGAAGTAAGCATAGTAAATGAACCGCATGCAGTGCTCATGACTTAGTCCTATGGTGCGAAAAGTGGGCAAGTCTCTTTTCTGGATTAATGCAGTGCTTTGAGCAGTTTCAGGCAGACTAGAACTGCAACCAGAAATACCTGTTTACAGTAGATTTCAGATGTGGTGAGACTATTGGTGGTGTCAATAGAGCAATAGGCTTTTCTGTGACAGAAAAGGGTGAGAGTGTGGTGTGGGTGAAGGGGAAAATCCTTTTTTGGTTTTGTTTTTTAAACAGCATTATGGTCTGTATGGTGCTTTATAGTAAAAAAATGACTGGTCCCCGCACCTCAAAGAGCCTGCATTTAAACTGGACGTAATTCAATAATGAACAGTAGATAAGGATTACCACAGGGCAGCAGTGAAATGCTATGAAATGTGATTTATACTGAATATGCATCTTATCGATCCCCTTTTAAGATTTAAAATTACTTGGATTAATGTGGTTCCACTTTATTAAAATCTGATTAGGCCTGGGGTCAAATCAAATGATTAAAAATCTGGAGAATGGGCAAAGAGCTTCAGCCCTGGGTGGCGGGACTCAGACTTCAGCTGAAACTGGAGCCCTGTCATCCAGGGCTGTCATCTGGAGCCCCGGTTCAGTTAATATGGAGAGCTGGATAATGGAGGCTGTGATGGTTGGACCCCTTGGGATAAGTCACCTGATAGACTCAGTGGTATTTCAGTACATCTATTCTGTCAGCATGGTCCCCCTTTAATCTGTCTTGCTGAGCCAGGCTCTTGAAACCTCCTCTAACACAGTGGTTTCCAAACTGTGGGTCATGGCCCAGTACTGGGTCGCGGAATGGAAAGCATTGGGCCGCGGTGGCTCTGGTCAGCACCGCCAACTGAGGTCGTTAAAAGTGCCATCAGCGGTGCTGCCTGGCTAAGACAGGCTAGTTCCTGTGTGTTCTGATGCTGTGCTGCCCCACAGAAGCGGTCAGCAGCAGGTCTGGCTCCTAGGTGGTGCAGTCATGGGGCTCAGCATGCTGCTCCTGTCCTGAGCACTGTCTCTGCACTCCCATTGGCCAGTTCCCAGCCAGTAGGAGCTGTGAGGGGGCAGTGCCTGTGGGCAGGGCTATCCTTAGAATTTATGGGGTCCTGTGCAGTATTAATAAACTGGTGCCCCTATGCCCGATGGCAACCTGGGCTCGCAGGTGAAACTTCTAAAGATAACTACAACACTCACCCCAAGATTTAAGAATCTGAAATGCCTTCCAAAAATCTGTGTGTGACAAGGTTTAGAGCATGCTTTCAGAAGTCTTAAAAGAACAACACTCCATTGCAGAAACTACAGAACACTAACCACCAAAAAAGAAAATCAACCTTCTGCAGGTAGCATCTGAATCAGACTATGAAAATGAATATGCGTCGGTCTGCACTGCTTTGGATTGTTATCAAGCAGAACCCGTCATCAGCATGGATGCATATCTTCTGGGATGGTGGTTGAAGCATGAAGGGACATAAATCTTTCGCGCATCTGGCGTGTAAATATCTTGCAGCGCCAGTTACAACAGTGCCATGTAAATGCCTATGCTCACTTTCAAGAAGGCAGCATTATTTTCTGCAAATGTAAACAAACCTGTTTGAGTGATTGGCTGAACAAGAAGTAGGACTGATTGGACTTGCAGGCTCTAAAGTTTAATGTAGAAAACATCCAAAAATATTTAAATAAATGGCATTCTATTATTGTTAACAGTGCAATTAATCATGATTAACTTTTTAATTTGCTTGATATCCCTAATTTTAATGTTGCTTTTTTTTTTTTCAAAGAACACTCCCAGAGCCTAGTTAGTTAGCAGCATTCAGCAAAAGTCTGTACTTAATTTTAGCCAGCCCATCCCTGTGAGAGAAATTCTATTAATACTCACTGGTTCTTCCCAAGCATCTGGAAATCTCCCCCTACAACCATATTTCTAGTTGCAAAGGTACAAATGAGAATTATAATTATTTTAATAACCTTGTTTTTGAAGAGGGAAAATGTTGTCTCTTAGGCTTGCAATTCAACCCTTATCTTTGGGGCAGGAACCCTATCATATAACTTTTTACAGTGTATCGTGCAATGGATCTCCGTCCCAATCCTGATTAGAGTCATGGGAGATGCTGTAAAACAAATATTTAAGTAGTAATCTTCAACCTTTGCTGTTCCTAGAGTTTGGCTGGAAACAGTTCTTTGCAAGACTGGATTTGCAAAGCAGCAGCGTGTCAATTTATGATGTATTTTGAAAATGGGAAACCCTCTATAACTAGAATCCCAAGGTTCTTTAAATTTAAACGAGAGGTTTTTTTAAAAAGTGTGTTTATTTAAACATACATAGTGAGCCTTGAAACCTGAAACTTGAAGCTTAGATTTCAACAGAGCTAATAAAAATACTCAAAGGGCATTTTCAGACAGCAGTAAACCTGAAAAATAACTTGTATGAAAAGTTGGCCAATGTTGTTGTTGTTCTTTTTGCTGCTTGAAGACTGTTCAGGTTTAAGAGCTTCCTCTCCTGCATTCCATGATTCCTTCTGCTTATAGAAAAGCCATCATCACCTTCTTTATAATCTCAGTATGCTGTGATAGACAGTATTGTGATGAACCTCTGCTGGGATGTCAGAGTTGAATGTATCCAGTGAAACTGAGTTGTGGGGGAGGGAGTAAGCTTAGATTTAAGAATACACATTGCTATGATGATTTTAGTGAACCTCGTAGTGGTTTTATGGTCAAACTGAATGAATATCTTTGAGCAATTAAATTAAACAGGAAGTAAATATTTAATATTAAGCAAGAGTTTACTCTACAAAACATGTCATTCCTTTTTTTCCCCCTTCATGTTTAATTTTCTTTTGTAACTCCCCTTACTACCAGGCAGTACTATGATCAATGGACCTTTTGTTTTGTTGCCAAGTATTGTGTAAACAATGACCAAGCTTCTCTGCTAATACTGTAATTGAGATCACTGGATAACTGGAAATTACTGTATCTTAAAATCAATTTAAATACTCCCCTCCCCCATTTTATGAAATTTAAAAGCAGAGGTCCTGTTTGCTCTGCACAGACAACAAAGATTCCTTGATAGAAGATTTTGTCCTGGTGATCCAGCTTGCATTGTTCAGTGTTGTAGCTGGCTACTGTCCTCTATATTTATTAGATCGTACTATTCAACAGCCTTCTAAAATCATGAACATTGGCCAGTTCAGGCACAAAATTTTCTCACCACAATGTTGATGAACGTTAATATTTTGCTTACACACCCAAGTTAGCTACAAGACAAGAGCGATGCAAGGCTGCTGTACCTAAGTAGTTTGCAAAACATTTTGGGATTGTTTGAGAGCACAGGCACTGCAACCTCTTTCTGATCAAGTATTACAGCTCATAAGGTACATGTACAAATCAGACTTCTTGCCATAGCTAAGGTCAATGGGAAAGGAGGAGAAAAGGTAAAGGGAGTTTAATTGTGAAATTTCCACTGTGAGTTTAAGTGGGTCTCTGAATATTAAATATTTTCTGAACCTAATGTTTCAGATGTACCACTACAAAGTTTTTTCCTGGAGATTCACCTTCTTTGCACTAATAACCAACATTAGTTGGCAAGATTCACTTGTATATAGCAAATGCATATGCAGATTAGATCCAAAATCAGTTTCCTGATGAGTTGCCAGTGTGCTTTTGGTATGTCAAAGTTTTATTAGGCCAACCCAAGTAAATCTTTGACATTAAAGACCAAGTGACAAGGAACTACATGAGTTTCAAAATGCCAACCTTTACTAGTCGAAACAAAGATCCAAGGTTACTTATTTTAGGCCTCACATCTATCAAGGTAGAACAGAGTTGCTAGGTGACATTTCTTTAACATTGCCGGTCACACCTGGGATTCATTTGGCTGCAAAAGTTTTGATTTAAGTGAAACTTCTAGTTTCAAATACATTCACCTGGAGCATTCCTCACCACCTGGGAGGTGGGGGTGGGGAATTCGCGTGTGCCATATCCCCAGGCAACCAAAATATAATTCTTGTGACCTTGTTCCAGCTATGTGGACTGACGAAGTGGCTCCTCCTCCTCTTCAGTCAAATACGGCAGAAATCAGCGAGATTTCTCAAGTGTTTTTCAGAGCTGTTACTCACATTGTCACACTGTCTCCGCCTGAAGACATCAACTTCTGTTGTCAGTGAAGGGCAGGCGCCTACGCTGCTCAAACTGGGTCACAACAAAAAACAAATTATTTTCCATGAACTGAATGTCACCAGCGCAGTCTGGTAAAATGTGAATGGCATTCCTTAGCAGGTTAAAAAATACACTGAAAACAGGGACTGAAAGATAGTCCTGCGGTGACCACAGGCAGATCCTCCCACATAGCTTCCTTCCGCCCACCACCCAAACTGAAAATACTTATTCCGCATGCAATATACACTGAAGACCTGAAAAGATCTGGCATGTGATCTGGAGTGAATTAGTCAATCTTGCGATGCCAGAGCAACTCAGCTTTGTGGGCGACTCATTCTTTGCTTTTGCTGATACAGACTAACGCAGCTACCCCTCTGAAGCCTGTCAGCTTTGTGGACATTTTTTGGAAGGAAGGCACTGATTACCTTGTTCCTCACTCACGAAGCTAGGTAGCGTAAGAGACTCTGGTCTCTTATAAGAATGATAGTTTAATAAATATAAAACATACACACACATTAAACTATGCCAGGAAGTAGGTGACTGGAGCTAGAAAATGTGTATGGTTGAAACACTGAATAAGTCTGCCAAATAAAAAAAGATGCAAGCAATCTGGGGCAGCATCCCACTCAGCTCTTTCCTGGCCCTGCAACTTTGTTGCTACACTGACAATATCGCTCCCATGTCTAAATGTTTTTACTCCCACTTCAAACCCACTATCTAGGCTGCTAATGACTTGCAAAAAAAAAAATAAAAAAAATCCAGTTTGACATGTTTTGTGGCGTAGACTCTTGCTTAATATTAAATATTTGCTTCAGCTTGAAATGTTTTAACATCTAAACATTAAATCCAGCAAACTTTCTGTGACATGCTAGAGGAAATGTGGGTCAGGAGTCAAATCAGGGGTGGGGAAAGCAATTGTAATCTACCAAGTGCTGCCCATAAACCAAATGTTAGTGATTTGAAATGGCCCTCTAAGTAGAGTCTGCAGACTGTCGTAATATAGTCATCCCTCTTCTTATTTGTTATGAGCTTCAGGAGTGATCTCAGCTAACTGTTGTGCCTCTGTCTTGTATGTTTTGGTCAGCAGTGAAATAGTTAATGATGTTGGAAAGTAAATCATTAGGCTTTAGAATTAACATCCAAATGAGATGAACAGGAGCATTTTCCATCTTTGTACTCTTTTAGACTGGCTGCCTATGGAGCTGAATATCAGTTTGCATTCTGTTCCGAATTTGAAGGTTCTCTTCACAGCCATGAATATGTCCTGTTCTCGGTTGTATTGCAGCTCCACTTAATTAAAACTCAAGTTACAGCGTGGCCAAAAACTGTAGTCTACACGAATCCCATAAGAGTTATGGATTTATCTTTTTTTACAGTGAATGCTCAGATTCTAGAGCTCATGATGGTAGCCTCCAAAAAATAGAAACAAATTAAAAAAAAATCCAAACCAACAAAAAACGCTGTTCAGAGCCAGCAGAAACCAGCATAATTTGACCCCTGATTTGCCGAAGTCAGGAAGCAAATACAGTCTTCTGTTTAATACAGTCTGATGGTGTCTCTGCTGTAGCCAGGAAACTTTCTTCTGTGTGGATACAAAGCAAAAAATGACCAACTATTAGTTCTCAAAGATTCAGTAGGGTAGGTTTTCTGCCTTTCTGAAGTAAGAGTTACAGAACTTGCTGGGCAGGTTGGTGAACAAAAAAGCTTCCTGGATTTTTAATTGGCTAGAAAAGTCTATTTCCAAGTCCCAATCAGTAAACAGGAAGAGGCCTAAGAAAATCATCTACATTACAAGATCCTATCTTTGTCCTGGGTTATTAAATACGAGAGAGAGTGGATGTTGAGGAAAAAATGAAGCATTGCGAAATGTTCCTAAGTACAGTAAAACCGTGCGGCTCTGCCCGTGCCAGCACCTTGAATCAGTGTTGTCATAGCTGTTTCTGCAGTTTATTTTATTAGCCAGACTAGGGATTCATAGTACAATTCTGTTGTTCATCTTCTTGAGTTGTGTTGTGTTTTTGTTTTTTTTTTGTTTTTTTTTTTTTAAAGGCGGTTCTTCAATATCTCCGCCTCTAGAAGAGGAAAGAGTGATTTGGAGGAGAAAAAGATATAACCTAGAGCTTTTAACTTCGATTAAAAATAGTGTATACACAATCTCTTTCAAACAAATAGATTAAACTCAAAATACGGGCAGTTAAATCTAGCCATTTGAAAATTGAGCCACTATTATTCAGTGGGTGCTCCACATCTCTAGAAAGTATAACGTTTTTATATGGGTCCTTAGCTTTAAGAACCAGAGAGTACAAATTTTGGACTAAATTCCCAACGGATACACAGATTGGATATGTACACAGATTGTAAGTAAAGTGGGTATAAATGTACACTGCAAAAAGGGATTGCTATGAATGTTGGTAGTTCACAGCTCTTAATTTGATGGTTCATGTGTTTTGTGTGTTTGTATATCAGTATGTAGCTGTAAGAACCTTTGCCTTTTAATTTGTAAGAATTGGAACTATTGGCATACTAGTTAGAAAGATGCCATCAATTTGAACTCTAGTCAGTGTAAAATAAAAAAGGTAAGTCGTTTTAGGGACTATGCCTTTCCTTGAATCTATCAGTTTTTTGTGTTTAAAATCCTACTTGGGGTGTGTTTCCCCTGTGCATATATGAAAGGCGCACCTAGAGCTCATCTTTGCAAGAAAATTCAATCCTGTTAAACTACAACACAGTCATGAGGAGTCACCTTACCTAACATGATGTTAAACATGATGTTGCAGCCAGTGAAAATTAGGACCATTGTTTAACAACTTGCCAATAGAATTGACCTAAAATGGATGGATGGTGAGGACGAAAGAGATTTTCTAATCTCATGTGTACTAATGGTTTTAATCTGAAGAATAACGGGAACATTTTAGACAAAATGTGACTAAGTTGAATTTTCCCTTTAGCTATTTACTTCTAGAGGGGTAGGCGCAGATCCTTAATAGGTCAGAAGCTCAATAACTTTGGCTTTATTTCTGTCTAGAGATGATTTGTATATATTGCAAAATTTCATTACTTGTCAGAATTAATACTTTTAGAGCCTTACTTGTGGTCAGAACCGAACCCAGTGTAGAACTTCTCCACGGTTCCTGTAGGGGGAGCGTGGCTACAGCACACAGGTTTGGAAAGCACTCTGATTTAACACAGAATACCCGACTTGGTGAAACAATTCATTTTCATGTGGTCAGGATGATCTCTTTAATACCAATGCATAGTTTAAAAACAACTTGTCCTTGGCACTTTTATGCGAAGCAATATGCATTATTCCCATTTTACCCATAGAGAAATTATGAATTGCCCAAAGCCACAAAAGGAGTAATTTTCACAGCTAGGAATAGAACTCTAGAGTTCTGGCTCATAGTCCCAAATTCTCTACGCTCCGCTGACAGTGCTGCCTTCATTTTCCTAATCTTTCTATTCTACTGTAGATCCTGAATGAGGTAATGGCACATTTCACACAGTGGCAAATGTCTTTGCTTTCATTACAGCTTCAGTGTAGTAGTATGCAAAAGAGAATAGTAACAGGTTTTTTGAAGTGCCTCTTTCATAGAAACAACTCTAGTCCCTGGTGATAAATTTCCGTGAAAACTCTGATCCTGCTATAGAATCCATAGGGCCCCAGGTGAATCCTGAGTTGCATTTAACCGTGGTCAGTGGGTAAAGGATCTCCATAAGATAACCTCCTCTTGATGTATTTGAAGGGGAACCACCAAACACTGATATATTTGTTTGTCCTTTTTCCTTATTCTTCCATCTGAATAACAGATGTTTCTGTGATCCCCAACCCTTTCTGTTCTCTCTGCTGTCCTTTGTTTTCTTTAAGCACTTGGAAAATTAAACAAAAATAAAGTGGGAATTAAATGTGCGCTAGGGTGACCAGACAGAAAGTGTGAAAAATTGGGATGGGGTGCGGGGAAATAGGAGCCTATATAAGAAAAAGCCCCAAATATTGGGACTGTCCCTATAAAATTGGGACATCTGGTCACCCTAATGTGCTCACACTTGGGGATTAAAAGCAGCCCATGTAAAGTAGTTGTGGTTGGGAAAAACTGCCAGAACTTTTCTTAAAGGCATTGGATAACTTTACTAAACGGATATTTTCACTGAGGCAAAAACTCCAGCTGAATATCCAGGTTCATTGTTGGAAAACAGGTTTGTGTGTGTTGTCCACGTTTAAAAAAATTGTCCAGTAATGTGGTGTGTATTAGGTGTGGGTTGGGGATATCAGTTTTTGAGAGAGGTGCAATGGAGCAACTGCCGCATGTCTTAGTCCTCAGATTTCTTCAACCCACTCTAGGTAATTGTTTTAGGCCTGTGTACAAGACTGCAGCTACTTTGGTTGCGTCAGTGTCTGATTGCCTAGCAACATGGGGCCCTGGTCCCTCCTAGCACTATGCTAATACAAATAGGTAAGTGTCTTTATAGATGTAAAAATGATCAGTCAGCAACTTTTGCTTCCACTGACTTGTGAGGTTTAGTGACATAATTGCATCCTTAATGTGGATGTAGTTGCTGGTGAATGGCTCTGCTCTTTAAGAGAAGCAGATTTTGGGCAACTGCTCCTCTTTTCTCCCTCTCCCTGTTTCCTCCAGACTAGAGTGCTCTCCTGCAGAGTAGGTTAAGGTCTATTTTGGCCCTTCAATGACTAAAACAAGTAATTAGAAGATAGATTGAACAGTATGGGTGACATGAGTCATGGAAATTCTTGGAAGGGCAGTTAGATTTTGGAATCTCTCTCCGTCCTCCCCGTGCCCTCCCCACCATTTCTGTGTGTTTTTACTCTGTATGCACCTGAAGAATTGGTATGGTGTCTTGTTTTTAAAAAAAGACACTGATATGTTGCTGCTAAAGATCCAGTCTTCTGTCATATTTAGTGAGTAACAAATACCTAATAAAACTAAGGGGATTTATTCAAAAATACAAATCATAGTCAGAAGCCAAGCATTGTTAAACATGAGTGAGGATGAAGACAGTTCTTATGGTGATAGTTGCTTCTGCTCAAGTTTGCTGTGACGGGGGCTGAATGGCACAAGACTGTGAGAAGCAGCCATGAATTATTCAAGAGACGCTGAAATTAGTATGCACATAAAGCAATCACTGTCCATTGCATGTGCAGTAGAATTTATCCTACTTATTAATGTCCCTGGGATGATGCATCCTCGAGTATCCAATCATTATATACTATGTCATTAAAATCTTGCATATTAGGTTAGCCACATAGAGGTAAAGTTGTCTCAAATGCTGTGGAAACCAGTGGATCAGGAGTCTTGCATACACATATCACTTTGTAGCATTGTTCAGGAAGGCACAGAGGGGTGTGTTGTCTTGATGGAACAAAACCACATCTCGCAACAGAACCTGGAGTGTCCTAGTGTAATTACTGTTACACTTTGCAGTGTGACCTGTGCAAATGTTTTAAAGTGCAACAGTTTGTAATGACTTTCACTGAACCTGTTCAAGTGCAAAACAAAATTGATTGAATTTTTTACCTTCATTTTAGTTACACAACTTATACTTGCCTTTTGTAACAATTTCTCCACTATCTGATCACTCTGGGCAGCCCCAAGAATTGCTAAATCAGCTGCCTTGTGGAAAGTGCAGGACGGTGCTTGAAGTCACTTGGAGATGGAGATTGGTGGTCTCACGTTTCAGACTTACAACCACCATTTTGAGCACGTCAGTCTTCATAGTGTCTGAGCCCAGGCCGAGAGCTTCCTTTCTCCCATTGACGAAGCTGAGTCAGGAGAGGCCACCAAACTCCATTTCGCTCGTCTGAATTTGAAAGTAAGCAACCTTAATTTCCGAGTGGAAAGAAGGAAGGAATGAGATGGACGGATTTGTTACACTAGTAGATAAAGGGCTGGTTCTGCTTTCCAGAACAGGAAAAGCTGGGTGGCTAATGGGTGGCAGATTAAATGCCTTTTGTAATTATGAACTTAAAAAATACAATAGAAGGGAAAGATGTATGGTGCCAATGTTGAACAAACCACTAAACCTCCATCGTCAGTTGGTTTATTCTTAAAGAAATTGAATCCATTGCAACACATTTTATGTATTAAAGAGACAGTTGTCTTAAAATCACTTCAGATTTTTTTGCTTATATTATAATTAGAAGTAACATTTCTCTTTTTTCAATTTCTTTCTGCCTAGCAATCTTCCCTGTTCCCTCCGTGCAGAGCAATGGTGAGGAGGGGAGAAAAACTCTTTCCAACACAGGATAATGTGATTATAAAACTACGAAGGTCTAGTACAGTACTTGAAAGGACTTTAACTTGTATTTTGAAACTGGCTAGATTTCAAGTTGACCAGGTCCCTTTTAAGAATTTTTCATACTATGTTATCCCTCTGGTACACAGTATCTTCATGTTTTTGCTACACAGAAGATATTTGTAGTAGAAGTCCTCTTGGCTGAGGAGGTATATGTGTGAGGGTGGTAGATAAGCGTCACAAAGAATAGTCTTATTTCTGGGAAACTCTGGGGTCTGTCCTGTCACAAGAATTTGCTGTTGCAATCTGCTCTACTTTTCAAATGATCAGAGTAACAGCAAAAGAGAGCACTTGTCCCAGTCCTAAGGCTAAGAGCCTTTTATTTGACTTGGCAGTGATACAGTATATAAAGCCCTTCAGTCTGAATCTTGTTATAAAACTAGTCTGGCAGTGTCTCTGCTGCAGGGTGTAACCCACATTATGTTAAGACACTCAGTTAGATCAGTATCTGTCAGAATTCTATTTGTACTTGGTGCTTTAACTTAGATAATATCAGTTAAGTTACAGTGAGGCACTGTTCTCCAGTTACTGCTTGCTGCAACCTGTACATACAGGGTTTAATTGGTTAGTGCTTTGGGAAGAGTTAACTATGCATCAAGTAAAGGGATCATGAGGTAGTTAAGAACAATTTAGGGTGCTTTAAGAATTTTTTTAAAAGCTGTCACTGAATTTGAAGAAATCCATCTTTTTTTCCTGTTGTCATTCCCCTCATCATTGTTGCCAATACACATAGAACAGCTTCATCCTATTCAGAACCAGGGAGTGAAACTGACTATAAACAGAAAGGGCCTGATCCAGCGCCCACTTATGCCAGCAGGAAGGTTCTCGTTGAATTAGATAGGCTTTGAATTGGCCCCAATACGAGTCATTGGTCTGGTTTCACTGCCAAAACTGAGCCAAGGGCAGAATGTGTCATAAACAGTGACAACTATTTAGAGCTAACAGGTTGCTGTGATCAAAGGTATGCTAATTTATTTTCATTTTTTAATTTAATTTTGTTGTGGGTCATTGCTTCTTTGTCAAATTCTGTTTTTAAATCAAAAGCAATATCTAAATTAAGGTTGCATAATAGGATCTGAAACTTGAATGTGCTTCCCCCCTTTCCCCCCATTAAACGAGAGAGTTCAAAATAACTTATTTTTATAAACTAGCTCATTCTTTGGGGTCCTTTTGTAATGAGTAAATTTTCAGCTCTGAAAATAAACATTTTATCTTTGAAATCACAGCACAAGTGTAAGTAGCAATGTGAATGTGTTGCTATAAATTTTTGCTCTGTTGACTTCAGGCCAGGTACTGTAAGTATTGATACAACAATCCAGTGATTGTATTGTACTTTTTTTTTTCTATTTGCAGTTAGAACAGATTTCTGTACGGTTGATATTTTCCTCCTTAGTGTTTGCATAGGGTTTTAAAGTAATTCTCCTAACAATTAGTGGTACGATTTGTGTATCCAGTTCAAGAGGTGGTGTGAGCTTTGAGATGAGGGAGCAACAGGAGAACATGCATTTCAGGGATAAGCCAAACTGGGGGAAAAATCAATAATTGCTTGTTAGGTGTTCTGACTGATTGGTTTGGAGACTTGCATTTGAATTGTCTTAGACTATAAGACAATTACTGTCTCTCTAATTATCTGGATTTTCAAGTGAAGAGAACCGTAGATGAATGGTCACTCCTTTCCCCATCAGAAGAATGTCTCATGAAAGCAGCTGATCAGGATTAGAATTGTTCAGTTCTCTTGAAAGACATTTCTCTTCTCTGGCATAATTTCGATGTACTAGCTCTGGAACCAAAGTCAAACCTTCTATCAGATGGGCGAAATGTGTGTTGGGAGCTGCATTTGAAACTTTTGTAGTCAACAGAGCTATTTCAGCATACTCCTTCGTTTAGATCATTGGCCCTTTAAGGTTGACTTTATAGAAATGGATTGATTGGTGTGAGCTTGTATTGACAGCTACTTCAATCCCCACTAACAAACAGCTTTGTTGGGATTCTGGTACAGGAAGAAAAGGAATAGCAGCCCTCAGACTGAGGTGGCAGCTGGAGTAAAACAGTTGAGTAGGGATGGGAAACAAATTTATTTCAGTGCTTGGAACATGACTAAGTACAAAATGGGAAGGAGAAAGAGACTGGGAGCCCTGGGAATTGTTTTCTGACTTAACTATGTCCCTTTGAGAACTTTTAACATCATGGTGAAGACAGAAAAGGACTGGAATGTCATTCTGGAAGTGCAAATTCCTATTGGGCAGTACTCAGTCAAGCTTTGTTATTATGGTTCCTATCTTCTGAGTCACTTCCAGCCACCAGAAGGGTGGATCTGCTTGGGTTTTTAATCCAGTGCTTCAACACTCTGAGATGGAGAAAATGGCATCTTGTGGCTGAAAAAGGTGGAAAAGGCTGATTGGAGAGTCTTTAGGAAGATGGCTTCTCCCTGGCTAGGCCAGCAATCTTTTGGTATGTATGCCCACCATGGGACATGAGGGAAAGCCAAGTTGTATCTCTTCCAGTGATTTTCTACTTTATGCCATAAAGGAGCTGTAATTGTTTTATGTTTGGGGTGTATGGATTTGTGGAAGGGGGAAGGAGGAGCTGCTCTCAGTCATGTATAGTCACAAGATCATTATGTAGGAACGAAGCGTGTGAGCACAGGAGGACCCAGGTGGCTTAGTTTGGAAACTTATGGTATGTATACACTGCAATTAAAAACCCACATCTGGCATCTGCCAGCTGATTTGTGCTAAGAGGCTGTTTAATTGTGGTGTAGATGTTCAGGTTTGGGCTTCAGCCTGAGCTCTAGGGCCCTGTGGGGGCGGCCGCCCGCGAATAGTCCCAGAGCTTGGGCTTCAGTCCAAGCCCAAATATCTACACCATAATTAAACAGCCCCTTAGCCTGAGCCTGACTCAGTTGGCACAGGTCAGCTGAAGGTGTCTTTGCAGTGTAGACATAGCCTTACTGCTCACCTGTTGAGAGAGTAGTCTCTCAGTAAGGCAAAAAACAATCATGGTGGTTTTAGGAAACTTCTACTGTATTTTCTGTAATTGGGGACTTCAAGATTCACCACTGAAAGAAGAGTTTAGTTGTATTTTATAGTAAATGGTAAGTCAGCTGCTTGTTTCCATACAGAATTGCAGTGTATGCACAGTGGGTATTGCGCAGCATTTATTATTGGACTATCAGGAAGTTTTCTTGTGTGATGTCACACAACAGGCCATAAATTCTCAGCAAGTAACTTTGTTACATGGATAAAAAAATTAAAAGCCAACCTTCTTGATGCACGTTCTATGAATTACTGCACGTTGTTCCATCTGTGAGCTTTCAGAGGGCTATGAATATGAAGGCATTCTGTTTATTAGGATAGGGTTAGAGTATAGCTGCTTTCTGGCTGTGCTGAAATTGGGTTCAACCAAAGTGAATGTGTACCCATAGCATTTTCTTTTCTCTTGCATTCTGCATCAGTTCAATATGTTTAAAGTTTAAACACAGTTCAAAGGCTAACCAATGTGCTGTGTTTTTAGGGGTATTTTTCTGAGAGAAGTTGTTTGTCATCTTATTGTGCAATGCTAGGATTGTTTTCCTTAGCAGTAGGAAATGATTTTGCAGAGCATAATTCATGCTGTTTGGAAGTGCTGCTTTTTCCCTAAAAACAAGGCTGAGCTGCATATCTGGTGGTATGGCAGACAGGCCTCAGGGACAGATGAACTCAGCACAGGGGTGCAGTAGTGCTGTCCTGCCAGCATTCACAAGGGGAATTGCCTTCTAGCATGTACTCCCTTGGGAACCATTTCTGCTGGGCTTACAGTACCTTATGCAGTTGGAGCAGCATGAAGGATTCACAGTGGAAGAAAGAATCCAGCTTTATAAATGCAAACACTTGAGAGAAGAAAAGCCCAACCTCTCTCTTTCATGTTAGAGCAGTTAATGAGCAACATGTTACATTATTTTCCTTTTACAAAAAGATTACTATCTATGGAGATGAAGGCAGAGTTTATTCGGGAAAATTACTAGGAAATGAGTTATTTTGTGGTCTTCCCTGACTGGAAACACCAGGCTAAGGAACTTGCTATCTTTCACCTGCTGACAATTGTAGTGGTTTGTTATCCCCTCTTTGCTTGGGAATGTTCAGCAACTATATGCGGCTTCTGAGTTACAGTGCAAATGTTCCTTGTCACTCTAGCCAGAACTTTGAAAATGAAATACGCTATGTATTAACTTCTGCTGAGCTTTCTGATTCAGGTGAAGTGAAGGGTTTAGGATTCTGTAAATGATTATGGGCAATACAGAAATTCTAGAGCTAGTTCAGACGTTTGGCTGTTTCTATATATATATATATATATATATATATATAATATATATATATTGCCGTATACAAGCTCTGTACCCTTGATTAAAAACCTTTCTGATATGACTGCTTGCCACTCTTTTTCAAATCCTTTTCTGGTCTGTTGTATACTTTATGCATTACCTTTTTCAACCTTTTATGCACCCCTACATGACTGTAATGAGAGTTTTAACCTCACCTACTGCAGGATTTGAAGTCGTGATTTAAGGGAATTTAATATTGAATTTTTATATGTAGAGCACTCATGGCTGCAGTTTCTTGAGTTAGGTGGATGTGCATAATATCTTGATTTTTGCTCTTGAAGCTGGTTCCCTCTGAGTTTGGAGAGTGTGTGAGGTTTTCAAAATCCATTTAAAAAACATGAGCATTTTAGTATTACACTTCAATGGCATCTCTACAAGTAACCAAGGTGGATTGATTTAAATTATCAGTTGATTTTAATCTTGTTTTGCATTTGTGCTATTTTGTTGGTTTTCTAAAGAGAGGCTTAGTCTCTTTGGTTAAAACATGTTGACATGTAAGCAAATATAGCCTTTACACTAAATGTAGTTCTTTTTGCTAAGAGGTACGTTATATCTATGCACGTTTATTTAAAGCTGTATAATAGCTTAACATACATTTATTCAGATTCTTAATTTCTTCATTTTTTGGTTAGAAAATGAATGACACATCACATTACTAAATGATTTTTTTACTCATTCATCAGGCTATATTTGGATGATGATTGAAACTCGATTCAAAATGCACAATAACAGCATTTTCGAATTGTCTTTAATAGCTAAAATAAAACTACCTCAAATGTACTGGATACATAAACTTGTTTCTATCAACATGTTTTGTATTTAAAACTGACTTTATTAAACAGTATTAGCAGTTAGTGAATTGAACTGATTGTTTATGGTCACTGTGTCCTTTAAAATTTTAGAACAAGTAGGTCTCATCCACTCACATCTCATTTTTCTTTGTAGAGTGGACAAAGAAAACAAGCTTTCCTGCTTTTTCAGTTCCCAGTCTGTTTCTCGACTTTGGGAACCAGTCATTGAACTGAACTAGCCAGACTAAAATGAAGAAAATATGGTCCCTGCACCTGCACCCTGCTGTCGAAAGTTGGTTTAGCACTTTACAAAACTCTGATTCGTAGCCAGTGACTTCCACCAATTCAATGGTTTGACTTCCTTTTGAACTTTGGCAGCAGACTTGTAATGCTTGAGTATTGCTTTTAATTTAAATTAATTAACAGATGTTAGTAAATATAGGCTTTAGTAGGTTGTTATAATGTCAAATGTAGTAATATTAAACATTCATTTGTAAAGAGATTTAAATCTACTTTTTAAAAAAATCACTGGTTTGTATGCACCTTGCAGATAACTCTTTGAAATGCTGTCCTCTTATTTCATGTAGTTAAATAATTGTTTCTGGCCCATATGATAGCATGAAATATATCACAGGAACAACAGCTTGTAAATGTGGAAAATCCAGTCATATCCCTGGGCCAGAACAAGCAGCTTTCATACTTCACATAGGCTTGCCATATTGAAAAAATAAATGTTACCTCCCTTCCAGTGTGTAGGATACCAGGTCTACCATTTTATTCCATTCAGCTAGTCAGACTGGATTAGCATATAATCAAACATCAATTACTGTGAAACATAGGTGTACACATTGGTGTCTTCAACCTTTGTACTATAGAAACTATTTTTGTTTTCCCTTCCATTCTAGGTTCAGTGGCTGTAGCCATGAATAATAAAGGGTTTCGGCGAGGGAGTTTCCAGAGCAGCACCAGTGACGAAGACATGGTGGAGATAGCAGGAGGAGCTCTGGATTTCTCTATCACAGATGATGATCCCCCGCTGGACAGAGAAATGTTGGGAGGTAATGCTCATGTTGCAGTCCCCATTAAATTCCTCATCACTAAAATCTTTATGTAGATTTCAGGTTAATGTGTACTACTTCATGTGACTGTAGCAAGAGCTGGTTTCTTGATGGAGTGGCCAGGTTGTTATGTAAGGGCCATATGCTTTGCTGTCACACCCCTATTGTGACCTCGACACAGTTCTCTACACTGCAGTATCTTCACATGGGTGACTTTCTGTACAGGCTGCTGTAGTACAATATAGTACAATCACCTTCTTCCATTGGCTTCTGTCACTATAAGTAAACAGTGATTGAATTAGGACTTAGGTGCAGCACAAAGTAGAAGTAGCCGAGTGTTTCTTTAAAAGAGAAGGTAAGAGAGATTACAGAAGGTAGACTAGTGACTGTTTGTAGGAGAGCAGCCAGGGCTTCTCCCCATCACAGTAAATTATCTAATCCTGGTTGTGCACGTTTAGTAAACTGTCATATACGGAAAGTATTTTCTCTTCTCAATATATTTTTCTGTTTGCATGATCATTTAGTATGTACAATAAGTTAGCCTGCACACTCTTTCTGTGTATTCAAGGACTTGTTTTGCCTGCCCACAGTCCTTTCCCTTCACATATCACCAGGGCAAGCAAGCAATTAATCAGTGGCTTGCGGCAGCCTGGTGTATGAGTAAAGCAAACATGATGCTTGGGACAGTAATGGCCCAGAAGCTCTTTTATGCGTAATTGTTCAGCTCCCATCCAAAGATTTTGGCTGCCCTTCTTTATAATGCAGTTATTATTTGAGACATTCTTCAATCTCAGCAAGGCCATCTGCACTGGGTTACTGTTTTTTATATGTTGAAAATTGGGATGTTCCTATCTGTCTGGTTCAACTGATGAGTACACTGTACCTTTCACTGAGGGTGAAGTGACTCATTGAAAGAGTTTGTATGTAGTCTGCATTGTACAGTGCAGCCACTTCAATAAAGCAGATAAAGGTGTTTTGAGGCTCATTGATTTATAGAATGCGGACTAAAGAATAAGGAGAAGAGGGACCCTGTCTATAGGGGACTTGTTAGAGAGAGCACTTAGAATACGCTTGGGACCTCCACACCAAAAAGATGTGCACAAATTGGAGGGGAATTAGAGGAGAGACACAAAAATGATAAAGTAGATGAAGAGACTTGAAAGATCTAATTCTATGTATCTTGGCTGATCAAAAGCTAAAGGAAATGGGATATATAATGGCCTACAGGTATTTAAAGGAGCAAAATGGCAGGGAGAGAGAAGAATTGTTTGGGATAGTTGATTGGGATGTAAGTAAGAGTAAGGAGACTGAGCCAAGGTAAATTTAAGTTCTTCAGAACATATCTGAACAGGGAAATCTATTAGCTTGTGCAATCTCTGTTGCTGATGTTTTTTAAAACTGGGCTGAACAGAGGACTCGACTACTTCTGTGGGGACCATACTGATACTGACTAGAGGAATTGTTTAGATCAGTGACTTCCAAACTTTTCCAGTCATGTCTTCCTTTTAGACCATTAATATTTTCCATTACCTCCTCCCATGGGGACATAAGAATTGCCATACTAGATTAGATCCAAGAACTGTCTAGCCAGTACCTTATCTCTGACAGTGGCCAGCACCAGATGTTTCAGAGGAAGGTGTAAAAATCCCACAATAGGCAGACGTGGCATAATCTCCCCAATGAAGATTTCAATATCATCCCTAATAGAGTTAAACTCTGAACATGAGATGTTACATTCCTTCCAAAACTTGTATCATCTATAACTTTGGATAGTCTTGTTTCCCATATAAATATTTAGTTCATATTTTAATCTTGCTAAATTCTTTGTTTTTAACATACAGTGGCAATGAGTTCCACAGTCCATTCATTGTGTGAAAAGGTACTGTATTCCATTTTATGTTTTGAATTTGCCACCTTTAATTTCATTGAATGCCCCCTTCATTTTTGTTGAAAGACTGGAAGAATAGAAAGCATCTGATGCACCACCTCTGTACCATCCATTATTTCATCATGGCCCCTCTTATATCCTTACTAAGGTAAACGATGCCAATTTCTTGCAAGCACTCTTCATAAAAATATTTCAATGTGTCTAATCATTCTTTTTTCTTCTCTGCATCTTTCCTAATTCTGCTATATCCTTGCAGTGATCAGAATAGAGTTCTGGGAGAAGTGTTCTATTGATTTATATGATGGCATTATATTTTCCTTATTCTCAAACTTGTTCTGTAATCCTCAATCCCCAGTTCCTTACCCCACAAATAAATACCTAGCTCTTATACAGCACTCTTCATCAGTAAATCTCAGTGTTTTACAAAGGAGTGCAGTATTGTTAAAATCATTTTACAGATGGGGAAACTGAGGCACAGAGGGCAAGTGACTTACCCAAAGTCACTCAATAGATGCATGGCAAAGTAAGGAATAGAACTCGTGTCTCATGAGTCTAGTCCAGTGCTGTATTCACCTTGGCACACTCTTAACAATTACTAGGTAAGACTTTTTGTTCTGCATATCGCGAAGATACACAAAACTGTCTGTTTGTGTAAATATTCATTCAAAAGGTACTTCAGCTTTTATTAAGTGTAATAACTTTCTGTATTCTTGTTAATGATGAGATGCAAGAGTCTATGAGGAATTGCAAATCAGTTGTAAATGCAGCATGAAGGTTGTCAGACACACACGTAGCTAGTTCTCAACATTCTGCAGTGGTGATGCTTGGTTTTTAATGGCAGCAATTTCTTAAAACACTGAAAACAGGAAGCAAACAGAAGTATTACTCTCTGAGCCTATGAAAAAAGTGATGGACATTCACATTTCACTGAGTACCAAAACTGATTGATTGTCTTCACTTTCAAACTGTAACTCCAATGAGTCAGTGCAAGATAAGTTAGTCAATATAGCATGCACATCTGGTGGCAGTGTGGCTCAACAAAGGGATTTCAAATCAATCTGCCTCCAGTTTCCTCATCCTCAGGGAAGAATTCTTTTGGTTTTTATCATAAGGGTACGTCTTCACTACCCGCCGGATTGGCAGATAGGGATCGATCTATCGGGGATCAATTTATCGCATCCAGTGTAGACACAATAAATCAATCCCCAATCGCTCTGCCTTCAGCTCCTGTAATCCACCAAGATGAGAGGCAGAAGCAGAGTCAATAGGGGAGCGGTGGTGGTCGACCCTGCACTGTGAGGACATGAGGCAATCGACCTGAGATACGTCGACTTCAGCTATGTTGTTATCATAGCTGAAGTTGCGTATCTTAGGTTGACTCCCCCCCCTCCCTTTTCCGCAGTGTAGACCAGGGCTAAGTTGGAGCACTCAGGGCCCATATTGATATGAATGGAGCAATTTACAACACCAGGAGCAGTGGTGTCAGGCTATCTGCAGATTCAGGCAAGCATTACTACAGCCTTGAAAACACGAGTAGATCACTATCTCCACAACCTTGGGCAGGGGGAGGAAGGAGCGTGTCTGCAACCCTTCTGAAACATGTTTGCTGCGTTCCAACCCTTCATGGGGGCCACCTCCCCCACCTTAGCAATCCTTGATCTAGATTGCTTCAGCCATGTCTGGTGCCCACCGTTGAAGAAGGATATTGATAAACTGGAGGATTCAGAGATGAGCTCATGAATGATTAAAAGATTAGAAAACCTGCCTTATAGTGACTGACTCGAAGTGCTTAATCTATTTAGTTTAAGAAGATTAAGGGGTGACTTGACTAGTCTACAAGTATCTACTCGGAGAACAAATATTTAATAGTGGGCTCTTCACTCTAACAGGTCTAACATGATCCAATGGCTGGAAGTTGAAGCTAGGCAAATTCAAACTGGAAATAAGGCACATTTTTAACAATGAGAATAATTAATCATCGGAGCAGTTCACCAAGGGTCGTGGTAGATTTTCCATCAGTGATTTTTAAATCGAGATTGGATGAGTTTCTATAAGATCTGCTCTAGGAATTATTTTGGGGCTGTTTTGTGTTTGTATGTAATACAGGAGGTCACAGTAGATAATCGCAGTGTCTCTTCTGATCTTAGGGGTGATCTAGTCTAGACACGATAAATCGACCGCCGAGCACTCTCCCGTCAACTCCGGTACTCAGTCAAGGCAAGAGGCTCAACGGAGTCGATGGGAGAGCATCAGCTGTCAACTTACTGCAGTGGCTAAGTAGATCTAAGTAAGCTGACTTCAGCTGAAGTTGCGTAACTTTGATCATCGAATTCTCCCCCCCCCCCAATGTAGGCTGGGCCTTAGAAACTATAAATCTGTGAGCTAGGCCTCCTGTTTTTGTGCTATTCATGAATCCATAACTATATGTCTACATTATGAGGACTATAACAGCATACTTATGTTGGCATAGCCCAATAGTGTAGACACAACCAACAACAACAGAAAAAAACCTCTCTGTTCGTAGGAACACGCCCTCCCCAATGAAGTTAGCTGTGTTGACAGAAGCAGTTTTCTGACAACATAGCTGTGTCTATACTAGGGATTTTGTTGGCATAGCTGTAGGTCAGGGATGTGGGGTTTTTTCATACTCTTTACTGACATAGCTATGCCAATATAATTTTTCTATGTCGACCAGGCCTAGCTTGTAGTTCAGAACCTTCTGTCTAATGTTACTGTCCTTCAAGGTGGCTATGCACACTTATCAGCATAGACTTCATCTCACCCACTGGTGTAGAATTATAATTATAATATCTCACTATACAGTAACTTTTTTGTCTTTTATTTTTGAGAATCAGACTACCAGACATGTCAGTTTTCAAAAGCATCAAAAATGACGTGGAATAAAAACTCAGGCTCTCAAGTTTGCTTTAAGGACTATATTAGATGCACTTTTGGTAACATGTACAGAATTTTAAAATATAAAATCTTCTACCAAGGTTGCGGTGGATTTATAGGTACCTTTAACTGATTACTAACAATTTACAAGCCAGCATGATTTTCCAACGGACTTGTAAACATGGCTTCTTTCCTATATCTGGGTGCTGTTCCATCTACGGCCATACTTGGATTTCAGCAGGTTTCAAAAATGAGTAACTCTCTTTAACTACCTCTTGCAGAGCTAGTTGAGTGCCTCTCAATTATATTCTGTCCAGTTAGGTCCAATTCAGAAAAAAGAAGATAGAGGGAATAAAAATATTATAATGCTTGCGATGCATTAATATTATGAGCAGCTTCTCTCCCCCTTGCTTTCCTGCACACTGACAGATGGTCAGCTGTAACTACTGTTGTTTTTTCCACTTAAAGGAATTGGCTTGTACACAAACCACAACTGGGTGGAAAACCACACAGGAGGTCCATAGATGGTTAATGGAAACACTTTAAAGAGGGCATCATTGAGACATATATTTGCTTAGAGCTTGGGATTAACTTTAAAATGTCCTTTAATGTTCCCAGAATGTTTTTCTTAGTGAGCCTTTTCTTCTCCTTCCATGGGTCCCAGACGGAGAAGTGTCTGGAGTTTTCTCTGTGTGCTGGTACTTTCCTCAACTCATTTGCCCATTGCGCAGCTCCCGTGTACCAATGTACGGCAGCATGGGGCAAGTGGATACATTTTGTTTTCTTTGATCTCTTAATTAAAAAAAAAAAAACAGAACAAAGCCAGTCCATGCAGCAGCTGTCTGGGTACACAAATAGCAATATGGCCAAATTTCTATGAATTTTTCCTGGCTAATGTCCCTTCTAGAGCTGGGCAGGAAACAACATTAAAGTACACTATGAAACTTTTAAGGCAAGGCAGAATGGTCCATGTGGAGACTTAGTGCATGGCAGGCTAATGTGAGGTGGATTTACATCCTGGTATTTTGCAAACTAAATGTTGTTTTTGTGTAGACAGGTCCAAAGGGTGTGGTGAGAAATCTTTCGCTATTTCGATAACGTACATAAAAATAAGCTGTATAGTAGATACAGGAAAGATGCTTAGTAACTGGGCCATCTTCAGGCAGCAGCGAAAATACCTTGCCTTGTTCTGCTTTTTGTTACATCTGTCAGATAATCTAGACCTTGATTTCCTCACTCTTCCCACTGAAAGAAACTGACTGTCAGGCATGTCCTCCCTATTAAATAAACAAGTATTTTTTAATTCATGGAATCCAGTCTGCACTGACCCCATGTTGAAGAACTTGGCTACCATCAAACATGATAAAATTGTTGTGTTGTTAGACTCTCAATAAAACGGTAAGAGTTTACAATAGGAAGAACATAAGAGCTGCCATATTGGACCAAATCACATATTCTTGCCCAGTATTCTGTCTCTGGCAGTGGCTGGTACCAGAGCTGCTCAGGGAGTGTATTGAATAGGGCCACTCTAGAATGATCCACCCGTGTCTTCCCTTCCCAGCTTCTGGTAGGCCAGGATAGCATACATAATACATATATACATAGAAACTATGTGCATTTATTTATATATTCTCCCAATAATATATAGATATAATTATTTGGGGAAACACACAAATAATAAATGCACATAGTTTTCATGAAACTACCTAGGCTCATATGTAACCATCGCTATAGGAAATCAGGTGCCAAGATACTAAAAAGAATTCTTAAATCTGGAGTGTGGTGTTAACATGGAAGGAAATAAAGCAGTCACCAAGATGGGATTTTAAATATTTTGGTGATTGTTAACCTTACCTAGCTTGTCCATTGAATTTAGGATTTTTTTTTGTTTAGGAATACAGTGAGATGTTTGGGCACCCGATATATAGACTACCCTCTAAAACTGCAACAGCAGCACACACCTGTGTGAGCTAAGAGTCTTAATTATTGAAACTCTCTTAGCAAGCCACCACTTGCAGATAGTGGAGAATGCGGCAGCGTGCTTGCGGACAGAATTGAGCAGTGGTGATTATAATATACTTACCCTGTACTCTGTGCTGGCTGCCTGTAAAGTGATGAGCTGTTGTGTTTTAAAGCTTCTTAATTTAGAATCTAACTGGTGCATCTTCTCTGACACCACACGTCTTTTTAGGGGTATTCCATTGCAAATGACATCAGCAAGTAATGAGATTTTGGCTATGGCAGTTTCTACGGTGAAGAGCTTATCCCAAACATCATCTTTAGGTCATCCTTCTCCTATCTTTTATACATATAAAAACACTGCAAACAACCATTTTCCCCCTCAGAGGCATTTTAATTATATGTAGGACCTGCACTAAGTATCACATTTGTTATTTAATTTGCAATACTGAATTGGAACGCGGAATTTCTGACAATTTTTAAAGGCAAGTTTCGATCGGAGGCCTAAAAATCTTGATGAAAAAACAAAATAACTTAGGTTCAAAATGTTTCAGAAGTAGAATACTGTTATGAGCTGGTCAAAACCTTATTATGGGTTGCGTTAACCTTTTTAAGTAGATGTATGAATTAGACCTCTATTTAAATCCATTGTAAGAGACGGGGGCCACACCTAAAACACGGTCTAATAATCAGCACCAGATGGGCAAACTGTTTGTTTTCCTGGGTATAGTGACCAGGTGGGTCGGTGTGAGAGAACACACACACTGAGAACAGGCTGAGAGCGAGCGAGCCTGGAGGAACAGCTGAAAGCATGGGGCTGCCTTGAAAGAAACCAGGGGAGTTTTTTGGGTTGGGATGCAGGCTGAAAAGACTGCTCTTAGTGCTATGAGCTAAAGAAGGGTTAGTCTACACTATGCAGCTGGCTTGACATGAGGCTGCTTATGTTGACCTAATTATGTCAGTATCTATACTACAGCCTTTCTCCTGTTGATTTAAGTGCCCTGCTACGCTGACGACATAACTCCTCCTCCACGAGAGGTGTAAGGCTTATTGGTGTAGTTGGGGCGACGCAGTGTCTCTGTAGACACTTCATCCTTTTACATTTGCTTTTAGCTGTCTTGTCAATTTCACAGCAGGTGCTGTGAAATTGACAAAAAAGCTGGACTTCTAGAGCCCAGCTCCTCTGGAGAGCTGGACAGCTGGGAGCTGCTGCCTGGAGCAGGGGTGGCTGGTGGCATGGTTGCACCAGGACAGCACCATGCCACACAGAGCACTGGGTCAGGCCGTGGCTCTGCAACTGCGCTGCCCCAGGAGCTCGCAGCTTTGTCGCCCAGAGCATTGCGCCGGCAGCGTGGCGCGGCGCGCTGAGGCTGCGGGGAAGGGAGAACAGGAGGGGCGGGGCCAGAGGTAGTTTCCCTGGCCAGAAGCTCTGGGGCTGGGCAGAAGGGGCCCGTGGGCTATAGTTTGCCCACCTCTGTTTTAACCTACAGAAGAGTTTCTTGGTTTTGCTAAGTAGAAATGTTAACGTGCAAGTAGAAATTGGGCTTTTGCCGAAGTCTAGAGGAGCATGGTAAATTGAGTTTGTTCATGTGAGCGAAAATTGAGAGAAGTTGGAGACAGTACAATGGGAAAATTGAAGTTAGCTAGGATATGATCTAAGGTTATGTTGTGAATATGTTTTAAATATAACTGGTTTTAGCATGTTTTTTAGAGAACACACAACCACCATTTACAGAGGTAGTACAATTATATTCACATTCCGAGATGTACTAGTGAACCAACAGGCAATCATGTTCTTTAAACATTTTAAAGAAGTTTGAATGTTTTTATTAAAATGCTGTCCATACCGATAATATGGAAAAGACGTTAGTGTAGATGTTTGTTTAGTCAGTATGTGATTTAGAGTGCCAGTAGAGAGGTGGCAGAAATGTGAATATGGTAATGCATAGACTTACCGTTAATTAGTATGAAAATGGCTTATAAAAGGAGTAGCCGTGCTAAATTGCAGGAGCACTCCATTTAGCATCAAAAATGGTACCATTAGGTTATAGAATCATACGGGTATACTTTGTGTCAGTGGACTGATTGCCTTTTGGTTCACTATTACATCTTGGAATGTGAATATAACTGTACTACCTCTGTAAATGGTAGTTGTATGTTTGTTTGCTTAACTAATCATCTTTCTTTTAAATAAAGTTTGGTTCTATCATTTGAAGGATTTTCCGGAGTCATCTGCTAAACTAAATGGTCTGTAATCTACATAGAGGTTTGGCCCTGAGAACTGTTTGTTTTATTGCACTCTTAGTTTTCAGGATTTAATACTAATTGGGAACATTTAAAAGTCTAGGTTACAGTGTACAGGTACTATGTCAGGAGTTATGTATACCGAAAATGTGAAGTTTTGTATCACAATTGAGGTGGAGAAACAGACAAGATATTTATTAATCTGTCTTTGAGGTGGTTGTTTAAGCATTGTAAGCTAAGGAAATGGATGTCAATGTACATATTAAGTCAACAGGGAGATGTGAAGTCCATAGGGAATAACTCACAGGAGAAAAAGCCATGGGAGTTGTACTGTTTCTGAATACAGATGCACAAGTAACTTTGGGGATATTAGGAGAAGACACCCCCAGTTCCTGTATCTAGGAAATAAATAGGGTGTTTACGTTCGTGAAAATAGGATCTGAGCCATCTTTGGCTGAAGATGCTACAGAAAAGGTTTTGTATGAAGGATGGTTTGTTAAGTTTAGTCTCTTGAAAGCATGTTATGATTTTGTTTTATATGTACCCTTATGTTTCCAATGTCCTTACTCACTGTCACTTAAATTTTGAATCTTTGATGATAAACTTATTGTTCTTCACTATGAATATATCTCAGTGTTGTGGCATTAACCAAGGTGCTGATCCTGGGTTGAATCATACAAGCTTGTGTGGGCACTGTTCCCTTGGAGACAGAAGACCTGGTATTTCTGGGAGTGTTCAGTGGATAAAGGGCTGGATGCTACAGCAGGAGACTTCAAAGGAACCGGGGTGCACCTACTCTTAACCAGCAGGGCAAATTAAGGACTGGCATGGCACAGAGGTGGCTGACAGGCTAGTGGTGTCAGAGAGCTGACACCCACGTAAGCACAAAGAAATCTCCTTCACACTGGAGGCAGGGGATAACAGGGTGACTCGCACTCCTGGGTATCGCAAGAACCATCACAGGCCTCCACTTGTTGCAGATTTTGGTAAGCGCAGCAGAAAACTGTGGGCGCAGCCTCATTACTGGCTATGTACCAGTCTTTGACCAGACATCACAGTCAGTTATGTCACTTGTATGGCAATGGATTTTGGTTATCCTGACTTCTTGTCAAACATTGCTGCATGCAAAGCATGCTTTTTAATTTGGGGTCACACAGAGCCTGGAATCAGCATGGCATCACACAAGACCAAAGTTTACATTCACCAGTGCCATAGAGCAAGGCTGAAATGACACAGATAATTACTAGCTTCTCGGGGCTAGAGAAACCTTATCACTTTCTGCATATCTTATGGCAAGAGAAGATCACCCATGAGACTCTGCAAAGAGGTTGCAAAAAGAATTGAAGCAATGCTCATTGTAGTGCAGTTTTACTGAACTGGGTACTGTCTTTGTGCGGAATATGTCAGGCACTCAGGGAGTGTTGCCTTAACACTCTTAATGGGCAAACATCAACTGGTAGACAGGAAAAAAGAGACGTCCTGAAAAGCGTGTAATTGTGAAATAGATATTGTCAGTGGCATACAAATCCCATTCGCTAAGCCAAAGTTAGCCATGGTACAGACAGCTTTTTTATGTTGGTCAAGAAGAGGATACTTTGTAAGCCAGGACAGCAGGAATGAGATGCAATTACCCTGCTGTGTCCAACATGTGGAAAGGCCTGTAAATCAGATAATGGACTCCTTAGCAGTCAGTACTTCAGTATAAGCTCTTGTTAAAATAGCCATCTCTGACTCAAAGGATAATGGATGACATTAATTGGAGGAGGGGTGTGGATTCTTAGGGCTAGAATAGCAGGCATGTTGGGAATTGGAATTAAGGGGCACAGAAGTATAGGAAGTTTGCCCTAAGTATGCAGCATGAACTTGGCACTAGGTGCCACAATCACTTGCTTTCGTAAGCACTAGCTTGCTCTCAGTTTAAAACCAATGAACGGTCTTTTCAGCTGTTCAGCAGATGGGGTTGACCAGGGGTGGCCAACTTGTGGCTCCGGTGCCACATGCGGCTCTTCAGAGGTTAACATGTGGCTTCTTGCATAGATGCCAATTCTGGGGCTGGAGTTACAGGCGCCAACTTTCCAGTATGCGACACGATGCTCACTGCTCAACCCCTGGCTTTGCCACAGGCCCTTTCCTCAAGGGCCCAGCCCCTTTCCCTGTGTCTGCTACATCCTTGCTCCTCCTCTTTCCCTCCTGCCCCCCCACCCCCAGCTTCCTGCACACCACAAAACAGCTGATCGCAGCGGGCGGGACGCAAATGGAGGTTTAGGTGCTGATTGGCAGTGCTGCTGGTGGGTGGCAGCTGACCAGGGCTGCTGATGTGTTACTGTGGCTCTTTGGCAATGCACATTAGTAAATTCTGGCTCTTCAGGCGCAGGGTTGGCCACCTCTGGGATTGCCAGTGAAATGTGCAGGCAGTCTTTTTAGGAATGGATCTAATGCCTAAAGGAAAAGAATGAAATCACCCGCTAGTTCTTCTGTCCCCCGGTTCCTCTCCCCAAAAACAAAGTTTTATGTCTACTGTAGCTTTAGTTGCAGCTTCCTTCTGAAGGTTGTTTCCAATAACTGGAAGTTAAATTCTCTAGATGCCAGCTTCCTTTTGTCATTCCTAGTTTGCCTGTTGTACAGGAAGGAATACTGCATCTTTAACCTTCCTCTGTTCAGCTAAAATCCTCCCTCTTTCAAAGGAGGTCCAAGAGTCCGCTCATGTGACTGTCAGCTGGTGATGACATGCTCGGTGCAGAGAACCCGGCAGTGCTGGAAAGGGAGGAGAATGCAGCAAGTGCCACTGTAAAGGAAGTTACCCCACAGTCCCTTTCACCAATCTCCTGGAGCCAAATGGCCATGAGACAGGCTTCAAAAGGTACTTCTGTGGAGAGGAAAAAATCCAAGTGAGGGTAAGGAGGTCTGCTGAAGGGAGCGTATGTCTTGGCTAATCGTATCAATACGATGCAGCAGCTGTTAGGGAGCAATGGGTAAACTGCTGGTGCTAAAGCTGCGGGTCCGATTTCTCTGCTCCTAAGAAAGGAGGATGGTTGCAAAGGGCTAAGAGTTAGTATTGAATTTCTGTCCTCTAATGGTGTCATGCAGGTTGCTGTAAACAAGTGATTCCTTTCCTTTATGCAAAGCAATTCTGTTACCAGATTCCCTCTAAACAGAGGAAGGCTGGGGCATCGTGGAGAGAAATGTCCCTCCCAAGTGCTATAACCTTTTGATTGCTGTATTAGTTATGCAGTGGACACTGAATAATGCACTGTGTAGATGCATATGCTGCTTTATTTTAAAATAGATTTGTCAGTATTGGTCACAGATTGTCTGAAAGATTTTAAACCAAGGAAGATCTAAAAATGGAGGATTGACCTATTTTTTGGCAGGTGGGGGGAGAGGGTAAAAGTGCTATAATGTCTGTCTTAAGATGCCTAACTTCTGGCTATACGGAGTCTTCCCGTTCTCATGTCAGCTGGTGTATTTGGCTGCAGCCTCAAGTACTAATTGTGCAAATTCGAGAAAGGGAAAACCTCTTTGGTCAGCTTGTCCATGCCATGACAGGACAGGACTGTGCTCCTTCAGTCTTATGGCCCCTCTTTTCTATTTTGGATCTGTCTACAAGATGAGCACGTCCATTTTCACGTTCTTAGATCCTGTTTTCCAATGCAAAAATGATTAATTCTCTTACAGATGCTCCAGTGATGCTCTGTTGAATGAAATTTTCTATCTGTGAAACAGGTGCCGCCTGGAAAGCAGTGCTATGCTCACAAGTCCCTGATCCAGACAGGCTGGTTCTAGGGGTCCAAATGGAGTGGACTATGAAGAGTGAATTTCCTACTTGGCCTCTTAGCTGAGACTTCCAACACCCATTGTGGTGATGGTGATAGTGCCTGTGATAGGGGCAGATAGCTGCTTGTCCACACAGCAAGTTACTGTGTTGGAAGCTGAGCTTGCTGTTTAGCATCCTGTATGCACTTTGCTACAGCTCATATGGCTTAGTATGCTAGGCCATGCTCTGGGACTTTCACTGCATCTGCATGGAATGTTACTGTGTAGTGTGCTGATGTGCTGTAGGTTCCCATCTCGGCTTGCTGCACAGTAATTCGCCCTGTAGGCGAGACCTTTATAGCTTACCCATGATGCATAGCTATCACAGGAGTCCCCAAAGAGTGGATGACTTAATCATAACTGAAGTATGTTTACCTAAGGTTTCCTGCAATGCGTTCAGGATGCACAGCTGGCTGCTTTGCCGGTGATCTTCAGCTGGGAGAAGATTCCATGGCAGTTAGGAGCTGGGGGATATCTCAGGAGAGCAAATCTGATTGTGTCTTAGAAGGATGTAGGCTGAACAATAAAAGCATTTTATTGATCCTTTTCAATCACCCTTCAGCACTGGGAAGGGTTTTACGCTAAGTCAAAATGCTGTGGTTTAATAGATGAGCTTTCCCAAGGACTATTGCACTGCTTTTGAAACTGTGGGTCACTTTATTAGCAAGAATTAATCCTTTGCTTGCAGTCTTAAGTTTTAATTAGCAGAGTTTCCATGAGATTTTAATTTATCTGACTCTCTGGTATCCCCCAAGGATGGCAAGTTGGTTCTCTGTTCATTATTGCTGAACATAGCATAACACTCATACCAAAGTGTGTACATCAGGGCACTTAGACTCTCAGACTCTAAGGTCAGAAGGGACCATTTATGATCATCTAGTCTGACCTGCACAATGCAGGCCACAGAATCTCACCCACCCACTCCTGTAGTAAACCCCTAACCTATGTCTGAGCAACTGAAGTCCTCAAATCATGGTTTAAAGACTTCAAGGTGCAGAGAATCCTCCACTTCCTGGCACATACCTAAATCTGTCTCACTGCGTTGCTCTTAAAACTGTGATCTGAAGCTGTTTCACTTTTTGAGTCAATAATAACAGAGCAAAACAACTGCTTTATTCCATTACCTGAGGACATAGCAAGAACAGTTTTCTGGTGCTCTGCAAGTGGTGTCTGGTTACATAGGGTACGTCGACACAGATAAAAAAACCCATGGCACTGAGTTTCAGTGCCCAGGTCAGCTGGCTCAGGCTGTAGAGCTACCAATACCAGTGTAGACGTTTGGGCTTGGGCTGGAGCCAGGGCTCCGAGACCCTTCCCCTTCGTATGGTCTCAAAGTAATAATAATAATAGCTCTGGGAGCCTGAGTCAGCGGACCCGGGCCAGCTGCAGCTGTACTGTGGGTCTTTTTCTGCAGCGTAGATATCCCCTTAGTTCAGGTTGTCCTCTCTTCTAGTTGTTAAATAGTATTAAAAGTTAATAATATATTTTCCTAACATTACTTTTCCAGCAAAGCAATTGCTGTAGTTGCCAGAGGGATATTATGTAGTTACCTGGGGGGAGACTGTTTCCTTGAGACAATCTTTCTATTATGATTTAGCCCATGCTATTAAAATTTGGAAGACTTTAAACTAGAATATTTAAGAGCATGCACTAGTTTTATTCCTTGTTGTTTTGAAGCTGCTACTGTGGCTGTAAGTATAGTCATTTGTATCAGTCACCTAAGTTGTATTATTTTACCTTTTTTTGCTTTCTCCATGTTTGTTTTAGTGCCTTAGGGCACTAAAACGAACATGTCTTAGGAGAGACAAGAGAGAAGTAATCTTTGGTGTATATTATAGGTGGGATTTCTCTCTTGCGATGTAAGTATACTTGGGTCATACCAACTGCAAGTAGCTGCATACTGATTGAATGTTATCTGAAGGTTATGGCCTGTAGCAGTTGTGTATCAGCTCCAAATGTTAGCAGTTTCTGTCCTTTATTTTCCAGGAGACGGTAGTGCTTGGTATTTTTGTGGGGGTTATTTAAACAGCAAAGGCTATCAAGGCTGAAACCAGCTTACCCATTCTTTATTTTTAAGCGGCTATCCGTTAAGTGTAAAGACAGTGTCACAGATGACAAAGGTAAATCTTTCTTTAATGCTTCCAGTGGAAAGTGGGTGTGCTCATTACCTCTGCAGTTTGGTCACAGGGGTCTCATGTAGGGCTTACAAAATCTGTGAACATTTCTAGAAAATTTGGCTGTAACCTAGTCAGTTTTGTACCAAATGAAAGGAAGCAAAAGTGTTTGATAAACAGGCTATTCTGCAGTGCCAGACAGGAATTCTACAAGTCTCACTTGGTAGTCTTTACTGGGGAGGAGGATATTGGTTGTGGGGCTGTCTTGAGGACCTGAGGGAAGTGGGTTTGAGAAGATACTGTAGGTTTGTCTGGTTTGTGGATCATGCTTTTTCTTAAAGTACCCTGTATAAACTGCAATGCAGTCTGATAAGTACAGTAAACACATCTGAATGCTTATTTCAACTGTGTTTTTTTTAAAAAAACTGATTTATGATTGTCTAGGAAGAGTAGCTGAACTCTTTTCTGAAACCATGGCTTGATCTATTGGTACGCACACATTGATGGAAGATTGAGTGAATTTTCTCCTGCCGCTACCCTTGCTGAACAAAATTAACACAAGGAGAGGAAAGACATAAAGAGAAGAAATTCTTTAATTGCCTATATTTTAATGCTCAGGGTAACAGACAAGAGGAATTGAAATTGCTCATTTATGAGCATAAATTCTATCTAATTGGTATTACGGAAACCTGGTGGGATGGAATCATTTTAACATTCCCACGTGATGGGAATGTTAAAACCAATGGTTATATAACCCATTTAAGAAGGCTCAAGTGGTGAAGGGAGATGGGGAGGATAGTGGCACTCAGTCAAAAATGGCATTACTTGTTTCCACATCAGTGGTAACTTTGAAGAAATGTATCTTGAATACTTATGGATCAGTGTCATAACAGATAAAAGCACAATGTTTGCTACAGACCCCACTAGGGAATAGGATGACCCCCTCCTTATGCACCTATTTGTAATGTGTTAAGGGAAAAAGCCTGTGTGATTGTGGGGGACTTCAGTTTTAGTGACATGCTGGAGGTCTCATGCCATCAGTACTAAAACATCTTTGGAATTTCTAAACGTTAAAGATGATGATTTCCTAAGTTTAAAAGTGTTGCAGCCAACGTGGGAATTCTGTATTCTGGAACTGATCACAGAACTAAAAGTAATTGTAGCTTAGGTACAAATGATCCTGACTTAATCAGTTATAATGTGTAGGAAGAATAAAGTCCAGGACAGTAATATATACTTTATATATATAATCTAGGGCCAATTGCACAAAGCTGAAAACGATTCTGAGCCAAATTAGCTGGGAGGAAAAATGTGAATAATGATTCTTAATAATTTAAGAACACCTTAGTAGGTGCCCCAAAAGCCCCAGTCCCACAGTTGAGGAAGAAAGCTGTGCTGGTTAAAACAACAGCTTGCTTTAGGGGAAAAGTGAAGGTCCCTGTAAAAAATAAATAAATAAAAATAAAATAACAAAAGAAAGGGAAAGTTGATAGTAATGAATATTAATCAGAAGTTAGGAATTGTAGAAAATTGATAAGGGAAATGTAGGGACACAAGAAGAAATCGATGACCAGCAGAGTTAAGGACAATAAGGAGTTTTTAAAGTGTTAGAAACAAAAAGAATCCTGACAATGGTATTGGTCCATTACTAGATAGAAATGTTGGAATTAGCAATAATGTAGAAAAGGAAGAAGTGTTCAATAAATATTTCTCTTTGGTATTTGGGGAAAAAAGCAGATGATTTAGTCGTCTTATATGATGATGATAAATTTTTCCATTCCACTAGTGTCTCTAGAAGATGTTAAACTGAAGCTACTAAAGTTAAACATTTTAAAATCAGCAGGTCTGGATAACTTGCATCCAAGAGTTTTGAAAGAGTTGGCTGAGAAACTTGTTGGAGCATTAATGTTGATTTTCAGTGAGGTGTAGAGCACTGGTGAAATTCCAGAAGACTGGATTATAGCTAATGTGCCAGCTTTTAAAAAGGCTAAACGGGATGACTTGGGTAATTATAGGCCTATCAGCCTAACATTGATACTGGGCAAGATAATGGAGTGGCTGAAACAGGACTTTTTAAATAAAAACAATTAAAGGAGGGTAATAGAATCAATAGAAATCAACATGATTTCATGGAAAATCCATCCTTTTAAACTAATATGTTACCTATTTTTGATTACAAGTTTGGTTGATAAAGGTAATAGTGTTGATGTAGTATGCTCTAAACTTCTGTAAAGCATTTGATCTGGTACCACATGACATTTTGATAAACTCAAATGTTATAAAATTAAGTGGTAGGTCTCAAAATATAACTAAACAGTGAATCACCAAGTGCGTATTTCCCCTTTGGGGTCCAGCAGGGATGGGCTCTTGACCCTACACTATTCAACACTTTTTATCAATGACTTGGAAGAAAACAAAACCATCCCTCATCGTTTGCGGATGACACAAACGTTAGAGGAGTGGTAAATGATGAAGAGGACAGGTCACTGATTCAGCACAACATAGTTCACTTGGTAAACTGGGTGCGAGGTAGCAATATTCATGTTATAACTGCTAAATGTAAATGTGTACGTCTAGGAACAAAGAAAGTAGGCCATACTTACAGGATGGAGAACTCTGTCCTGGGAAACAGTGGTGGATTATTTACTGAATATGAACTCCTAATGTGATTCTACGTCCAAAAGAGCTAATGGGATCCTGGGATGCATAAGCAGGGGGATCTCGAGTAGGAACAGAGAGGTTATTTTACCTCTGTATTTGGCACTGGTGCAATTGATACTGGAATACTGTCTGGTTCTGGTGACCACAGTTCAAGAAGGATGCTGATAAATTGGGGAGGGGTCAGGGAAGAGCCACGAGAATGATTAAAGGATTAGAAGACGTGCCTGAGAATGATACTCAAAGATCTATTTAGATCTATATGGAAGATTAAGGAGTGACTTTTACAGTCTGAGTACCTACATGTGGAACAAGTATTTAATAGTGGGCTCTTCAATCTAGCAGAGAAAGGCCTAACACGATACAATGGTTGGAAGTTGAAGCTAGACAAACTCAGACTGGAAATGAGGCGTACATTTTAAATGATGCATATGTTTAACCATTGGAACAATTTACCAAGGGCTGTGGTGGATATTTCTCTACCAGCTTTTAAATCCAGATTGGACGTTCTTCTAAAAGATCCATTCTAGGAATTATTTTGAGGATGTTCTCTGGCCTATGTTATACAGGAGGGCAGACTAGATTATTACAATGATCCTTTCTGGTTTTAGAATCTATGAACTCCTTTTATAATAGAGCAGTACACCTTCTCTGGATAGCTCGTTAAGGGAGCTGTATCACAGTAGTGTGCTTGCACTTGGTGAGCATATAATAGATTTACTAGCTGCTGAGTCTGTGTTTTAAGGACTGCCTAGGATGGCACTTGCTTTGTTAAATGCTTCAGAGTTTGGGGGGATCCTGTGTGGTGTTGGGCTGCTAAAGAGCAATTTGTATTGCGTATTTTTAAGGGATCTCCAGATTCTGTGTTCATTTGGGAGAGTAACTTTATAATGCATTTACATGTGTGGCTAAAATCTGTGCTTTGACTCTCCAAATCTAGAATGCAGCGAGTGTGTCACCAATCTATTTCCCATGTTCCCTTATACCTGGGCCAAAACACAAAGGGGCAGAGCTGCAACGAAGTGTAAAGCTGGAGTGCAGTCACTGGCATTCAGCACAGCTTTTCTTTAAATCCCTAATGCCCCTGCCTTGCCTGTTCCGTCTGGAGTCAGTATGTTGGACATTCTACTGCATGAGATGCCTCCTTTTAGTGAAGGTGTTGGAATGTTCTGCCATACAACCTGTCTGAAAATCTTTGGGTGCTTCTGTAAGTTACAGATCTTGCTGGATGTTCTTGTAAGGATTGTAAAAGAAAATCAAGGGGTCCTAACAACTTAAGGGTACTCTTTACAGCCAGTAGAGTGTTCCAGAATGTGTGGTTCATAAACCAATTTCTGTAAGTCACCGTTTTAGGGTACCAAGAATCAGAGCGGTAGCCGTGTGAGTCTGGAATTGCAGAAGTGACAAAGAGTCCTGTGGCACCTTAAAGACTAACTAAAGTATTAGAGCATAAGCTTATGTGGGCTAATACACACTTCGTCAGATGCATGCCATCGGACGAAGTGGGTATTAGCCCATGTAAGCTTATGCTCTAATACTTTAGTCTTTAAGGTGCCACAGGACTCTGTCACTTCCGGTTTTAAGGTAGAGTTGCTTTGGAAACATTTTTTCCCCTACTATAAGTGATCTCCAGAGGGAAGAGGAAAATGCTTCATACTCATTTATGAGCTTAATCTAGCAATCAATAAAACTAGATCAGCATGTATGAAGTTATCTTACTGGACTTCCTGACGCCCACCATTTAGCAGCAATGATTAGCTGGTAACAGTTCTTCCAAGCAACCCTTCCAAGAGCACATTTTATTGTGCTTCTTGCCTTCAGTTTGGGATTAGATTTTTTTCATTTCATTAATGATTAAAAGCTTGTATCTGCGGCCTCAGTAAGAATTGGAAGCCTTGAATTACTTGGTCTATAGAGAGAACTTCTGAGAGTGAATGCCTGTAACATGAAAGCTTCCTTAAAGGAGGCAAAACTGGCTACAAAAATCATTATTCATTGGTAAAACCTCCATTAACTAACTTAATTCTCATTGTAACCTGGGGAATCCTTGCTGCTTGAACATCTGTGGGCCTTAGAAGAAAAATATATTTGGAGTAAATATTAAAGGAATCCACTGGTATTGATCAGGATCAAAGCTGTTTGCCTGCATACACAAAGGAATGAAGGCTTGGTCTGATTTACACAGGAAGAATTTGTTCCACATCTATTAATTAATCTGTCAAAAAAGCCGCTTGATTTCCTTGGATAGGGTTTAAAAGACCTTTATTTTACTTCCCCCTGTCCTTTGTTCTAGCCCCTTCATATCTTCAAGTCATGTGAAAAAGCACTTTAGAAAGCACATTTCAAAGGGGCAGAGAACAAATGTTAGGTGTTTTAAGGCTCTTTTCAGATTAAAAGTGGTTTACATTTTCTCTGAAACAGAATATTAATGCAGCAATGGATTAATGAATATTTTGCAGGTGGAGAAGAGTTAAATTTTTGTCACCTAAGAAAAAATACCTTTCAGACTCATCACAAAGTTAAAAGGGGCACACTTTCCTTCTTTTGGCTTCATATTCAGTAGCTTTATTTTGGGGAGAATACATGAGTAGGCCACTGGACCGAGAATCAGGAGATCTGGGTTCTGTCCTCATCTGTGTCACTTTGGACAAATAATTTTACTTCCCCTCTGTGCCTGTTTTTCTTTCCACCCTTTGTCTTACCTTGTCTATTTAGAGTGTCATCTCCTAGGGGCATGAACTCTTAGTATGTGTATATACATTGGGTGTTACAACAAGGTCCCAGTCTCAGTTGAGACCTCTTTGCTGTGCACTAATACAATTAATACACAGCAGTATCTCTCGTTGGTTTTGTTTTTCTAGCATTATGTTGCTTGCTGTTATTGTCGTCTTCATTATGGGGCTGTTTCTCTTTCCCTACTTGCCTTCTGTTTTAGCATGCATTTCCTTAAATGCCACTCTGTATACATCAGTGATACTGTCTGTTGAAGATGTCTAATACCAGGACTCAAAAAAAATCCAGCTTTCACTTCCTCCCTCCTCCCCTTCCATCCCCCCCCCTCCAAAATTCCTAGTCTTTATGTTTTGCGGGGGTGGGGGTGGAGATTCTCTTCCAAGTGTCAGTGAGGTGTAACCCAGTGCTGCTCCTCAGGGCCAGCTGTTCTAGGAGCTGCTGTTAGCAGATGAGTGGAAGGAAGGGACGGGGTGGGTTGCAGAGCGCGATGCAGGGATCCATCCACCAGAGCAGAAGGCTCTTAGACTTGCAGGGAGGAGGGAAGACGTGCCAAAAATGGCTTTATTGCAAGGAAGGGGCTGCACAACACTGATTTTTGTGGGAAGTTGCTATAAATATATATATTGTGGGGTGAGGAACAGTTTTAACTTGATTTACTAGGAGCTGCTCCTTTTTGTGATGGGGTGCAGCCTTAATGGATTTAGTTGTGTTGGGAGGGATTGCTTTAGCTGGGAGATCAGAGTTCAGTTCAGCAGACCAGGATCTTCCATTCCGACCTGCAGGAGACGAAGTGGCTTGGGGAACCCCAATATATATCAGCTCTTTCTGTTGAGGAGCCTTGGGTTAGCGGTTTGTAGGGTAAATTTTTCAAGCCTTTTGGCTAATGCTCTTTTTTTTTTTTTTTTGCTTCCTATGCCTCCCGCATATCTGTAATCTGTTGGAGTAGCTACGAAATGCACGTTACTCAGGACTTGCTCCCAGGGCTGCTCATCCTCTGCTCCGCCAGCTGCAACACTTGCATTTTTGATATTTTTTTAAAATAAGTGCTGTAGTTTTAAATAGGGCTAAGTCCCTCTCTGCTTTCCCAAGAGAGCAAGGTATAGTTATGAATCCCTTCAGCAGCTATTGTTGGTCATACTCATGAAAACCAGGGACTAATACCGGTGGCTACTGCCAACCCACTCCACTCTGTATTATTCCTTGGTCATCCCTGGACAGACAGTTGTGGTTGTGTCACATTACAGGGTGGTTTTATGATGTGAATCATTGTTCACTTTGGTCTGGGATGAGAACATGAGTGTCTCTAATCCATGAGTACATTGCGTCACTTAGTCACTGGTAGAGTGACTTGTTTTCTCAACACATCTGTGCGCTCAAGGATTGATTGAATAACTACCTGCATTTACCGTGGACTGCATTCATCACCTCTGTTGGCATCCTAAGAGGTGGGGAATGTTGGAATTAATGCAGATGCTCTTACCTTTCATTCGTTTTGTTTTTCAGGGTTCTCCTTATACAATGGAGGAGGGATGAATGGCACAAGCCAGATGATGGATTTCCTGGAGGAACCTCTGCCTGGTGTGGGTACCTATGAAGATTTCAATACAATAGACTGGGTGAGAGAGAAGTCCAGAGACCGGGACAGGCACAGAGAGGTAAGTTTGTTTCTTGCTGCTTTGTTTTTTGCTGGTCGTGCAAAGCAGAACTGTCTGCATGTAAACTTTATCTCTTTATCTCTGGATACTTTAATCTGGGGACACTTACAGGAATATGAAGGTGGAGGGGTTGCTCCAGGTAAGTGACCCAAGCACTTTCCCACAGGTGATCTTTAAGTCCAAAGAAACATAGGTACAAAAATTATACCACTCATCAAAATGTACCAGCTGCCCTGCATCTCTGTGCAAGGATTGTTAGTCTCTCCGAATGGCATGTGGGATTGAGGAATTGAGCCATTGAGCCAACTGAATTTATCCCATCATTTCCTGAGTTTCTCTGCATGCAGGATACAGGAGGTTTCTGGGAACTGCGTTATTAGGGGATAGTATTTGGACTGGGGAAGATAGCAAACACACTGTGTACATGGTTTTGTTTGTAAGGAAGAACAATATTTCTTTTTGATCACATAATGGCTATCGTCAAACAGTAAAAAGTAGTCATTCATTTTCAGACTTGAAAACACCACCTCTGTTGGAGAAGACTAAAGTGAAGTAACTTATGAGCTCCTTCTCCAGCGCTTTCTGGTTTTGTGTGGTGAAGGAATTGGTTTAGAATGGCAGAGAGTGCCTTAACTGGGGAATTAAGCTCACTGACCTGCTCCTGTATTATGAGAGAGCTGGATTTTTGTTGGCAAGTTTTTTATGGGGCAGTGCCTGGCCTAAGCATATTAAATGTAACTCTGTTTGCCAAAGTATTCTTTTGAAAGTTACATTGAGCATGACACAGTAGCCTCTGTCTTAACAAGTGAGGCATCCCCAAATCTAAGACTGCCAGTCCGCACAGGAAATGTGACAATCTTGTGTGATGCCCGGACTATCCCAAAGAGGAACAAGTACTCAAAGACCCTGTAAACAGCTGTGTAGAAGCTACAACATGACTCCTCCCACCCCTACTGCTCTTTCATCGCTGTCTATGGTAGGAGCTAAACAGAAGTCCTCCCATGGTCAAGGGACTAGATTGAACACAGTAAGCATCTGCACCATGCTGAAAAATATGTATCTATCTAGGAATTTGTATACTAATTGAGGGTGCCTGGCATGATGGCAGGTGGACATGGAATGCTCTGGAGGTAGTTCTGTTTCGACAAACTGCTCAGGATAGAATCAGAGGGGTAGCCGTGTTAGTCTGGAATTGCAGAAGTGACAAAGTCCTGTGACACCTTAAAGACTAACTAAAGTATTAGAGCATAAGCTTTCGTGGGCTAATACCCGCTTCGTCGGATGCAACCTCTTTTATGTAACAGTCCAGCTATGCAAACATGTCTAGTCTCCTTCTGGGACCATAATAGTTTGTACTCATCTATCATCCATATGTAGCATTCTGAGTATCCATAATTTAATTTTCTAATAATTAATATTAATAATGTTAATCAAGAATTTCTTAACCATTCATATACTTCAGTGTAATCTAACTACCTGCCTGTCTGGTTACCATATTTCCAAATGCCCCCAGTCCCCTAAATGCAGAATTACTTTTGCAATACTGCAGAGTACCTGAACTCTTGTGGTTTCTTGTTTACCTCTCAGAAGAAGAGCACAGAACTCAGGAGCTGGGGTTCAGTTCTCAGGACTGCATTATTTTAGCTAAAACTCAGATTTAGCATCACTAAATCAAGTTAGGCTTCACAGTAATAAAAAGGGTCCTAACCACAGCAACACACAATCCCAATCATTCTCTCACGCTATTGAGATGGTTGATTAGGAGGAGAAGCTCTGGCCATGATTTGGGATTCATCTGGGGCTGCTGCAGGACTGCTTGACACCTGCAGGGACTGATCTTTTTCCTTGTACAACTTTAATTGATTAGCACAATTAAAACTTACTCATATTTTGATCATTACTCATATCATGCAAGAATTGATTGTATGCATCCATTGTAATTCCTTTTATTTGGAAGGTAATGGTTTGCCATATTTGATGTTTTGGCAACTTCATGTTTTGTCTAGTCATCGCTTTGAAAGATGATCAACTGGTTGAAAATGCAGGGGTTGCTCTAAGAGCCGTTAAAGTTATGGGAATTAAAATGTTGTAATTTTTCTATGGGTCCTTTTTTTGGCTTTCTTAACATCCGTTTGATGGCCTGGTTTGTTTGTTCCACCAGATGACTGTGGATGGAGTGGGATGTGGAATTGTTGCTGTGAATTTCTAACAGTGGTAAAGAATTTCAAAGACCATTCTCCCCAAAGTGGCTTTCTTGGTCGAATTCTGTCTTTGTTGGGAGTCCCCAGCGAGAGAGAACCTGTTCTTCCAAAGCCTTGGCACCTTGACTGTGCTGGAAGCAGTACTGGTTTTTAAAGAAAAGGCATTTACCCACTGAGAGAGAGGGGATCCATAAATGACCAGTTTCCTTTTATAAAATTCTTAGATTCGAACCTTAGATCTTTTTGAGAGATCTGTACAGAACTGACCCAGAAATGTATGAGAGCATGACCACATCATGCACCTTGGGGCCAGCTTTTTGCCAGTGCAGCAGAATGTGGGGTTGCTGCCCATCTTTAATTAGCTGAACCAACCTATAATTAGCCAGCCCACCCCCCTTCGCATATCAATCACAGGCTAATCCAAAGTGGAGCACTCAAGATCCGGTCCAAGTCTATGGTCACCAATCTCATGTTCTTTTTCGAGTGCTTGCTCATGTCCATTCCATATTAGGTGTGTGAGCTCGCCACATGTAC
>ML677377.1:2745101-2838500 GCA_007922305.1 Dermatemys mawii
CCGACGAAGTGGGTATTAGCCCACGAAAGCTTATGCTCTAATACTTTGGTAGGTCTTTAAGGTGCCACAGGACTCTTTGTCACTTCTGCTCAGGATAATAGTTCTATGAATAGTAAAAATGCTGGGTTGAGAGAACTAACAAATAATATGCAAGTATGTGTTTAAAAATGGGAAAAGACATTTAAGCTGAGAGTTTGTTTCAATCTTTTTTGATTGTCTTGGTTTTGGGAAGCTTAACTGTACTTGAACCATGCTTTTGTACCTACTCTACATAATGCATTGCTTACAATAGTGGATGTTTTGATTTTGGAATCCCTGCATTTCCTGGGTACAATCACTTGATTAAAGGATAGAGTTTGAACTTAAACTCTAAATTTTTTGTATTGGTGGGAGAAACTCAGACCCTGATGTTACCATTAGTATTTTTCCAGGATTAATTAAAAACATCTGCTTCTGAAATAGATCTCTCTGTGTGTCTGCTAATGAGTGTTTAATGTCTGCCTTTTTAAACCTTTCCTGCAGATTGCTAGTAAAAGTAAAGAGTCAACATGGGCCCTGATTCACAGCGTGAGCGATGCCTTCTCTGGTTGGCTGTTGATGCTCCTCATAGGATTGTTAGCAGGTGAGAGGACAATACAGTTTAAAATGAATTCCCAGTCCTGCACTATAGTGTCTGCATTGATTCCTCCTAACCCAAACTCTCGCGTGACCAGAGCCCATGACTTTCTGGCCCAGAGATGAGTGCTGCCGTTTCTGCTTACATGGCTTTGCAGTGGAATATGAAGTTATATTTAAGCACTTACAGCCACAGAGTCTGAGGCCTGGTCTACACGGGGGGAGGGGATTGATTGAAGTTACGCAACTTCAGCTACGTGAATCACATAGCTAAGTCGACGTACTTAGATCTACTTACCGTGGTGTCTTCACTGCGGTAGGTTGACTGCTGACACTCCCCCGTCGACTCCGCCTGCGCCTCTCGCTCTGGTGGAGTACCGGAGTCGACAGGAGAGTGCTTGGTGATTGATTTATTGCGTTTTCACTAGACACGATAAATCAACCCTCGCTGGATCTATTGCTCTAGAGGTAAGTGTAGACATGCCCTTAGTCATGATACAAAAATCAAACAAGGTAGAATCTCCCTTACTGGGCATACTAAATCTGCTGTTACCACTGCAAATAGAAGACTCAGCCCAACAATGAGAAAATGCTAAATCAAAGAAATGTCTCATCTTCCTCATACCCTGTCGGTCACCAAAGAATGGCTCTGTCCAGCAGTCAAAGGGAGCAAGTTCCAAAGTTTGGGACCCCAGGTTCTCCTGTCAGTACTGGAGAGGCCAACTCCAGGGACTGATGAGAGGAGCTTTTTTGCTCATTTTTAAGTGCTGCTGTGGGATAAAGGCAAGGGGGAGAGGCTCTCAGGTAGCCAGTTCCTGGACCTCTGAGATTTGCAGGTACCTTTAAAGTGTATCAGAAGCAACTGGAGCCCGTGGAGCAGTGATAAATGAATAGGCAGCGGCTAAACTTTTACAATTAATGATGCGGATATATTCATATTTACATAGAAAATTTGCCTATTGACACATGGAAATTATACTTTGTGGCCCTTTTTCCTTAATGCACATTGGAAGAGTATTGCTAAACATCTGGCATGATCTCTGGAATATATCGTACCCAGACTTACTGATATAGATCAGATTAACTCCATTCACGTGTTTAATTAACAAGGTGGTCGTCATGAAGTTTCCTGCATTGTTGGGAGTGGGGGACAACTCATCTGAAGTCATCCATTCTAAGGATGTTAGGGATCATGGGAATATTACCCCAAAAACATAAACCTTGTTTCTTTACCAACTTTCTCCTACTTCAATTTGGCACATTCCTGTGATTTTCTTGGTTTCTAATGGCTAGTGGAAATGGCTTCTTTTAAGTCTTACATTGCTTGTGCCCCAGAGTAAGTATTTAGTATTACTGTAGATTTTGTGAGTAAGTGCTGTAGAGAGCAGAAGACCCTTTTTGTTTAGGTGTTCCATAAATGTGATCTCTTACCCCTTCTGTACCTCAAAAAATCTGTCACACCATATTTATGTTGGAAGAACTTACCTGCTAACCAAAATGAATTATGTTTTTATGCCTGGGGTGGGACTTGATGCAATTTTTGCCTGTCAGATGTTGAAATATTGGGGCACTTTTCTCTCACACACATTTAAAAACATCCATAAGTGAATCTTCTCTTTAGCTCTACTAAAAACAAACATAAATTGTGTGTATGTTAGTAAATACTGCAAGGATTGTGTTTGTCCCTATAGTAAATATACCAAAATGCCACAGGAGATGTAACATTCAGGAGATCCCAGCAGTCTGTGAGATCATTCCTAACTTTTTGTCTTCGTTTTCACATTAGGTTCCCTAGCTGGTCTGATAGACATCTCTGCCCACTGGATGACAGATTTGAAAGAAGGGCTGTGTCTGTCAGGCTTTTGGTTTAACCATGAACACTGCTGCTGGAACTCCAATGAGACAACCTTTGAGGATAGGGATAAGTGCCCAGAGTGGGAGAGCTGGTCACAGCTTATAATTGGTCATGGAGAGGTGAGGTGTAAAAAGAATTGATTCTGTTGCTGGTCTGTTTTTTGCACATTTACTTAGTCACAGGGTTCATTGGTGTAAAGCAAGCATCCTTCAAGCCTGAAGTGTCCATCAGTCTTAGCACCCAATACTGGCATCTTTCAGTTGTATGAATAAAAATAACTCCACTCCTTTGTTTAGCCTTGGCAAATTTGATTTTTTAATTTTTTTTTAATAATTTCGATGGATAATAGTGTGTGTTTTTAAGCATTTTTTTAAAAATTGTCACAGTTGCGTAAAATTATGGGATGCGTCAGACGATCAGATGTCAGACAATTATTTTGTGACACACTGAGATTCAAAATTTAAAGTTCGCTAATTGTTGAGACACGAATGTTCAAAATTACAAGGCAAAATACAGTGGAGCCCCGCTATAACGCGACAGATGGGATCCATAAAATCCCATTGCGCTAAATGCGGGGTTGCGTTATAGTGGGTCCCCACTCCCTGGTAGGCAAGGGGCTGTGCTTCTCTCCCGGCTGCCCAGCAGGGGAGAGAAATTGCGGCCCCACGCCTGCCAGGGACAGAACTCCTAAGGCTGCAGCCCCAGAGTTCTCTGTGGAAACCGCTGCCCACCCGTCTGCCGGGGACAGGGGACACCGGCGCCTGCAGCCCCGGAGTCCCCTGTCTGGGCAGGTGTGGGGGCAGCAGCTTCCAGAGAAGCCTGCTGGAAGCCGTGGCTCCGCGCCTGCTGGGACCGGGGGACTCCGGGCTGCCAGAGTCTCCCAGTCCCGGGCAGGCACGGGGTAGCGGCTTCCAGGGAAGCCGTGGCTCCGCGCCTGCTGGGACAGGGGGCTCCGGCAGCCCAGAGTCCCCTGGTCCCGGCAGGCAGGGAGCAGTGGCTTCCACAGGGAACTCCCGGGCTGCAGTTTGCAGCCCCGGAGTTCTCTGTCCCCATAGGTCCGGGCCACAGCTTCTCTCCCCTGTTGGGCAGAGGGGAGAGAAGCCGCAGCCCTCACCTGCAGTCCTGAGTTCTCTGTCCCTGGCAGGGGAGGCTGCAGCTTCTCTCCTCGCTGCCAAGCAGGGGAGAGAAGCCATGGCCCCCGCGCCTGCCGGGGACAAGGAACTCAGGACTTGGGAGCCACGGTATAATCGTGCTATAACCGAACTCGCGTTATAATGGGGCGCGTTATACCGGGGCTCCACTATATATGAAGTAAATATCCTCAGATCACACACTGTTCTCAAGAAGTATTTCTCTTTGCCTATCTGTAAATGTTGATTATTATTGATAGAAATATTTTTGTCAGTCTGTGTGCAAATAGTGAAATTAATGTTTAGTGACATTACCAATAAAAATCGAATCTTTCCAAGCCTAGTTATGTTCGTTATATTCTGTCCAATGAGAGAAGCTCAAAGCTTATTACATTGTGTAAAGGTATCAGTGTACTAACACACATTTGAGTTCTTGGCCTCAAAGGGTTTTTTGGGTTTTTGCACAGTTTAAATCTTTTTAGGGCAATGCAGAATTTGCTGATTTTTTTTTAACAGGATTAAAAGCTTGTGTTCTGTACCAGTGTGTCCAATAAGTAGGACGTTCATATTGGTTCAAATGGTGTATATCTTTATCCTCTAAGTTAAGCTGTCCTTAAGGCCACATGGTCCACTTTATTAGCCAGTGTACTGCACACTCACAAGATATATCCCACTGCTTCTCTACTGGCTTGCCCTGTACTAACTGGTCATTCGTATAAAACACAAATTCTTCATCCCTGTCTATGTGGTTTTGATTGAGGGTGACAATCTAAACCAAGCAATTTTTTTCTCCATTTCAGGGGGCATTTGCGTACATTCTCAACTACTTCATGTATGTTCTCTGGGCCCTGGTATTCTCTCTCCTTGCAGTGTTGCTGGTCAGGGGATTTGCACCTTATGCTTGTGGCTCAGGAATCCCAGAGGTGAGTCTGACTGTCGCTTTCCTCAAACAAAGCAGTCTGAAATATTTTCCATCATTTGGCTAAAGGTTGCTTCTGGGATAGAGGAGGGATATAATTGTTCATCAAAATATGACAATACCGTGAAAATTTAAGGAAAATTGAACTTTTTAAAAACTTAAAACGAGAAAAGAAACAGAATGGTCTAATTTTTTGCTTCATTTCAAATTGCAGTGTTAAAATATAACTTGTCTCCCATGTCTCCAACTGCAAAAATATTTTAAAAAGCACCTTCCCCATCAACATGTCATCACAGAAGTTAAACACTACTGTTTGTACAGCAGTTAGTGTATGCTAGCCAGAAACTCTGCAGAGATTAGCTGGTGTCAGTGACCAAACAGTTAACTTTGTTTCACTTTCAGTGAAAATATGAAAGAAAGAAACTGTTGAGCAACTATAAAGTGTTTAATAGAGCTGTAAAACAAAGTCCTTGACAGGATAGTGGGCCTCTGATAAAATAGAGATCTAGCCAATTTGCAGACCAAATGTTTGAATGAAAGGCAGTAAAACTTTGCTTTGACTTTCAGATCAAAACGATCTTGAGTGGTTTCATCATTAGAGGCTATTTGGGCAAGTGGACCCTGATAATCAAAACTGTTACCTTGGTGTTGGCAGTATCGTCTGGCTTGAGTTTGGGGAAAGAAGGTCCCTTGGTGCATGTAGCTTGCTGTTGTGGAAACATCTTGTGTCACCTTTTCACTAAATACAGGAAAAATGAGGCCAAGCGCAGAGAGGTAAAACAAAGATACTGTGACATTGTTAAAAACTGCAGGGGAAGATTTGTGGGCTTTGCACCAGGTGCTGAATGGCTTACTATTTCTAGGCCAATTTGGAATATAAGTAGCCAATTTTTAAAAAATTTACAATGGTGGTTCTGCAGATTATTGAGTAAAACAATTTATCTGTAGCATGTAGTATGCAAACATACTAGTATGAAGACTACTCTGTGCATGTGTAATGTGTTGAGTATAATATTGCTGGTGTGTGTGTGTGTGTATGTGCGTGTATATATAATACGTGTGTGTGTGTATATGTGTGTGTGTGTATATATGTGGTTATATATGTATAATATAAAATAAGCTGTCTGATAGGTAAGGAATCTAGCACCAATATCTTAATCTAATGCAACACTTATTTGGAGAAAAAGTATTTTGTGTTTGGCTTCCCCTGTGAAAATATTTCTACCAGGAAATGACACTTTTCCACAGTGTGCATAAGGTAGGGATTTTGCTGGTTTGTGAGCTAAATATTAGCAAGTGATATAAACTTTGAACTCAGTTCTGCAGCCCTTGAGTTATAGTACGTGCACAAGCAGTGCTCTGTGGACTTGGATAGGCGTGAACACTATTCAGCTAGAGTTGGCTGAGGAATTGGGCCATCTGACACACAAATACCATGGAGATGAGTGCATTATAAGAACCTAACTATTTCAGGAGAGAATTCTAACATCTGAATTGATTTAAAATATAACCTCAGTAAACAGGTGAAATGGCCTAAATAAATCGGAGATATATTCCATAAGTTAGTACAAAATGTTGTCGTCATAACATCCTATGACATTGTCTGGCAACTCTTGGAAAGTGATGTCTGAGATACCTAGTATTGCCTTGTCTGTATTATCTTCTGGCAACCATGAATACAGCAGTATTTTAAGACATGATGTAAGTATCATGAATGACTCCGTGCAGTCTCTTGTTTAGAATTTCATTAATTATTTATGGGAAACAGGATAAAGGTTGTAAGGAATACAGGTAGCCATGTGATTGTTAATTGTAGAATTAACAGGAAAATACCTTTTTGTGTTTATGCAATTGAGATATGATTGTGACTTTGTACTGAACCTTTTTCCAAGACAAATCCTGAACACGAAATCTGAGGAAGGAGGTAATTGTAAACACATTGATACTACCAAGTTTTAGAATAGAGAGCTGTTTAAATGTTAATGATAACATTTTGTAGTACATTACAGAATAATCACCAGTTTATTTAGGCATGTCACCTGATTACTATAGTTGTATTTTAAATCAATTCAGATAGTAGGTGAGCTTTACAATAGAAATCTGAGTTGTACAAAATGTGCCTTCTCGAGCAAAGGAGTAATATAACTATTGTCCATGTCTGACTTCTAACCTCTTGATTTAGGTTTTGTCAGCTGCTGCAGCCGCTGGCGTGTCCGTAGCTTTTGGTGCACCAATTGGAGGGGTATTGTTTAGTCTGGAAGAGGTAATCTAAACTTTGTATTTATTCCTGGCAAGTTATTGTATTGCACACATACTAACTGCTCCTGCTGTTTTAACATACATACAGCATTTCAATCCCCTCCATGGCTGTTTTGATGCAGAGAAAGCATACACCATTAACTATCATTTGGAGCATTTACAAAAGTCAGCTAAGCAACATGAATGCTTGTGTGAGTCAGCCTAATGCTTTGAAATATTTACTTCTGGAGAGTGTGAATTAGTCTTTATTTTTGCAGCAATACTGATGATTTCCCCCCACCCACCCCCACAGCTGTGCCATTATATGCCAGTACTGACCTGTGGACACCTCTTTCCAGTTTTCATAGTCTTGTTTCCCAAACTCTGTCTTGCATTACTTCTCCCCCCTCCGAAAAAAAAGCTGCTGGTGTACCTCAATCCTAATCAATATCCACCTTGGTAGTCCAGTCTTGCTTCTCTCCAAGGAGACTTTTTTAATTTAGTTGAGTTTTGGGAGGGCCACAAGCCACACAAATGGAATAGATCATTGCTATCCCTTTAATAATTTAATGTTATGATTAAAGCAACCCTCTCATTCCTGTTCTGAGTGCTAAGATCATGGTAGGGTGACCAGATGTCCCAGCTTTATAGGGACAGTCCCAGTTTTTGGGACTCTTTCTTATATAAGCCCCATCCCCGGTTCTGATTTTTCACACTTACTGTCTAGTCACCCTAGATCAGGGGTGGGCAAACTTTCTGGCCCGAGGGCCACAGCAGGGTTCAAAACTGTATGGAGGGCCAGGTGGGGAAGGCTGTGCCTCCCCAAAAAGCCTGGCCCTGCCCTCTATCTGACCCCCTCCCACTTCCTGCCCCGTGACTGCCCCCTTCAGAGCCCCTGACTCATCCAACCCCCCCCCCCGCTCCTTGTCCCCTGACTACCCCCGCCGGAGACCCCCTGGTGCCCTTAACCACCCCCTGGAATCCCAACCCCTATCCACGCTCCCGCTCCCTGATGGAGCCCTGGGACTCTTGTGTCCCATCCAACCCACCTCTGCCCCATCCAACCGCCCCCTGTCCACTGACTGCCCCCCGGGACTCCCTGCCCCTTATTCAACCCCCCAGCTCCGGCCCCAGCCCCCTTACCACGCTGTTCACAGCAGTGGCCGGAGCCAGACACGCTCCCACGCAGCCCCGCCCCCCAGAGTGCTGCCCATGTGGCAGCGTGGCTGCGGAAGGACAGCAGGGAAGGGGGATTGGAGAGGCCCTCCATGGCGAGCTCAGGGACTGTGCAGGATAAGTCTGCGGGCTGTAGTTTGCCCTAGATCATGGTAGCCATTGTAGCAACTGTCTTACAGCTCAGCTCCGATGCAGCATGCCAGACTAATTGGGGATATGTAACCAGTCATTTAGCTCCAGCTGTCAGCAGTGTGTACCACAACATTCTCAAAGTAATAGTCACTTGCCCTGCTGGGGATGGCTTTCCATGTAGCAAATGCCCACAAATAATCGGATTGTCCACAAAACTTATCTTTCATGTAACAAATCAAGAATGGAACTCGAGATCAGGCCTGGGTATAAGACATAGGAATTAATCAGTGAGGCCATCTAGATGCCCCTTTTCCCCCTTACTAAGTAAAAAGCATTGCCACCTTTATATTTTCAAGCCCAGAACCTTATACCATGTTTTGGAAAGAATTCTCCATTCTGCCTAGTATGTCTATCAATTGCACCTCTGAAATCTTTCATTAACAAGTGTTCATTGTAGATACAGCTTGGAAATCATCTGACTTAATCCCAAATAAAGGAAGTAGTCTGAAGTCTCCAGTGGATAGTATCAGTAGGGTACACACATGGTGTGCTCAGCTACTATGCTATTCATGTGTCACTTCATTAAATAAAGGGGTGTTCCTTTTGAATGAAGCAATAGCTTGACTGTTCCATGGCTTACTACTATTTCTAGGCCAATTTGAAATTTTAAGTAGCCAATTTTTTTAAGTTTTAGAACGTTTGGTGGTTCATGGAGTAAAACAGTTTCTTTAGTGTACAGTATGCAAACATGCTAGTGCTCTATACATGTGTGTAATGTGTTGAGTATAATATTGCAGTTTATATATACAGTACTGAGTGATAGCCAAGGAATCGTGCATCAACCTTCTACATTAGAGTCCTTAACCCCACTTTATGCAACAGTAGCTCTTACTGGACAGTAATTAATGACAGTTTACAATAAATGACTGAATCTGCCTTTCCCCCCTTTTTAGGTGAGTTATTATTTTCCCCTCAAGACACTGTGGAGATCTTTCTTTGCCGCCCTTGTAGCAGCATTCACCCTGCGGTCCATCAACCCTTTTGGAAACAGTCGCCTGGTTCTGTTTTACGTGGAGTTTCACACACCTTGGCATCTTCTGGAGCTCGTGCCGTTCATCCTTTTGGGAATCTTTGGTGGTCTTTGGGGATCTTTCTTTATTCGCAGCAACATTGCCTGGTGCAGAAGACGTAAGACAACCAAACTTGGCAAGTATCCTGTGCTGGAGGTGCTTATTGTGACTGCCATCACAGCTGTTCTGGCTTTCCCCAATGAGTATACCCGTATGAGCACTAGTGAGCTGATTTCTGAGCTGTTCAATGACTGTGGGCTCCTGGATTTCTCCAAGCTCTGCGAGTACGTGAATGACTTCAACAGCACCAAAGGAGATGATCTGCCGGACCGAGCCGCTGGCCCAGGCGTCTACACAGCTATGTGGCAGCTGGCTTTGGCCCTTGTCCTAAAAGTCTTCATCACCATATTCACTTTTGGCATGAAGGTAAGAATGACGTACAATGGTATGCAGGTATAAAGATTCCAATCCATGTCTTCTGTAAAGAATTGGGAGAAAGTGAAACGCAGTCTTTCTAAATGTTAAGGATCAAGTGTAGTAATTTTCAAATGAGCCTTAATCACTTACCTCCCATGGACTTTCAATGGGACTGACCTCATGAAAAGTGACTAATATGCTCTTACAAATTTTACCCCATTCTAAACTTCTCCAATTGTGCCCAGTTATTGGTAGTCAGTCATGTTACTCTTAGCAGTGTTTTGCAACACTCCGCTGTTACAATTACTGGGCAAAGTGCATCTCTGACCCCTGCTGGTTTCTTTGAGTGCACCCCTCTCAGGCTGGGAGCCATCACCTGCCTTTTGAAAGGATCATGTGATTCTCTCAAATCAGATCTCACCTGCAGTCCCTTGTGATCATCAGAGCAGGCCTGACTCATCTTCAGTGCCTGTGAATCGCTACTAGGAGCAAGTGGTAACCAGGCATCCTTCTCAAAGCAAAGGCATTTCAGAGAAAGCAGATCTCAAAAAGAATATCCCAGTGTATGCACATACCTTCCCGTTTCCCTGGCTCCAGGGGGAAGGCCTCGGTACCTTCAGACTCTTCTGCAGAGTCTTTCCCTGTGCCTGCCTGTCTTCTTGACAGCTCCTGACAGTTGACCCATCATCTCCTGAAAAGTATCTAGTTAGTGTATTTTTGACCTGTAGGCTCTCAGCCTGGCAAAATACTTCAAAATCACCCTGGAAGTATGCCACTGTCTTGTAATTGCTCCCAGTGTTTTCTGGGAGGCTGCTTATCTTGATCCGTTGGGTTGCTTTCCTAGTGGTTTTATCCATAGCCTCTATTAAGCTTATAAATTTTATAATCCAGTGTACCACAACCTCACCTCACTGATCAGGCCACATTGTATTCACATAGCAACTCCACCTCCTCCACACCCACTTCTTGAGATTACTTAAAAACAGAGCAACAAGCACAGTTCAGAATTGTCTTGCTTTTGGAGTCTTAGACTAGAATTTAAGAATGAAGTTGTGTGTATAAAACATTAAGTTGATTGTATGCACAATCGCAACTTAATTTCTCATATCCTTCCAGCTTCTGCATTTTTTGCAGGCAGAATCAAAGTGCACCCTTATCAAAATGTATCCCCTGGGAGTTTTTTTCAGCTTGATTTTATTTTAAATGATCATTTCTTAAGATAGTTCATTTGAAATACCCCCCTTTGGATGTGATTTGCTTTGACACCAGTTGTGAGCTATTTTAATAAATAAGTTTTTTTTAGTATCTTAGAGTATCAGATGTGAGACCCTTTCATGCTTATGCAATGGCAACCTTTTGAGCCACTAAGGTTATAATGCACTTGGAGGCTTCCTCATAAGAAACTGAAGGGGAGGGGAAGGGGATTTGAGATGCTGGCTGTAGGACTGCAAACTAAGGATCTTTTTCCCAGTATTTGAAAAGTAACTGATCATCTAATTCCACTAAAGCAAACTTATGAATCACTAAATATATGCAAAACTTCCCCCTTAATGTTACTGTGAAGTGGCCTATTGCTACAATGCACAGTGCTCAAATGTATGAGAAAAGGATGTGATGCTTTCAGCTAGTCTGACAGTTTGACTGAAAGCACTCTGTACTTTATAAGACAAATCATGTCAGAGTAAATGATGTGAATATGGCTGAGAGAATTACTAACGGTCCCTGTAAGTCCTTTTCTTTCAGGCTAAGGAGAGAGATTTTTTTATTTTTAGCAATGGAATTTTCACTCTGTTTGGATGTTTCATATATATTACAACACACAGCAGTTGTCCAGCTGGAAAGGCAGAGGGGAACTCTAATATATTGCATGTGTGTAGCTATTTTGTTATGTTCTCATAGGACAATGGCTTATTAGAAACTTCTTAAAGTAACAGTAACCAGTTGTGTATGGTAACAAATTCTGGGTGTAAGGGGGTACTTCATGTATGCAGATATGATCCACCATAGTGTAAGTAAACACCAACAAAGAAATGAAGATAGGCTCTGGAACACCCTACCTTGCAATCAGACGCCCTTTTCAATCTGCAGTTGTGTTTTGATGATGTGTCACCATAGGGTTATCATAAACAATGTACATGGCTTAAAATTTGAGCCTAGCATACATGTTTTCATTGGAATGAAAACTAATGGTGGAAGTATAAGACAGGAAAGGGACAGTGTGTGGTACCTAAACCTTCCTCTGGGCTGTCGAAGGCCCCTATGTTTTTCCTTTAAATGGAGTGGGCTGGGGGTGATATTGTAAAGTATGGTGTCTGTCTCATTCAGTTCTTCTATGTTCTGAAATGATCAGTTGTTGATTCTTTAGTCTAAAGCAAGGTTCTTTACAGGAGAGCTTTTCCTACAAATCTTGTACTGTTTCAGGTGTGAGTGACAGGTAAGTACAATTGATTATGTAGGGAACTGAGAATGAATGTTACAGTAAGGGTTGTGTTGTCCAGACAGGCACCATCCACACTGTATTTTACCTGTTCATTCAGGACGTCCTAGCAATGTCAGTACAGTACATATCCTTCCCTCTGCAGGGAGCAGATCAGCACATAGTTTAATGATTATCACCAACATTCATAGTTCAACTTTTGTCTGTTACCCCTCTGTGTATGTTGACTTACTGTTGCAAACGTGTCTTTACCTTACATTGATGTGTTGGATTTTTTTGGTAGGTCCCTTCGGGTCTCTTCATTCCCAGCATGGCGGTTGGTGCCATAGTAGGCAGACTACTAGGTGTAGGAATGGAACAGCTGGCTTACTATCACCATGACTGGGCTATCTTCAGTGGCTGGTGCAGTCAAGGGGCTGATTGCATCACTCCTGGCCTTTATGCAATGGTTGGTGCTGCAGCATGTCTAGGTAAGCAATAAATATTTGCTGCTAGTCTAAAGCCAAAACTTAGAGTGAGACTTTGTCAGTCATCTGCAGAGAAATGATTTTGTGTGAACTACTACTAGCTTTGCGGACGTTGAAATTGCTTTTATCTGGAGAAGGGAAATGCTTTGAAACTGTGGTTTGTAATGCGTAATGTATTGATCATATATCCTGGTGCAGACCAGAGCAGGCAGATGTCCTTGGAAATTAGATAAAATGCTTCAGGGGGAATTTCCTGAGTAAATACTTAAATTGCCGATCAACCTAATTGATTTTAAATCTTTCTCTAGCCTTTTAGTCCTTCTGTCAGCCTTTCTGATTCATGGTACAATTCTTGTTTCATGTACTCTGTTATGGGTTTTTGGGAGCATTTCATCCATTTCACAAAAATCTCTTTTGTGAAATAGAAGCATATCTGACTGGATTCCACCCTGGGTCACAATTGCCAACCTAATAGGCTGCATTGTGCCTTATGCTTTCCAAAGATCAGTTGTGCTTTTGGTTTTCATCATAAGTCGCACCAAAGTCAGTTGACTCATCCAAGTGGAAGTAGTGGAGCAAACCCTGGAAGTTTAGTTCTATTTTGGTCCTGCTGCTGCTGTTTTCAGAGAGGACATGTCTAAAACCTAGAATACTTCCTTTTAGGCCAGTGGCTCCCAAACTTTTTATGTTGCACCCTTCTCCCACCCCTCCAGGAGCCAAGGCTGAGAGCAGGATCACGATTGGGGCCAGATCTTCAGCTGGGACTGTGGGCTGATACTGGGAGCCTGGGGCTGCAGCTGGGGGCAGGTCTAGGACCAGGAGCAGAACCGTGACCAGATTGTGGTCGTGGGTGGATCTGAGGCTGGAACAGAGCTGAGGGCAGAGCAGGGCTGGGTGGCGTTCCCTTCCCATCGTGCCATGGGGCCTGGGTCCTAGAATGCCCCCTAACATTCCTCTCACCCCCTGGGGGGTGCACCCCACAATTCGGGGACCTTGTTCTGGTGTTGGGGTTCTGTTAGGAAAAAGGAATAATGCATTTGTTGTTGAACTCTAAAATACTTCCTTTGGAGAAGCTGTGTAAAATAGAAGACATGTAAACATGCTATTTTAGAACATTATCAGTCTTTTTGGAGGTAGATCAGTCAGTCACTTCCACTGTTGTTGGCAAATACGTAATGTTAAGCAATAGCATTAAATAAACATGGTTGTGTTTATTGGTTTTTGTTACTGGTGGACAAATGCTGAATGGAGATGTCACTTAAAGCAGAAGACCATTACTAGAGCAAAAACACCCATATTATTCTAAAATGTAAAAATAAAAAACAAAGCTTTAGAAGTAGCTATGGGGACTCAGAACTCAAGAAGGCAGCTTCATTGGGTAAAATTTTCAAGGCAGATTAAGTGCCATTTTCAAAAGTGACTTAGGAGTTTAGGTCACTCTGGCTCTTCTGAATGTTTTTTACCCATTTTGATATGAAAACCAGTGTGTATGTGTATTTCCCAGTGTTCAAAATGCGTGTGTGTAGCTAAACCAAAGCAGTTAAAAAGCCATTTGTATCCTCCTGTGGCCATCCAATGAACTGAAGATGGCAACTGTGACAGGGTCAGAATGCCACCTGGGTTGGCAGTACGCCAGCCTGGAAAAAAGTAACAGATCATAAACAGTTATCTGTCCTTGTGGTTATTATTTGAGGTATTTCAGACCTGCACTGTGTGTGTGTGTGTAAAGTTGTGGAGCTAATTTGTACTCTTGTCAAGGAGCAATGAACAACTTTCCAGCAAACTGTCAAAGGAAATAACTTACTAAACCAATGTAAATACCAGACACATTTGAGAGGTTCGATTAGTTCCTTATAATAGCAATCCATTGAATTTCATGATTCTGTCCACGAAAACATGAGGCAGAAGTATGCCCAATCAGTTGTTATGAATGTGTGTGGTTCCTTGGGGCTACTTTTGTGTACCATGGGAGAGTCAAAGGAACAGCTCTGGCTTCATGGCATTTAAGTGATCCTGAGAAGCAGATCTACTTGAAACAAACTTAGTCTGGATTATAGGAGTCATTAACACGTATAATCAATCTGCTGTAAAGTATGGACATTTTGTAATTAAATAACATTTACCTATATACACATTTGTCTTCCAATGTAACCTTGAAAATGATGTCCCGTCCATACATAGAATGTGAAGACTAGTGATGTCAATCTGATACATCTCATGATAGCAGAACTGACTTTTGTGTAGTATGCCTACATTGCACATCAGAAACAAGGGAGCTCTTGCTGGGAATCCCTAGAAGTGTATCAGACTCTGAGAGTTGTGTTCTGCTTTGCAGGTGGAGTAACCCGTATGACTGTGTCGCTGGTGGTCATTATGTTTGAGCTTACTGGTGGACTGGAATACATTGTTCCTCTAATGGCTGCAGCCATGACTAGCAAGTGGGTGGCGGATGCGATTGGCCGGGAGGGCATCTATGACGCCCATATTCGTCTCAATGGCTACCCCTTCCTAGAAGCCAAGGAGGAGTTCTCACACAAGACTCTTGCCATGGACGTAATGAGACCTCGGCGGAATGACCCTGTTCTGACTGTCATCACACAGGACAGCATGACGGTAGAGGACGTAGAGGCCATAATCAATGAAACCACTTACAGCGGCTATCCGGTGGTGGTGTCCTGGGAGTCCCAGAGGCTGGTCGGATTTGTCCTCCGGCGAGATCTCATCATTTCAATTGGTAAGAAAACCAAGGCAGAATGCAATGTGGGTAAAAGCATTGCAGTCAGAGACCAGTTACAACTTGTTAAATAGAGTGCCGTAGATATAGGCTTCAGTTATGCAACACCCGTGATCAGGACATGTAACTTCCATCACCCCGAGCCTTGGTGTGCAAGGTGCTACTCAACGTGTGTTTGACTAAATCAACACAGTGAGAGCACTGCTGTGGAGAATAAGACTTTGGCCCAGCAGCAATCACAAATATTTTATTTTATCGGCTGACTTATTTTTGAAAGACACTTTCTGCAGCTAAGCGTCCATGTGGTTGGAGTCTTGTTGGTTCCGTGCATTTAAAAACAAAACTTGAGGTGCGCTTGAAAGAGTGGGGCTGGCTGTTGCTTTATGGCAACTTGTCAGTGTTTGATCCACACCCAGGGCCATCTGAGACAGTGCTGCCAAACCTGCAGATGGAGGGGTCAAAGCCACAGGGTTCTCACCAACCGCCACTCCACCAAGGACAGGTTGAAAGGCTAGCGTGCTATTGGCTAGTCGTGCGTCAGTGCCACTTGGTGGAGAGTGTGAGCAGCTTTGTGTTGACTGAGAGCTTGAGAAATAAGAATTACTTCTCCTCCGTCACAGCACTGTCTGGGGCACGTTGCAAATTCCCTTTATCCTCTTGCTTATCAGGAACTCTCCACCTACTCTGTCCTCAACTTCAAGAACACAGGCACGGTCTCTGGGCATACCACCTGTTGCTGCCTCTGTGGGATGGAATCCTTTTGCTTGGCATGGCAGAGGAGTTTGAGCGGACAGAGCAAACACATTCTCTTGAGCCCCCTAATGTAGCTCGTAAGGGGGGACCCAGATCTGTGTGAACCAGCCCTGTCCATGTTCATGTTAGTGAGAAACTCCATAGGGCACAAAAAAACCCTGTTGATTTTGATGGGAATCTGCTGGCTGCATACAGTACAGACTTCATTCCCTGGCTCTTGATCTGTATCTTACTAAATATTTCAGCCATTGACAATGGGAGGGAAGGAAATGCAGGAAAGGTACATTACAGCTCAATGATTTCCTTCCTTGGGCCTAACTGCACTGGGACACATGATTTTGTTTAGTCAGGACTGTGAGAGATTTTCCAGTGGAGTAGTTTGTGCTTGCTGAGGGTGCACAAAAGAGAATTCTTTCCCAGCATTGAGCCTGATCTGATTGGCGAAGGTCTAAGCTGGGCATCATTCTGAATTCAGACTTTTGGAAGTCAGGCCAGCCGCTTTCCTAGTTATTATAGACAATAATGATAATTAAATAGTATCCAGACACTGTGGCCTCTATCAGATTGGCCTGTTGTGATTGGGAGGTGAAGTCTGCTACTCTCATTAAAGTAAACTCGACAAAGGTGGAGAGAACCTTACCTGGGCCATGTCTTCAATGACTGGGGGGAATTTTCTTTCTAATCAAATGTACACAGTGATCCCAATCTATTCAATTGCTATCAAATATTGTATTCGCTATCTATGAAAGGGACCCCAATTCAGTAGCTGCGTAAGGGAGTTGAACATGGTGCATACCCCTGTGTGCCTCAGTTTGCCCATCTTAAAAAGTTCTGTATAGATGGGTAGATTGAAGGTCCTTTTATAACAAGTGCTACGTAAAGGCAAATTATTATCCTTCTCTCACTTCTCCTGAGCAGCAGATCTGTGCCCAGCACTATCCTCTAGTCCTCTCCAGAAATGCTCTTCTGTAGGTGGGTTTCCTGGCAGCAACAAGGTGATGCAACTGGTCTGGCAGCACCAAAGAGTTGACCCAGACTCTGTTGAATGCCGTTCGGTGCGGAGTTGAATGTAATGTGCTGAGCTGAAGTGACATTCAGGAGCGGGATGATTATGGTACCCAGGGAGCTGAGATATCTTCAGCTGGAGAAAAGGGAGTTGGTGTCCAGTGTCATAACCCCTCCCTCTCAGGTGGCTGGAGAGATGACATGGGAGAGAGCATCTGCTACTCCTTTGCTTGAGTAGATGAAGGAATGGTCCTTTAAAGCTCTGTGAATGGGAACAGAGGGAGGAAAAACGTGTGCTTTAAATATTTTCCCTTTATAACCCACAATGTCTCTCACTCAGAAAATGCCCGGAAGAAGCAGGACGGAATTGTGAGCACTTCAATTATTTATTTCACTGACCACTCTCCTCCGCTGCCTCCAAGCTCCCCGTCCATGCTCAAACTCAGGAGCATCCTGGACCTCAGTCCATTCACAGTGACAGATCAAACGCCCATGGAGATAGTCGTGGATATATTCCGCAAGCTGGGACTGCGCCAGTGCCTCGTCACTCACAACGGGTGAGAACACCGCACAGGGAACCTAATAGGATAGCGCTGAATACAAAGCATTAAAAATTGCTTGTTGTTCTGAGAGCCAGATTCTTCTCTCCTTTTCAATGGGTGTAAATGTAGAGTAACCCCATTTAACTGGAGTCGTTCTAGTTTTACATCTATATAATAGAGAATTCAAAGCTAGAAAAAGTAAAAAGCATGGGTAGCTCACTAGCAAGTTGCGTTAAAACAATAGACCTTGCTGATAAAGGCAGTAAACAGTTTGGGAGGGGTTAAAGCCATTAGGCACAGCACCATGCCAGATCACTGCACCTGAGAGACTCAGTCCTCTTCCATTTGAGCTGTGTGGAGGAAGGGCAGAGGGGTGTGTGTGAGTACACTGATTTTCTTTAGGGCATTTTGGTGAATGCAAAATGGAATGTTTTTTTAGAAAAACCTGTGCAAGATGGGGGCGGGGGGAAGAATTAAAATAAATTGTTGACTATATTTGTGGATCTGCTTGTTTAGATAAGGATACCCAAAGTGGATTGACCAGTGGTCTGAGCAGAAATGTAAATTCCACACTTTGCATAGAGTCTTAGCATTCCGAGCCATGGAAACATTTGATGATCATCATGGATTAGAATTGCCATCAGAGAAGCCATGGTCATAGAGAGAGTCATTGTGAGAGGAAAAATCAGGGAAAGGCGCTCATATGCTAACAATCTGTTAATTAACTTTTCAGGAAACTACTTGGGATCATTACCAAAAAGGATGTATTAAAGCACATTGCACAGATGGCTAATCAAGACCCAGATTCTATACTCTTCAATTAAAAACAGACTAATAAGTATTGGTGTTTAATACGAAAATGAAACTTTATAAAAGACCGTGGATTTTCTCTTCTATTTTTATTGAGAAACTGGAGCTATCTTCAGAGTTTTCCTGTATGGAGCTGAAGATAATCATGTTTTTTCTACAAAATAACCAATTGCACTACGTAATCTGTGGAAATTTAATCTTCTCTTTAGAAGAAAAGACTTTATAATAATGCTTTTGTGAAGTTGCATTGGAAAGATTCCATGAAGGAGTAAAAGCAAAATGCTACAGAATTAAATCTGTTCCCTTATTTTATTTGAACTTTGATAACTAATGTTGGGAGGGGAAGAAAAGACTATCTAGTTTTAAGTCTTCAAAAGCCATGGAGGAGAAGGATGACTTTTGCACACAGCACTAAGATGCCTGAGAAAGAGATGATCATAACTAAGGGCCACAATTCCCAGACAGCTGCTTGGTGAAAACACAAACTTGATCCTTTTTTTAGGTTTCTAAAAGCAATCAGCAAAATGTTAAGGGGGCTTTTTGAGTTCTATATTTGAACCCAAGGTGAATCTACATATTCCTGCATGCAGTGTCCAGTTAAATGAGGACTTGTTTTGGAAGCTCTGCTTCTAATCAGAATGAAGCTTCATTTTAGTCATCTCTGTATAAAGTTACCTTCTGATTTGCTCGTTAAAAGTACCAAAGGGAGAGCAGAAGGGCTCACGGGTTATATTCTTGCAACTCTCCCCTTGTTGGCTAAGACCAAGGATTTCTCCTTCTCTATAATGAGCAATGAAAGGGTTAAGAAAAAGTCCTGAGTTATTGCCCAAGTTTTACTACACTCCTTCCAAATGATCCCTGATCATGTTACAGATATTGCACAACTGACCTCTTTCTTAATCAGCAGTGTCTTAGGTTGAAGGGTATGTCTATTTTATAGGCGATTCCCAGATCCGTGATGTTTACATGTATGCATATTCTGTTCTCTTCTTCCATGCCCTTTACTGTGCCGAACTCAGGATGGAATCCTGTCTCTGGGAATGAGTAACACTGCCACTTTATGCACATTCTCCATCTGCTGTCTGTTTTGTTACCACCAACTATGCAATAAAAAACCCTTTCTGATCACTCCAGCAGGATAACTTATAACCTGGATGGTCCTTCCCAATTCTGTTTGTCCCAGATTCTAGCAAATTGAATTGGTGTCAATTAATGAGATCACTTGACCACTTACTGACGCTTTCCAAGTACAGATATGCAATCAGAATCCAGCCTATTCATTTTAGCACCCACCCCAGATCAATTTATAGACATGGCTAAGGATTAGCAATGGAATGCAAAGTTGCCATTCACCTCTAACTCACCAATTTGAATTCAGGGAAGTGGCCAAAAGTTGACTGAGCACCAAATACTTGGTCAGTGCTTTTGGCAGCTATCAAGCTGCCTATGAGAAATGAGTAGTGTTCTTCGTCTGGTTCCTGATGGGAAATTATTGGGCCATTAAAAAGGCATTGCAATTAGCACAAGTTGGCCATTTTTTTGGCAGTGTCGGCTGAGAACCTTGGGGACTGAATTTCCCTCATCCTTAGACAAGGTCCATTCAGAGTAGGAGGCAAAGTGGGAAGTTTACATCATCTAGGTTGCCTTTGATAAACCTGTTCTATGGGTAAATCGGACTTCCATGAACACTAAAAGTTCACTCTGGTGTAAATCGACTAGTTTCTGTTTGAAGCACAAAACAAATGTTTTCAAAGCTTCTCCAGCAGTGGGCAGTTGTCACTGCTGCTTCAGCATCCTAACAAACAAGACAACAGCAGCTGCTACTCGAATCATATTGAATAGGAAAAGTCAAGTCAGCCGACCAGAATGTTATCACCATATCGGTATCTTCTGCTTGGAAAATAAAAGCCGTGACTGTCTTCAGCATTTCCTGTTCAGCAAGAGACAGCTATTTGTTCCCTCTTTTACAGGAGGAGTGGAAAAATTTTTCAATGCAGAACAAGTAGGTTTTTAAATTCTATTATCCTCAGCTCTATCAATGGGTTGCACTTGGAGTCTCGGTTTACCCTTGAAAAAATTGTTTTGTCCTGTTTTCCGAGTGCTGTCCCTGATTCCTCAACAGACTAATGCTTTATGTGCCCAGTGTTTGTAAGGAACACCATGAAAAGCTATTTTTGGCTAAATGATAATCAAGCCTGTACCAAACAAACATATCTCTCTCAGCCAGAGAACAAATGTCATTTTGTGTACTCATGCTGTATTCCTAACACAGAACTTTGTTCCCTTCTCACATTTCAGTTCCAGGAAGACACAAATGGCTTTAAGTTCACATTTCTTGTGGTTGCGTTAGATGTGGAAGACACAAGCTCTCAAACATATGCACCCCTTGGTCCTAATTTAGTCTCTTTGAGAGCTGTTATCATTTGGACCACCATATTTAGAGAGGGTTTAAAATGGCTTGTAAGTTTGCCCAGTCTTGTCAGTATGTTGCATTTAAATGGATTCACATGCTGGATTCCCATGTCATGTGGGGAAAGGAACTGCTGGTCAGGCACAGTGTGGGGCAGGGGGAGAGATAGAATACAAAAACAGCAGCGTGGAACATTGCAGTGGGCTAGTCCAGGATCGTCCATGTTCCAAGGAGAAGGGGAACAGAATCTGATACCCAGACTGCCATAAGCCATAGGCATATACCTGTTGAGTAGTGAAAACAAACCAGGATAAGTTATAGAGAGGAAAGGGTTTTGTTGGATTGCTGATCACTATATAAAATTTACGGCTCTTGGGCTTAACGGCAGGAAATATCTGCCTGGCATCCATACAAGAACGAGGTGTGAGCCGACAGATTGTTAGCCTCTTGCAGCGTTTTATCCACCTTGCGTGAGTTTACTTTGGATTTCAGACTGCACCAGCTGGTGTCCAAAGGGAAGTTTGCTCACTGCATTACGCGGTACATTCCTTCTGGTTCCTAAAGGCTGATGTGGTCCCACAGTGCGGGTGGCGCAGCCGATAGTGCAATTCTCTGCTGAATTCTCAGTTCTGGGTGACCTTGCTTGATAAACACTCTATTGATAGAGCTGGGTGGTAGACAGTCTGTAGCATCACAAAAGAAGTAGAAAAGATCTGGTTCTGTTGGCCTTAGATGAAGTTTGGTATTCCTCCTAAAATTCATGGGTCAGGGTATCTTACAGCCCCAAACTGAAGGGAGACTAAGGTGGTGGGTTATCATAACGGTACAAAGCAAATGATATAGGAAGGTGGTGGTAGGATGGACTTCAAGGAAAAGTGTGCCCTTTTTTTTTTGCTGCTTTCTGATGTAAAAAGACCGGAAAGATTTTTTTAAATAAAGAGGGGGTGTTTTTGTTTTTTAATCAATGTGTCTGTTTTGTGGGAGGACTCCAGTAAGGGCTGGAGAGCATGTAAGAGGCTAGAAATGAGTGAAGCATTAACAGTTGAGAGGGGAAGACATTTTTAGTCAAGCCTGTTCTTTACAAATGTTTAACATCTGTCACACCCGTTCCTGTCAGACACTGGGATAAAAAGTGCTTTGTGCAAAGGTCAGTCCCTCTGGAGGGCTGAGAGAGCGCTAGTCCTCCAAAAATCCACTACCAAAAACAGAGAAGGAGGAAATGACTTTATTTCTAAGGTAAAATAAGCAGAAACCATTTCTAAACTTTCTGGGTCTTCCCTCTCCATTATGAGGAAGCAAGAAAAAGATGGGGTGTGGACAGGCAACATGATCTTTTTGTTGGATATCTTCAAGATGAACTGTGATGACTGAAACATGGATGATTCTTCTCCAACACAATTGTTTTTCCAGTTAGATGAGCTTCTGGCATACAGTGGAGCAGCAAAAGGAACCTCAGTAACCACCGACAGATAAGAACGCCTTTAAATCATGTCTGAGCAGTTTTGAATGAAAAAACAGGGTCTCATAGGTAGTGATCTGTTTCTCAAAGGTTGCTTCCCTCTCTTGCCAAATACACCATAGACATGGTCAAGGAGCTAACGGATTAGCATCCTGAAAGCCCCACATATGCACTAGCTTTGTCTTATACATGATTAGCTGAGCTAAAAGGGCACCGAATAAATGATCGCCACCAAGAGAGTTGAGCCGTGTCTGTACAATGAAGCTGCTCACTTATCTAAAGCCATTTCAAAATTCATTTAGGGCCATTCTTCCTGGTGAAACTTAACAGCAGAATTATACTGGTATGCCAATCTAATTATGCTGATAAAATTCATCATGTAGACTAGGCCACTATATCTGCCTGAGTGAACACTTATTCCAGTAAGTGGCCATTGTGGATTTATGCCAGTTTAAGTATAGTCACATAACTATACTGGTATAGTTCTGCCAATAAATTTCTCTTGCAAAATGCAGCAGTCTTGTGTTCTGTGATTGGTGTTAAAAGGAGTAAGAAGGATGCACTAATGGAGAGGGCATTGGGGAGCTCTATTCATGTCTCAGGCAAGTCCCTTAATCTGCTTTAGGCCTCAATTCCCCAACTGAACAATGCGGAGAACCCTTCCCTGCCTCGCAGGGTTGGTGTGTGAGGGAAAACGTAAAACTCCATTAATGAGGAGTGCTCAGATACTATCATGTGCTCAGATACTATCATGATGAGCGACATTTTAAAAGGGCACCATTGACTAATCACAGGGTGTTCATAACCCTTGTATACATTGGTGCTCAGCCCATCACACCCATGCTGCCTGCTCGAGAGGGAGGTGGCTGTCCTACTTCTGTACATATCCTGGATCCAGTCTGGCAAGAAGTGCCCATCTCAGGCCTATCAGTGTGGGACTTGTTTAAGTGGCAGTTGTAAATAGGATCCTGCATTCATTCATGCAGGAATGAATGCAATCCATTCCTGCATAAATCAAATCCTGTTGATTTATTCTTAGTATTAATTCTCAGTACTCAAGATAAGACAAATGAAATGTCCCTTGAATGTAATTCTCTAGCATGGGGTCTATAGCCTACTTTGGTAACATGGGGACCATGACTTTATAGGCTCCTTCCTGCTCTAGTTTTTCACTTTTTAGATCTGAGCTCCTCAGGACAGGATATGGTCATCATCTGTGTCTGTCTATCTTACTCTGAGCACTACCCCAATAGAAATCCTAGACACTGCCTTAGATTTGTGTGAATGAAGCATTGCACCATGATGAAATATCACTGCTCTTCTACCCAAGTCCCTCGTCCTAGAATTCTGTAGGACTGTGCTCGGAACCTATGGCAGGAAACTGGTCAAGCTGCAGTGCTGAGGGAAAGCTGAGCTGTAGAACGCTGCTTTGAGGCTGGGGAGCTCTGGTTTGTAGAGTTTAGGGGAAAGATCAGCAACTGTTTTTTCTTGCCTCTGGAAGAGCTCACCCTGGCGTCTTCGGGTTTGTGGCATCTTGAAGACACTCCCCCCTAGTACAGTAGTAGGTTTTGGGATTTTTTAGGTGGTACGTAATAAGGATGATGTGAATTTTGTTCTGGAAGAGGATATAGAATGTGCTCTCGTGGATTTTTGCAGACCAGATTCAGTCAAACTGGAAAGGGAGGGGTAGAGGAAACGAGCAGCGCAGAGGGAACCAAGTCTTCAGTGGTGGTGGTGGTGGTTGTCCCGCCTGTATCAGTGGAAGGACCATGCTGGGCCTGCGCTACAATGAGCAAGTGACTGGAACTGACACTTGCTTTATATTAGGTAGCAGCATCTGTCCCCCATGGAACTGGCCAGTTAGTTGGGATGTTGATCACCTTGTGAGTGGAGGTGCTAGACAGGGTTTAAACTGCTCCCGTGTTTTTTCTCCTCTGCACTACTTCTTTATTGCTCCCTGTGGGACAGGATGTATTTGGAAAGCCAGCAGCAGCAGCCCACGTGGACTATGCTGGCCACCAGATGGCAGTGCAGCTTGTGAAATGGATAAGCGATAGGCATAGAACTGAGACGAGGAAGCAAGGGACCTTGTTTATATGGGGGAGATGGAGGCTCACAGGACCAGATAAAAAGAGCAATCTGTTCTTGGAACTGCTGAAGTATTGTGAAAGCACTGAAGCATCTGCAAGCCATTCCTGCATCTGAAAATGCCAGAGAATATCTAAATTAACAAGGGCGTAGAGCTCGCTGCCCCATACTGGGGATGGTGCGGAGAGTGTCGTTGAGTCTCTCAAGGAGCGTATACCACTCTGATTTCCTAGACACCAAGTAGGAGACCTCCTAGGGTTGCATTGTCAGATGCTCCATATGGTGAACACTGAACATGAGCTCCGCTGAGCTCTTAGGGTGGGATTCCACCCTATACACTGCTTTACACAAGCCCTGGCATAGGGAGCATGTGCAGGGCAGGAGCCGACAGTCCTAGGACACATTCTGATTTGTGCTGCATGCCGGCGGCTGCTATAACTTGTCTTAGTGCAACTGTCTGAAGCTGCTCCGTAGCTTACAATGTTTCGAGTAAGCCCTGAGGAGTTTGGGGTAGTGGGCAGAGTGCAAGGTGCAGCATTCAGTGCGATTTACCTGCCTATTGCCACATGTGTGTGGTGGTCAAGATTTTCAAAAGTAGATGCCTCAAATTTTAGGTGCCCAACATGCGACCCCTATTAAGGGGCCTGATTCCAGATGGGGATGTGGTCCTCGGGGTGGTGATTAGGGGCAGAGGGTCCGCAGGGGGCAGTCAGGCGACAAGGAATGGGCTGGGGAAGTTTGATGGGTTGGGAGTTGTAAGGAGGGAAGTCCAGGGGACCAGGAAGTGGGAGGAGGTCAGATGGGGGCAGGGCCAGGCTGTTTGGGGAGGCACCACCTTCCTTACCCGGCCCTCCATGCAATTTTGAATCCCAGTGTGGCCCTTGGGTCAAAAAGTTTGCCAACCCTTGGTCTAGAGCTAGGCACCCAAAATCCCTAATCTCACATTTACAAATCTTGTCCATAAAATACAGACATACACCTCTAAACCGCTTTAGCTCTAATGGCCTTTGCAAAAAATCATTGCTGAGCCCACGACAAGCATGCAGAATTTCATAGCCAATGGACAAACTGTTACCTCGTTATGAGCAGCTGACCATCCCAATCCCTAACATGGCTGGTAGCAACAGTTATGAAGGAATGCATGAGCAAGGCCACAAGAACCTACGCATCTCAGCCAAACTACTAAATCTCCCTGTGTGTGCAGACTGTACAAAACTGCACTTTGGCTGACCGAGGCCATTAATTATTAACTTTTGGCCAGAGGAATAGATACATTTTTGGTTGTTTTTTCACCCTTGACTGCAGAGTTGATAATGGCAGATGCAGCAGAAACCCAAAAGTTTTATAAGCACTATAAGCAGTCATGAACTGAAAATATGTTAGCACTGAATACATTTGAGAAGGGGCCAAATCATGCATGGTTTGACTGTATAAGATCTCTCCTATGGTGCTTTAAATAGTAACTAGACGGTCTCTGATAAAGTCACAACCCCAGCAGCTTCAAATGGCATAATACTTCCTGTAAGGTTTATTTACATGGCTCCAAGAAACCTCCTGGAGTGTTGATGTGGTTTCCATGCGGATTTCCTCCTTATCTGTGTGAGCTTGCTTCTTGCTTGGGACCTAAATCAGTTTGGAAGAGGACTAAGCAAAACCAAAAGAGCTGGCTGTTGAGATGGTTGGTTAGAAGAATCATAAAAGGGGGAAGGCTTTAGCCTGAGTGTTTGTTTCTAGGTCAGGCCTGCACAACATGTGGCCCGGGGGCCACATGCGGCCTGCAGGGGCTCACTGTGCAGCCCGCGGGTGGTGAGTAGGTGTGGGGCAAACCAAGTGGTGGGGTTGGGGGAAGTGGAGCCGGGCAGGCAGGAGCAGTGAGCCAGCACGCGGGGGAAAGGTGAGCTAGTCACTGGGAGGGGGGGAGGAGTGGATGGGGGCAGGATGAGGGCGGGGCTTTTCAGCCTGCAGCTGGGTTTTTTTGCAGTAATATAGCCCTCGCTGCTTTCCAAGTTGTGCAGGCCTTTTCTAGATAAAGGGCCAGCTGGGCTGCAATGGCAGCTTGCTAGACAGCCAAGGGTGTTTGCCTGAGCTGCATATGTGCTTACACTCAGAGATTTCCAGTCAACAGAATCCTAAGACACTATATCAGCAGCAATAAAAGGAAAAGTGCTTGTTGACAAGAATCAGAGGGGTAGCTGTGTTAGTGTGGAATAGCAGAAGTGACAGAGTCCTGTGGCACCTTAAAGAGTAACTAAAGTTTTAGAGCATAAGCTTTCGTGGGCTAATACCCACTTCGTCGGTGCTTGTTGAGTGAGTTAAACACGAAGGGGCCACAAGAATTGAAGTTAATCTGATTTTTTTCATCAAAGTCCACAACTGAACCTCATCCCAGTTTCCTTTTTATTTTATTTTTTTTTTAAAAAAAAAACTCCTAAAATGTCTTCTGGGTGCCTTCTGACTACTGGGGAATTGGTTGTTCTAAGTTTGGGGCATATAAAATGAGACAGAATTTGCGAACGGAGAAGTTTCTACTTTTGGAAAAACACTGTTTTAGGATTTTTGTTTACTTTTAATGTGTCTGACACTGCAAGTTGTGCAGTCCAGTTGATCCCAGTGAATTCTTCATGCTGTTGGCTGAGTGGTCAAATTTAGAATAATTTGCAAGGATCTCCTGAGCCTGTAAAATCTGTCTGGTTTGGGCAGAGGTTCAAAATGTCTGTTTTAAACCTTTTGGATGTCAGTGTTCACCTCAACTTTCACTTCAAACTGAAAGGTACATTTCTAGCCCTTTCCATTTCTGAGAGACCTTTGAATTTAACCGAGGGGTGAGTGGTGTGGATGTATCACCCAGATTGCTGAAATTCACAGGTTATGCGTGGGCCTCCCATCTCTTCCCAAGCCCAGCTGTGGTGTTTTCTCTGCTGTTCAGAACTGTGGCCAGGAAATCATTTTTAGTGCATAACCTCATTGATATTGACCCTATAAACATGAATAACACAGCACACTGGCATGGGTGGGTGTGTACTAAACTAAAAACACACATACAGATACTGCTTTTCATATACAATTCTCGTAACATCTACTCCAGCTGGTGCCTCAGGCTGAACAACCACGTAAATACACGTAGAAATGCAACAGTCACTTTTATTTGGACGATGGGAGACTTGATCAAAGCTTTGTTTTTAATAAAGCTTATATGGTAGGATCCAATTTTAAGTTGTGACCCTTTAAATTCCCATTCAGCCTTGTCAGCCAACTGGATTATCTTCTAAGAAATGCAGAATTGAAGCCTGGATGGACATCAGACTCACTGGCATTTTCCCTGTGCAGTGACAGCTGGATTCAGACCGAGCAGCTCGACGATTCCCTATCTCAATTTTATTTAAATTCAGTATAAAGTGTTGCCAACTCTCACAGTAGTTCATGTTTTTATTTAAATCCCCAGCGTGTGGTTAAGGGACAATCTCAGCTTTTTTTTTTTTTTTTTTTTTTTTAAAGGTTCATAGATTTCTTGGTTACTGTGAAAAGCCTGAAAACATGCCCAATTAATTTTGTAACTCAACTCAAAAACCAGATGGTTGCCAACAAGACTAGCTCTCAAAGCATTCTACACAGGAGATTGGTATCATTATCTCCATTTTATGGATGGGGAAACTGAGGCCACTCTACATTTGGCTACAAAATTCTAAGATTTTTAAAAATCTCATGATTTTTGATGACTTAGGATTGGCAATACTGATTATACAATATCCATGCTGTAATAGCACTTTGACTATGAGCTTGCTCAAAGAGCTGCCCTTTTTTTTTTTTTAATACAAAGCTTAAATGTTGGAGCTAAGGTTTAAGTTGCAACCCTTTAAATTCCCATTCAGCCTTGTTAGAGAACTGTATTATATATTAACAAACCAGAAATGCAGCATGGAAGGAAATCATAGAATCTCAGAGTTGGAAGGGACCTCAGGAGATCACCTAGTCCAACCCCCTGCCCCAAGCAGAACCAATCGCATTTTTGTCCCATATCCCCAAATGGTCCCCCCAAGGATTGAACTCACAACCCTGTTAAACCCTAAGCAAGTGGGGGTCAGATGTGTGATGAGCCACAACAGGATGGGTGCTGCTTGGCTGTTGGTATCCTTTCTGTTGTGTTGGAAAGTATAAGCTTGTTTAAGTTTGCTTTTAAGGTAGTGTTGTTAAAAAGTTCACCTGGTTATACTGAAAAGTGGCAGTGGCTGCCATCAAGCAGATCTTTGATCCAAACGCAATCACACACCTACCTAAAGCGGATGGGTAAGCAAAGCACCCTTCTTTCAGGCTAAATGGAAGAAGCAACTAAGCCCATTTTACACAGTGATAACTGGAAACAATAAGAGCCACTGGCCAAGGCTTGGGGATGCCTGAGTGAGAACTAATCCAGCGAGATTGGGGGAATTTCCTGAGACTGGCTTCAAACACCGGAGCTAAGGCGTTGTTTGGCAAGCTCTGTGTGCGAAAGGAGCAGAAAGCCAGCAAACCGTGAGAGAAGCAATTGTGAGCATGGTCCTGAGAGGGAGCAGCAAGAGAGCTCCTGGGCACACAGGACTGGTGGAAGGGGCAGACTTGGGCGTTGTGAGCAAGGAAACTGCCTGCTGTTGAGCAGAGAAACGGAACTTTGTGCAAAGTCTTTGCAAATAAACAGCGCCTAGGACAATGGAGGCCTGGTGCATGAGCTGGTCTCCTAAGGCTTTGGAGCAGGTCTTCCGGAATTTCCAGTTCATTGCTGTAGTTCTTCAGTTCGTTCACAGCGATGACAATCCAGAAAAACCCAATCCACTAAGGTTTGTGTGGAAAATAGAACCAAAATAGCCATGCACACTTTTAGTTATTCCAGTGCCCCTCTGTGTAGGCATTTATTGCAGAGCACGAGTGTCCTGTAATTTACTGTAGTAAAACAATCAGTGTAAACGACATCAAAATAATCTTATCTAGCACTTTTCATCAGTAGATCTTAAAGCCCTTCACAACGGTCAACATCATTATCATCCTGAGTTTCACCATCTGTGACATGGGATGTCTGCACTGCAATCAGAGGGCTGATTGCAGTATGCATAGCCAGACCCAAGCTAGCTTTGATGTAGCTAGATCAAAGCTAGCTCAAGTAAGAAGAGCAGCGGAGCCCTGACAGCTAGAGAGATTTGGCCTACTGAGTCCAGGCCTGCCCAGGATCATGGGTACATAGTAAAGTGTAGATAGGGCTGATTGCTTTACTTTTAAAAGGGAAGTTTTATAACAGGGATGAAATGCTGGGGGCAGCTGGCTGAAGAGCTCTCAGGAAAGGATGACTCAGCTAAGGCAGCCACCAGCCAAGAAAGGGGTTTGGGGACTGATGCTCCAAGCTTAACGAATCAGCCAGAATGCAGGACAAAGCCATGTGGTGTTCCGGGGGATGCAGTGTTGGGCATAGATGGAGGCAGTGTTATATGTTGGGCAGTTTTCATGCAGCCAGGGAAGAGGAGCAGACGTGGGGTGATGGAGAACAGGGGTGATCCAGTTCCGCCTAAGGAGAGGCTGCGTGGGGGACAGAAAGCCAAGTCACAGCGCTGCAGGAGCAAGGCAGAGGCTCATACAAGGCCAGGGAATCCATTAACATGAATGTTAATGCAGGCTGGAGGCCGCCAACTGCAATGCTATAGCTTGTTGTCTCTCTGGGGCAGGGGCTGCCTGTGTGTGCATGCAGCGTAGTGGAGCCCCCTGCACTTCCCCATACAAATAATGTTGCAGATTTAGGTTCTGCAGCTTCATCCCATGCACTGCAAACCTCATCCTGCTATTGTGCCAACCCAGGACTTCTGCCCTCCAGTGGCATTCATTGGCAGAGTGTGGGAAGTATAGGCCCAGTCATCTTCCTGTGCAGCAAGACCTATCCTTTCCCCCCTGCTCCGGGGTTGAACTTTTGCAGCGCAGGCTTTATGCTGGGATCCTGGATGCAGGTGAGGACTTGGAATGCAGGGATCCAGTGTAAGCAAATGACCTGCACCTCATAATATTTCCTGGGAGTCATTCATGCCTATAACACAACTTCCAGATCCTTCCAGCACTGCTATTTATCCTTTCTTTATACACACACCCTCCCTATTTTCAAGCCATGTATCACAGTCACCATCCCTTTAAGCACAGAGGACTGGAGAGAAGGCCCTTGGCAGCCCAATGTAGTTCCTGCTGCTTCAGTCCTGGAGATGACTGCTCAGTGATATACTGTGATTTCTTTGCTGCTCTCCTCCCAGTGGCTTTGTTTCTGCAGTATCCCCAGATCACCTTAGCTCAGAGCAAGGGCTCAGGACTGGGATCTGAACCTACAACCTCCCTTATAGCCATGAAATGGCCTATATACATTTGTTCTGAATCAGTCCTGATTTATACCGGTATGAGAGACCTCCAGAGAAGGTCACAGGAAGTGTTGTGGAGGGTTCTGTAGCAATGAGGTTCTCAGGATCAGTATTAAACATATACCCCAGGCACGAAGCTGGGGAGCACTCTGCAACCAAACCACTGTGAGACTTAAAACAGAGGCTCTGACCAACTGTGGTCATTAAAAGACCTCATGGTAGTTCTGGTGAGAAAAGAGGGCATAGCTGTGTGCTCTGGTCAATTCTAGTTTGATGATGTTCTGCTACCCCAAAATCCTATGCAGTTTTGATTGGCTGCCATATTCCTTTCTTCCATTCTTAAAGCATTATGTTGATGTTCATGTTGAAAATGGCAGTTGCCTTCCACCCCAGAGGCAGCTGCATTCCTGTCTTTGCTTTCACTACTGATTTTTTTTATTCCGAGACTTCTAAGCTTTTGTATTTCCTTTCTCGCCAGTGGAGCTCTGGTGGGAATAAAATGTGTTTCCTGTGTTGTGAACAGAGTGAGCAGGTTCCCAGCTGGGGTTCATTGTCTGAAACTAATAGAGGCCGTGCTTGGCTGACATTCACAGTCACGGTTGCGTTGCCACAGAATTTCTCTGTTCCAGGGATTTGTCTTGTTACCGATCTCCCAACTAGCAGCTGGATTTCAGTGCCTGAAACTGATGAGAAGTCTGGAAATGGCCCTAATACTGTCTGGTGCACCCAGGCCTCTTAGCACAGCACCACTGACCCTGTCAATGTGAACCCCAGACACAGAGGAGACTTGGCCGTTGATGAGCCAATGACAGTAGAGCTGGGTGAGCTGGGGAGTGACTAGATTTATGGAGAGCCCCGTGCTGGGGATGAGAAGGAGAGGGGCAGCGGCGTGGGGCTCCCCACCTTTTTGGCTTTGCAGGAGAGGCTGACCTCATCCTACATGATACCAGGTGCTCTCTCCTCTAACAGGCCGTGTGTTGTTCAGCACGGTTTGACTACACCTGGCTATAACTGTAGGCACATTGCATTCCTGGGGGTTTGCCTTGCATTTCTACAGCTTCGTTTGTTCCCAGCGGTCCACCTACAGGCACAGAAATCACTTTTCCTACCACTGAAGTGCCAGCCACCCATTACCCAAGCTGGACTTTGGCCAGGGCTAACCCCAAACGCTTGCAAAAAAGTGCCATGGGATCTCTGACCAGGGCTCCTGGGTGGCCTGTGAGCTGGCAGGCAGCACCTCCTGCAGCGTAGCACCTTCCACGACTGTGCTGGGGCAATGCTTTAATATGGACCACGAGGAAAGTGAACCCCATATTGTAATTGACGGCTTCTAGTTTTCCCCAGGGGTGCTCCACCCTCCCTCCATTCTGAGGCCCCGCCCCTACCCTCAAGACTCTGCCCTCACTCCGCCTCTTTCTACCCCTCCCCAAAGCCCTGCCCACCTGCTACTTGCTGCTCTCTGCCCTCCCCCAAGCCCATCCCCGAGCCTCCAACCAGCCTGTGGGTGGTCAGTGCTGAGCACCCACTATTTTTTTCTGTGGGTGCTCCAGCCTCAGTGCACCCACAAAGTTGGTGCCTATGCCCCCTATGAATCACCAGGTCTGCTTTCCGCAGCACCTTGATGTCTTTGGAGGTCTCTGATCCAGCACTGGGTAACCCTGACCCTGCCTAGCTTGTGAAAGCTGCTGCGATCGCAGCCTGAGGAAACATGGCAGCCAGCTGCTAAGGGACCCTAAAAGGTTGAATCATTTGTGGGGGAGAGCAATGTGCCTGGGGGATTATGGGTAAAACTCTCCAAAACATCTAAGTGACTTAGGAGCTGAAGTTGCAATGGAAGTCACTGGTGAAAAGTGAGTCTAAGCAGGGGTAGGGTATAGAACAGTGGTCCCCAAACTTTTCATATGGGGAGTTGGGTACAGGCAAGGGTAAGGGAGCTGAGGCTGGGGGCAGGGCTGGGACCGGGGCCAAGACTGGGACCGGGGCCAAGGCTGGGGAGTGGGGCTATGTCCAGGGTCGGGTGCAGAGCTGTGGCTGGGAGCCAGGACCTCAGCTAAGGGCGGAGCCAGGACCTCAGCTAAGGGCAGAGCCAGGACAGGATGCAGCTGGGTGACCCCACTGGGCTTTCCCCAATGTTCCTCTGCACCTCCCCACGCAGTTTGGGGACCGACCGCCTGGATAGAACTATTTCAAGTTCCCCGTTAGTGCACGAGCCCTCGTGTGGTGCCCACTAGAAACCACCCCAAGCAGCGGTGTGAGCGTAGCTCCGGCTGGCAGGGGTGGGTCTATTTCCTAAACATGACTGTCAATCAACCCAGCAGTGCCCATAGGTGTTCCTTCACATTGTGTGTGCAAAGAGCAACACATGCGCCCACTGGCAGCAAGAAAGGGCTCCTAACCCAGGCACGCTGGCACGGCCAGTAAGTGCGAGGCCCTTGTGAAATGGGTAAGGGCAGTACAGCTGCAGCGCCAAGTGCGTGAGTGAGCTGTGTGTCTGGGGGTGGAAGAAGTGATAAATGTCTGGCTGGCTGAGGCAAACAGAGCTGACTCATAGCTCAGGAGAGCACTGGCCCAGCGATATCAATAGATGATGCTGAAGGTCTCACCTGGGCTTGTTAAAGCCCAATCTGCTGAGGAATGAACAGGCACTGTTCTCCTGGAGGAGAACGAGTTGGAAGAAACCACACAGAATACACAGGATCTCCAGAACAGAAATAAAGGCCGTTTAGACCCCATACAGCACTAATGGAGAGAGCCAGGGACAGCCATTGCCCCCTGTAGGAGCAGAGGGAATGAAAGGGAGAGATCCCTGCCCTTGGGCTCAACAGTTCCTGCAAGGTCTGAATCATGCACTTAGCAAATCTCTGCAGGAGGTGGTTGGCACCTGTAGGCAGATCCAGGCAGCCCCTCCCTGCCTCTTCCCCCTGCCACAGGCAGCCCTGGGACAAGCTCCCAAACAACAAACTGACTTTGCTGAGACAGGAAAATCTCCCAGTGAGAACAAAGGAGCAGCACATGGATCCCTCAGGGCAACGGGAGCAGGGAGCTAAGGTGCCTTCCCTCGCTAGGGCTGAGGGCATCCTCCTCCTTCCGCCCCCTGAGCCCAATGTGCGGGATCTGGTAGAAGGGGTTTCCCCATGGCAGACTCTCACCTTGTTATCTGGGCTGTTCCTTTCCCCAGTCAGAGGGAGGTGCAAGTCCTGCTCTGCCTGAGATCTGTAGGTAAGTCTAACTCAGTGGCTTTTCTACCCTTGGGCCCTATCCTGTTGATGCACACACCCAATGCCTGGATTCACCTGAAGCAATTGACAAGGCTCCAAGAAGAGGAACCTGTTTGCTGAGCAGGAGCTGAGGACTTTTCAGGATGTATGGAGGCTCTGAGAGGGGCTCTGGGCCTTGGTTTGAGGCTGTGTCAGATCATCAAAAACTATAAATGCTTTGGACAAAGGGGTTAGAAACAAGCTCTTCAGCTTTGCAGGTGCAAATGGAATTGGAGGCAGAGCAAATGCTGAGGAATCGCAGGAGCAGATTCCCAGGAGTTGAAGCTGGGTTACTGAGTGGACAGCAGATACCAAGTGATGGTCACTGCAGGGGGTAGAGGTGAGAGAATTAGCCTGGGAGCAAGAACCACTCTGGGGAATGCAGATTTAAATGGTTCGGCCCAAGCATCAGGAGCGAGAGGTTAAGGCCCAAAAGCCCTCAACCCAGAGTACAGCTGCACTGGAACAGGCAAAGTGGAGCTGGCGTCCTGTTAGCAGAAGGATCAAATACACAACAAGAGGCATCTGGTTACTGCAGGTGCCTTTTAAAATCCATCTGCAAAAGTTAATCCTAATCAGTTGCTCCGATGCCATGCAGATGAGCCCAGCACAAACCCTTAGCTAGAATACTGAGTCTAGCGGAGAGCTGGAGTGACACCTCAGACTGATGACACTTTCCCTCTACTCAGTCACCTCTACCCTACCTTCTCCCCCTTCCCAGCGGTCGTGAGTCTTTGGAGTGTGGCATACCTCTTCCACTGCAGGAGGATCTGCTCCCAACCCCACAGCTTCACTGCTATAAAAACAGGGAAGCTGGTTAGTATGTGAAAATCTTGAAGGGCCAAGTACATTTGCAAGCTGAGTAAGTGTGGGGGAGATAGCTGAAGTGGCCAGTGTCACCCTAGGGTTATGCAGCCGATGCAGATGTTAGCACACCTGGACCACAGACAACTAGGAATGAGCCCGCCCCAAGGAGCGTGCAATCTAAGGACTGACACACGCCAGTAGGGTGAATGAGAAACATCAGCTAATATTGGGCCCCATTACGCACGGTGCAAATAGTGCTTGACACATGCTGAGAGACAGTCCCTGCCCCAAAGAGCTTGCAATCTAAATAGACAAGAGGGATGAAGCGGGGGAGAAAGGAAGTGTTATTAATGCCCTTTACCAGAGTAAAACTGAGGCACAGAGTGATTCAGGGATTTGCCCAACATCACCCAGGGAGCCTGAGAACCCAGATCTCCTCAGTCACAAACCAGCTCCTTAACCACCAGACCAGACTTCTGTCCTCTCCACACCCCTCAAGAACAAGATTCTCTGTAAGCCCCGCAGCCAAACTGGTGCTTAACTGAGGTGAGGGGAGCGTGTACCAGGCCCAGGGCTGCATGAAGGAAGGCATCGGACTGCTCATGTGACTGAGTTTTCCTCACACATCCTTTCAGCCACAAGGGCCTGGGGTTGAGATTCAAGACAAGACAACCCGGAACAAACGTCAAGTCTCCCCAGGACCGACACATCCACTGAACCTGCTCTGCTCCCTCCTTAACGATTGCAGGGAATTTCGGTGAGTAGAGGTGCTCACCCTGGTCTCTGGTCCACTGTGCACAGATTGATTCAGTAAGTGGCTGCGTTCCCAGGGTGCTAGATGCCTCGGGCTGTGGAATTCTTTGGCAGGAGAGGTGGTCCTGTCATGGGAAATACTCTGACACGCCACTCCATATGCAGGCTCTTTTGAAGTCACAAGGAACTTTCCCATTGACTCCGATGCAGCCAGGTTTTTCACCATCTGACTTCAATGGGCTTGGGATCAGGGCCCTTGTCTTGAGTTCCATGGCTACATGTCCTGCTCTAGCATGGCTTCAGTCTGTGGCATTCCCACCCTCCCTTACAGGGTGTGTTGGCTGGCCTGAGAGTGCGCTGTGTTACCAAATCCAGATGTCCATGCAACCTCCCTTTACTGTACTAATAAGAAGCAGCCCGTTGCTAAGCGTGGGGTTCAGTGATCACTCAGGCCCAGGTCCTCACAGGTATTTAGGCATCCAACTCCCATAGATTTGGTGGCAGTAACTGAGTATCTGAGCCTCCGTGGGGCCTCGTAAGGTGTCTGCAAGAGTTCTGCTTTATTCTGAGTCCTGTGGGATGCCTGCTACTGACTGGCTCTGCATAACACGAGTGTCACAGCGCCCCACCCAGCCTCTTTGTCTGGGAAGCTCAGCCCTTAAGGCACAATGCCCACTCTAAAAGCCTGGTGAGCCTGAACTGGCTTTGGCAGGTTGGACGTCATGCAGCAGTGCCTCAGAGATGATCAGCGGAGCGGCCTTGCTCTGTATAAACAGATGCAAACTCAGTGACTGAATACAAGTTTTATTGAACAAGCACAGAAATCTTAAATCTCCACCCTGCTGGGCAGCGCATACTCACACCCTTCACTGGAGACTGTCCTTCATTTCAGCCTGTCTGTACCTATCAACAGTCTTAGTGGTGCTCTTATGATACACAGAGTATACAAGTAATTACACAGATGGAAGCTGGATCTCTCGCCTGCCTGCCCAGAATCTACAAGTATCTTACACCTAACATGGGACAAGCCAGTGAGCCTTGATTCGGTGCTAGAGGTTCAAAATCTGCATTCAGCTACACCTGTGCAATCCCCCGGCCTTCAAGGTGCACGAACTGACTCCAGCGAACGTGAATTAAAACCCTCTTATGCAGATTATGGGCTTGTCCTCACTAGAGCCGGGAGAGATCGATCTCATGGCGATCGATTTATCGCGTCTCATCAAGACGTGATAAATCGATCGCCAGTGGCGCCCCCGTCGACTCCATAACTCCAGCTCGCCAAAAGGCGCAAGCTGGAGTCGACGGGGGAGCGCGCCGCCGACCGTCACTGCCGTGAGGACGGCAGGTAAGTCGGCTGTAGATACGCTGATTTCAGCTACGTTATTAATGTAGTTGAAATTGTGTATCTACAGTCGATCCAACCCCCTGGTGAAGACCAGCCCTTAGTGGTGGTGCCTGCAGAGTTGTAGCGGATTAAAATCCCACCTTTGGTGAAAGCAGAATGTGTCTGTGTGTGCTCAGGCCCAGCTCTAGATACCTGCAGGCTGTCTCAGACCTACCTGTGCAGTGGGGCAGGAAGAGCAAAGAAAGGCGAACCTGATCCACTGACCTACTTTCCCCGCCTGCGGTGAGCACACCCTGCTGCCAGCTCACTCCCTGCTCTCTGTTTGCCTCCCTGACTCTGTGTTGAGAAAACACCGCACAGAGGCGGATGCCCTGGACCCAGGTGACCTAGAAGGAGAATGACCTGGATTCAGACCCGCACTGGACTGTGACATCTGGCTACAGGGACACCAAGGTGCCCACGTGGCGTGGCACGGCCCCGTGTGCGGCTCTGATGCCATCGCGCTGCACCGTGGCACATTCCCCTCACACTGCTCTGACACGGCTACACATGTCACCATCTCAAGGCGGTGGCGTAATGTGTTTTTGTGACGGCCTGCTCCAAAGCTGGCGCTGGCTGGCTCAGATACAATCTGCTCCACCCTAACTGAGCAGACCCCATGCTCCCTGGCCCGGTAAGAGGCTGTACGCAGCGTGCTTTCCACGCATTGGGTGGGTGTGCTGGGGGGAAAGAAATGGACTCTCTGACTGCTCCCCCCAGGCTTTTCCCCCTCAGGAATCTGAAGGATGAGTTTCACAGCATGTAAGGGCCTCTCACTGCGCCCACTCCTGGGGAAGGCACCAGCACCCTGAGGACAGGGTGAGAAGTCCCGTTCTGTTCTCACTGGAGTCCTCCGCACAATTTGCTGCCTCCTCCTATGGCTCTGACTCCATGATGGGGTGCGGGGTGCATTGGAGGTGCCCCCTGGCTCTTCCACCCCACAGGGGACCACGACTGTTCTGCAGCTGTCGGGGGCAGCCCTTCAAAGGCAAAACCCAATGGGAATGGAATCGGGGCATCGCCCCACAAATCAAGAGCAGTTGTCCATGGGCCCGGCAGCAGTCAGAGCATCCATAACCTGCTGGGACAGGTGAGTTTGCAAGACCGGAAGCCTCGACCGGGTCATAGTTGGGCCATGAAGGGCAACGACATCAAGAGAGTCTGCAGTGGGATCGTCCAATAGGAGGAGGATTTAAACACAGGCCCCGCCCCCTCACAGTTCGAGCCGAAAGGCCCCAAAGTAACTGGCCGCTGTATCGTCGTAATCAATGGCCAGGGATGAGACAGAGACGAACAGCTCATCACCGGCCTTGAGCTCGAAGAGGCCGCCCTGGTAGAGGGCGTGCAGGCCATAGTCTGCTTCGGGGGCCCAGCACTTGGTGCCAACGCCCTTGAGCAGCAGGATGGGCTGCCCGTAGGAGGTCTCACGGTTGATGCACTGCACCAGCTGGTGCCCCGAGACGCGGGCTGCGACGCCCTCGCTGGGGTAGCGGAAGTAGATCTGCGAGTAGATGTAGTACTTGCCCGGCTGGCTCACCTGTAGCTTGCCATCCCGGTAGGTGATGTTCTGGAGGTGCGAGTGCATGGTCTTGTCCTCCCATCTGGTGATGGGGTGTCGGCAGGACTGGGAGAGCTCCCCAAAGTGTGCTGAGCTTCCTGAGGGAGAACACAGGCAGAGGTCACCGTGGGGCCGACAGGAGCAAATAGCATCCTACGCTAGGGCATCAACCTAGCTGATGCGCCTCAGGCATAGATAATAAACAGAGATTGAATATAACATAAGAACATATAAATGGCCCTACTGGGTCAGATCAAAGGTCCAATCTACACCAGTATCCTGTCTTCTGACAGTGGCCAATGCCAGGTGTCCCAGAGGGAATGAACAGAACAGGTCATCATTAAGTGATCCATCCTGTCACCCATTCTCAGCTTCTGGCAAACAGGCTACGGCCACCAACCCTGCCCATCCTGGCTAATAGCCATTGATGGACCTATCCTCCATGAACTTATCTAGTTCTTTTTTGAACCCTGTTATGGTCTTGGCCTTCACAACATCCTCTGGCAAGGAGTTCCAGAGGTTGACTGTGCGTTCTGTGAAGAAATACTTCCTTTTATTTGTTTTAAATCTGCTGCCTATTAATTTGATTTGGTGATCCTTAGTTCTTGTGTTATAAGTAGTAGTAAACAACACTTCCTTATCTACTTTCTCCACACCAGTCATGATTTTATAGACCTCAATCATATCTCCCCTTAGCCGTCTCTTTTCCAAGCTGAAAAGTCCCAGTCTTATTAATCTCTCCTCATATGAAAGCTGTTCCATACCCCTAATAATTTTTGTTGCCCTTTTCTGAACCTTTTCCAATTCCAATGGCCTGAGACAGAAATAAAGCCAGGATCCCAGCCCAGATCAGGGGGTGGGGGGGAGGAAGGGAGAAATACTGAGAACCTGAAGCTCCACAGCTGACATGGAGTTGCCAACAAAATTTTCTATGCCCCTTCCCTCATTGCCAAAATCCACAAGCCTGTCTTCTAATACCAGCCACCAGACTAAGGTTTCACCATTCCTGTGCCCTCACCCCTAGTCCCAAGCTCCCATGGCTCTGGACACCACTGGTATCCCATCAGGAACCCAGACTCACCGTCCTGGGAAGGGCTTTGCTGCCGGAGGGTGAGGTGGGCAGAGGGCTTGCCAGGTGCTCTTGCAGCCAGCTGCCCACCGGAGCTGTTGAGGTAGCTCCTCATAGCTTCTGTGGTGAAAGGAAAGGAACAAAGATTTGCAGTGGCTGTAAAGTGTGTGTGTGTGTCTCACAGATACACGTACGTACCATGGCAACACTCAGCACCGCAGCGCTGTGAAGCCAGCATGATGAGACTTGCTCTAACTACGAGGCATTTACAGGGAGATGAAAGGCACTTGGAATCCTGAACTCAGGGCTCTCATGTTCCTCCTGCCACAGATCCCTCAGCCCTAAAGGAGAGGAAGGAACGCAGCCCTGGCTGTGTGTGTGTGTATTGTGGGGAAAGCTGTCAGGGCCATTTAAATCCAAGAATGAAGGCTTGTGTTTGGAAAGGAGCCTCGGGGAGTTGGCCTCCATTGAAATGTCCTGGCATGTGAACACCAAACTCTGTTAGCTCTGTTAGCATCTTTGACAAGCTCACCCTGGTTTTTGGAAAAAGAATGTTTCTGTAAGAACATAAGTTCAGCCATACTGGATCAGACCATTGGTCTATCTAGCCCAGTGTCCTGTCTTCCGACAGTGGCCAATGTCAGGTGCATCAGAGGGAGTGAACAGAACAGGTAATGATCAAGTGATCCATCCCCTGCTGCCCATTTCCAGTTTTTGGCAATCAGAGGCTAGGGACACTCAGAGCATGGGATCACATTCCTGGTCATCTTGGCTAATAGTCATTGATGGACCTATCCTCCATGAACTTATCTATTCTTTTTTTAAAAAAAAATTGTTAGCTTTTTTGACTGCTACTGCACATTGGGCTGATGTTTCAGAGAACTACCCACAATGACTCTAGGATCTTTTACTTGTGTGGTAACAGCTAATTTAGACCCTATCATTTTATATGTATAGTTTTGGCCTTCACAACATCCCCTGGGAAAGAGTTCCATGTTATGCATTGTGTGAAGTACTTCTTCCTTTTGTTTGTTTTTAAACCCACTGCCTATTAATTTCATTGGGTGACCCTTGGTTCTTGTGTGATGAGAAGGAGTAAATAATTCTTCCTTATTCATTTTCTCCACACCAGTCATGATTTTACAGACCTCTATCATATCTCCCCTTTGTCGTCTCTTTTCCAAACTGAAAAGTCTCAGTCTTTTTAATCTCTCCTCATATGGAAGCTGTTTCATACCCCTAATCAATTTTCTTGCCCTTCTCTGTACCTTTTCTAATTCTAATATATCCTTTTTGAGATGGGGCAATCAGAACTGCATGCAGTATTCAAGGTTTGGGCGTGCCATGGATTTATTTTATGCATTATAATATTTTCTGTCTTATCGATCCCTTTCCTAATGGTTCCTAGCATTCTGTTAACTTTTTTGACTGCTGCTGCACATTGAGTGGATGTTGTTAGAGAACGATCTGCAATGACTCCAAGATCTTTCTTGAGTGGTAATAGCTAATTTAGATCCCATTATTTTGTATGTATAATTGGAATTATGTTTCCCATGTGCATTACTTTGCATTTATCAACACTGAATTTCATCTGCCATTTTGTTGCCCAGTCACCCAGTTTTGTGAGAACTCTTGGTAATTCTTCACAGTCTGCTTTGTACACCACTATCTTGAGTAATTTTGCATCATCTGCAAATTTTGCCACCTCACTGTTTACCTCTTTTTCCAGATCATGTAGGAATATGTTGAACAGCACAGGTCCCAGTACAGACCCATGGGGGACACCACTATTTATTTCTCTCCATTTTGAAAACTGACCATTTATTCCCACCGTTTGTTTCCTGTCTTTTAACTGGTTACTGATCCATGAGAAGACCTTCCCTCTTATCCCATGACAACTTACTTTCCTTCAAAGATTTTGGTGAGGGACTTTCAAATGCTTTCTGAAAGTCCAAGTATACCATGTGCACTGGATCACCCTGTTGACCTGACCCCCTAAAAGAATTCTAATAGATTGTTGAGGTTTGATATCCTGTTACAAAAGCCATGTAGACTCTTCCCCAACAAATAGTGTTCATCTACTTGTCTGATAATTCTATTCTTTACTATATTTTCAACCAATTTGCCTGGTTCTGAAGTTAGGCTTACTGGCCTGTAATTGCCAGGATTGTCTCTGGTGCCTTTTCTAAAAATTGGTGTCACATTAGATATCCTCCAGTCACCTGGTACAGAAGCTGATTTAAGTGCTAGGTAACATTCCACAGTTAGTAGCTCTGCAATTTCATATTTGAGTCCTGTCAGATCTCTTGGCTGAGTCCAATCTGGTTTTGGCGGCTTAACACCACAGATCCAATTCTCCTCTCCCTAGCACAGCTTTCATCCTGCTGTGATTCCAGTGATAGCAGTGGAGATGCTGCTGCTGGTTTGCTTTGGGGTGAGCAAGCCCAGCTCTGTGCCAGTGGAGCCCCACCAGGAAGTGAAACTGACCAAACCCCCGCACCAGTCTAGTTTCACTATCCTCTGGCTGTGCATAAAACTGAGCGTTACATGCCCAGGAAGGTGGACGTGTAAAAAGCCACCTGCTCTGTCACAGGTTGCTTTGGAAAATCGAGCCCTTTCCATCAAACTTAACAGGGACCCAAGCTGGCCAGATGAGTGAGATCTTCACCCATTTAAAAGTGGATGTAGCCATTTAAGTGACTGTAGCCATTTCTATCCCCTGTACAGAAGGGCACTTGCCCTGTTCCCTCCTGCCAGGGGCCAGAAACTCACCCTTCAGAGCACTCCTGCGGATAACGTTCTCTGTCACCTGGAAGGCAAGAGGAGAGGTCAGTGAGTGAAGAGGAGACTTTCCCCTGTTCCCTTGTGTCCTGTTGTCTCTTCCAGGCCCCCACACCTGTCATTGCTTTTAGTTATATCAGGCTCAATCAGACTGTACGCCCCTTTTGGGCAGATAAAGTAACAGCACACCCTGCTGCCGCCCCTCTGCTTCACTCTATCACTGTCCACCTGGGGAGCTCAAAGACTGATAAGTGGAGCTTAAGAATCCCCCTCCGCTTGAGGTGGGTATTACAGAGGGGGAAACTGAGGCACATGGGCAGCATCTGCACTAGGACATTGACCCATTGCTGGCACTGGAAATGGCATTGGATGTGGTTTGATGGCAAGTGCAGACAGGGACAGACAATGTCCAGCACCATCTCAGAAGCCATGGCAGAGCCCTGTTCAGAGCAAGGTTTCTATCTGTGCCAGTCCGCCTTAACCACATTCAATTCTGGTTCAGTCACACCCTTTGCTGACACTCACTGGCAGTAGCAGGTAACCCTGCCAGGGCAGACAAGGGTAGGGGTGAAAGAGGGAGCTGAATTAATTCCCTGGGCTTTCTACCACAAGGGCCAACAAAGGCATTCCCATTGATAGAGTGGCTTCTGTGATGTCATCCATGAGATCTTAGATGGAGACCCAACAACTCATTTCACATGGGCCACCAACAGCCAGCAGATGGTACCAAACATAAGTCCCTCTTGACCTGGGAACTGATTGCAACTAGCAACCTACCGCAGGATTGGCCAACCTGAGCCTGAGAAGGAGCCAGTATTTGCTATTGTACATTGCCAAAGAGCGACAGTAATACGTCAGCAACTCCCCATCCCGCCCCAGCACCTTCCACCCACCAGTAGCCCTGCCAATCAGCGCCTTCCCCCTCTCTCCTTGCACCTCCCAATCAGCTGTTTTGTGGCATGCAGGAGGTCCTATGGGAGTGGGGAGGGTGAGGAGTGACGGCACAGCAGGCGCAGGGGAGGGTGCAGGAAGGGGTGGAATGGGAGCAGAGCCAGGAGTTGAGCAATGAGCATTCCCTGGCACAGTGGAAAGTTGGTGCCTGTAGCTCCGGAGTCAGTGTCTGTACAAGGAGCCGCATATTAACTTCTGAAGAGCTGCATGTGGCTCCGAAGCCACAGACTGGACACCCCTGACCTGCAAGGACTGGCCCAAGACCTTCTGCTGGAATGTCACCCTTTGTGGTGTTCTAGGGTCTTCCTTGGCAAGTGCCTACCTCCCTTTTCCCTTCCCTCCCCCCACGCAGTGTGTGGTTTGTCCTGGACTCACCATGGTCACGTAGGATTTGATGCTCCTGGCCAGCTTGAAGCAGGACTGGTTGCCAATCAGCTCCTCCAAGTCTGAGACTTCCGGCAATCTGTTGATCAGCTGCAAACACTTCAGCTCCTCTGAGCTCCCCTGCGTCTGAGCTTTTAACTGGCAAAGAATAAGATGAATTGAATCGATTCAGCGAAGCAGCTTTTGAGCATACAAAGGACTGCATGCGTGGCTGAGCCATAGGGTGCAGAGGGAGGCCTCAGCAGATGTGATCCAGGCCTACGAAAACAGGGACTGTTGCTCTTCTTTTTGATACTCGTCCAGAGAAAGCCCTGTGCCGGGCTTGGCTGCAGGAACTGAGAATAAGACTGCACTTCTCTGATCACAGTGCCAGAAGGGTTGAGACTTTGTGATGTGAATGTTACACCCAGGTATTAACCAGCCAGTGGATAAGCCATGAGACCTGGATTCAATCCCTGAGCTCTGCCACTGACTTGCCATGCAACCTCAGTCAAATCACCTCTCCTGCCTGGGCCTCAGGTCTCCTTGCTAGCTTCAGCAAAGCACTGGGAGATCTACGTATGATGAGTGCTGTTGAAGTACTGTTTCTGGAACAGACTCCTGCATTGCTTGATGCATTAGCAAAGGAGAGCTGAGCAGTGTTGCTATCTCATGCAATTTTATTGTTAGTCTTGTGATATTTGATGTCTTCATTGAACCTCCAGCTCCTGGAGTGATGTGAAAACGTGAATCTGACAATCTGGGGAATCTGTGTACGATTTATGAATTCTAGCTTGATTTTATGAATTGTCTCTATCCTTAAGACTGTCATCTCCTGTGCCCTGCTTCATGCTCCTTGTGCAAAAGGGAGGGGAGTGGCACCTACAAGTCTGTCTTTGAAAGATGTTGTAGCCGGGTCCCTGGATGTTAGAGACACAAGGTGGGTGAGGTAACATCTTTTATTGGACCAACTTCTGTTGGTGAGCGAGACAGGCTTTCGCACTTACAAAGAACTCTTCAGGTCTCCTTCAGCGCTGTGCAAGCTCAAAAGCTTCTCTTTCCCACCAACAGAAATTGGTCTGATCAATAATATTGCCTCCCCCACCTTGTCTTTGAAAGAGACAATCATTCAGAGCTACCAACTAGTAAATAGACATCGCCCAGACAGAAGAATGAGGCATCTGGGGGAAGCCAATTTTCTCCAACTTCTCTGCAGTGGGCTGGGGTTTGGAGTACTGGAATTTCCCCAGCAGCTGAATCAGGTGTTGGTAGCAGGACTTCTAAACTCAGGGGCCACAGAAACACCCAAGAAACTGAGGCAGGAGAACTGACATGCTTCTGTAGCAGGGGGATCTGTTTACCTCTCTGCAGGACCAGCCAAAGTCAAGAGAAACTGACTTGGGGGAGAGAGAGACTCCATGATCCAGAGGAGAAGCTGTGAGCTGCAGAAGGATCCTGGACATCCCAGAGAGCTCTGCCCTGAGCCCAGAAAATGCTCAAGCATGGTGAGGAAATGGAGGCATGGAAATGTGCATGGGCGTTTCTTCTTTTGCCTGGGTCTGAGTATGTCTTGTGCTAATTAAAGTGATTGTGTTTAGAAACCCTTTCAATACCTGCCAGTCTGCTTTCACTGCTGTGTGCCCCTGCAGAGGCAGCTGTGAAGCCAGGGTTTCAGAAAGGTGGTGCTCAGAGAGAGAGTGTGCTTACACCCCTGGGTGTCGGCGTGGTGGTGTCAGTGATGGTCCAGAGGACCTACAGCAGATGGGTTACATGGTTCCATTTCTGTGAAGAGGTAACAGACCTAGACCCTGTGCCTAGGAAATGTGCCAGAGAGGCCCAGGAGAGAGAGTGCTGGAGGACTGCCCAAGGGAAGGGACATGGGTCTAGCGTGGTGGGACCCAAACACAGCAACCTGGTATGCGTCCAACTGGTATGTTAGTATGCAGCTCTACTAGGGCTGTGTGTGACAATGGGAATCTGAGCTTTCATTGGGGGAGGGGAGACATCCGCTAAGTATCTAGCTGTCATTGCAGGGAAAACATTGAAAATGTGACTCCAATGTAACCTAAAGGCTCCGGAGGCAAAGATCCCCATAGTTATTGTTTTTGAAATCTGATTTTTATCCCCTCTTGTGAGTGTGGGGAGATTTGATTCAGGGTTTTTGCTGCTCCCTAGGGCTGCTGGCTTAGATACATGGGGGGAGGGGCAAGAAAGAGGGGGTGTTCGTGTTAAGCTAATGACAGAACTGAGATTGTCAGAGGCAGTTTCGTGATGTATTGTAACCGTGTCAGTCCCAGGATGTCAGAGAGACAAGTTGGGTGAAGTCATCTCTTTCATTGGACCAACTTCTGTGGGTGAGAGGGACACGCATTCGAGCTTACATGGAGTTCTTTTTGGGGGGGTTACAGTCAGGTCTCTGGCTCAGATTGCAACCCAAGTCCCAGTGATCACACCTAGGACACCTGGCTTCTGACTTGTCCAAAACCCAGCCAGAAACCCGGGGTGCCTCGTCCTGGGTTTGTAACCATGTCCCTCTGTTATAAACGTGCGTATCAACAATCACACCATGCTGCTACGCAAAGCTGCCTGCAGGCCATGTTACTGTGGTGGTGTGAATTTAACAGTGGTGAAAGATGCTGGGTTAACAGCCCGGGAGACCAGAGCCTTCCGTCCACAGGACAGGAAGAGGACAGGTAATGACAAGGCGAGCTTCCTGCAGGCTGCCCTGCCCTCCTGCCTCTTCTCTGCCTGGGAGGGAGCCCTGGTGAACAGGTCTGATCAGCCCAGGAATTAACTGTTCTCCCAAAGCATTTCCCACTGTCTTGGAATCATTTTCTTTCAGTTCTCAGTAGGAACAGTGGCAAATGCTTTTATGCTCAGGAGACAAGCTGGGACTCGGCTCCTTGCTGGAGAAACTCCAGGGCTAAGCTCCCCATCACATATGGACCGCCCCTTGTAAATATCCGCATCAGCCCACAGGAGATGAACTGACACATTTCCAGCTAAACACTGCTGCTAGCGATGTCCTCTGGAGACCAGACATGGTGGTGGGTGGCTATTTGCTGACATGGACGGTGGTGGTGACAAACGAGATCTCACTCCATCGTTTCAGTGAAGTGCTGGTGCTTGGATTGTATGTGGAATTAGTCCTGAGACTGATCACCCTGCAGGTGAAGGACTCCACAGTGACTGCAGCCCATATGCCACTAGCAATAGGTGACACAGCAAGCAAGCAGTGTTGTGTGCAAGACAGTGCTAGTTAGCGAGCTGAGAGGCCTGTGTTACATGTTGAGATTCTAGAGCAGCCGTGGGCAAACTTTTTGGCCCAGAGCCACATCAAGGTTAAAAATTGTATGGAGGGCTGGATAGGGTAGGGAAGCCTGGCTCCGCCTCCTCTCTGACCCCCTCCCACTTCCCACTCCCCTCAGAACCCTCAACCCATCCAACCTCCCCTGCTCCTTGTCCCCTGACTGCCCCCTCCTGGGACCCCCCTGACACCTCTAACCACCCCCTGGGACTGCACCCCCCATCTAAGCTCTCCTGCTCCTTGTCCCCTGACAAACAAAAGGCCCCACAGCCTAATTCTAAGCCCCAGCAGCCTCCCACCCTGCACCTGTTTGTTAGCCAAAGTGTGCAATGAATGTGCCAGCCAGTGCAGAATTGCAGCCCCTGCAGCACTGTGTCCCTGGGGAACAGATGCCCCCAGCACTGCAGAGGGGGCTGCTCGTGTTTGAGGAGGGCACAGATTTAATGTGTCTTGCTAAGGAAATAAAGGAGAAAAGCTGGAACGTAGCACTGTACAGAGCCTAGCGCTGTGCCGAGGCTGAAATGCCTATATATCCTGGCTCATTCCATCGAATGGGCAGCTCTCCCATTGCCTTATTCCCACCAGAGAATTAGGTCAGGCATTGTGAAATTGACTCCATCTGTAATAAACACCCAGGCCTAGCCTCCCCTCCGGCTGGTTATATCTGCGGTGTCATGTTATTGTCTCCCCACTCAGCATGACTCACCAGCCCAGACAAACAATCTTGCTGGGGAGAGGTGCTCGGCTCACACAGTCCTGGAGAATGGAGGCTTCTAGCTGCAGGGCACGGGTGGCCACCCAGCAGGCCAAGTGTCCCTTTCGCTGCCAGTCCACCTCAACCCCCACCTGCAGGGATCCCCCCACTACTGGACAGAGGGGAGCTGGGTCACGGGAACAACTGGTCCTTGGCCTCCCTGCTCAGACTGCCAACCAAGGGGCCTGCTGAAGCTGTGGTTTTGAAACTGGGCTGGGGCCTGGCCTACCCTCCAATTCATTACACATGGGAAACCGAAGAGCTGGAGAATCCAAATCCCGTACCCAGCATGGTCCTTCGGGCAGCCCTGTGGGGATAGTTACCTACCTAGGCAGCAGTTCAGTGCCCAGTCCCTGTAGCTTTCCCCCTTTGTCTCACTCTAATCCTGTAGGAAACCCGCTCTTTCTGTGCCCTTTGACTAGCCGCTGGGTCTTGCTTCTCACTGTGAACACCCAGGGGTAGGGGACTGCAGTGACATCTCCAGATCAGAGAAACTCCAGTAGCTGGCTCAGACTAAGGTCGGGCATACAGCGTAAAGTTAATACAGGCACACCCCGGACCAGTTCTGTTATGCCATCATGACCCCTGGGGTGGAGACAGCTGTGACAAAAGAAGAATGTTTCCATCAAGCCTGGTCACTTCATTTGGGAAGGTGTTCTTACGCCACCAAAAAAACTCCCATTGGTGTAGGCTGCATCTATACTATGGGGCTATGCCAGCATAGCTCTGTGGGTCGAGTCCCTATGTGTAGATGCACCCTAAGGACTCATGAATAAGGAGTAACTTAGGATTTAATTATCCAGCTCTTGTACCTTGCTAAAATACTGAGTGATTCCCCCAAACCTACTGAAGAAGGTTGAACAGACTTAGCGTTTTTCTGTAAACACATCTTTATCCCATGGCATGTGTCCCACGACCTGTCTAGTACATGTCATACAACCCTAGGACATGGAAACTTCATGTATCCGGGGCAGGGAAAGGACACCAGCTTCTGGGAAAATGAGACAAAGCACGTTCAAAACCCTTCCCACACCATTCCAAAACCGCTCCATGCAGCTGCCACGGGGCAGACTGGCCAGAACTGTCTCATTCTTTCCTTGCGCAAGCCCCAGCTGTCTGTTCTTGTAGCCACCTATTGTCTCTCAGCTGACATTATAAACTCTTTGGGGCAGGGACGTTCTTTGGGTGCTGTGTTTGTGTACAGCACCTAGCACAAGGGGGGCCCTGGAATAATAGTAAATATTCTCCCCCTTGCTGCCAACATACTCACTGATCATCACCACACTTCTCTCAAAAAAACCAAACAAAAAACACCAAACAACCCAACTCTGGTTTAAGATGGATGGATTCTGATCTCACCAATGCTGCTTTTACATCACTGAACTCCAGCATTTAGTCTGTAATGAAAGCAGTACCGGGGATCCAGCCATTTACTTTCAGAACTGATGTAGCAAGTCCAGAGGTGCCAGGGCCAAGAACTGCCAGGCCCAGAAGTGCCAGGGCTCTGAACTGCCAGGCAAGAGGTGCCGGGGCTCTGAACAGCCAAAGCCAGACATACCGGGGCTCTGAACAGCCAAGGCCAGACATACCAGGGCTTTGAACTGCCAAGGCCAGACGTGCCAGGGCTGTGAACTGCCAGGCCCAGAGGTGCCGGGGCTCTGAACTGCCAGGCCCAGATGTGCCGGGGCTCCAAACTGCCAAGCTTAGAGGTGTTGGAGCTCAGCCCTGTCAAGCCCTGGCACAAATGAAGCTCTGTTGAACTCTGTTGCCTTCCAATGGCTAGAAGAAATCTGCCAGCTAATGACAGCTTGAGGGAACGATGGAGCTAGCTAGCACTGATTTTCTCTGTATATGATAATGATCCACACGTGCTATTGTATATCTCCCTATAACATTATACATATTTGTCTGTGCCTGTCTCTCCTCACCCTTTCTAAGTAACTTGGATTCTGTGCCCCCGAGGCTGTGAGCTGTTCCACACAGACAGGTTTCTGGGCCACTCTGAAGTGCCAGTGAAGTAGACAGTGCTCAGTATGGGCAGAGGGGTCTGCCTGTATTAGACAGCCTGCAGGATCAGGGGCTTGGATTGTAAACTCCACAAGGCAGCACCTAACACTGTGGAGTTCAGCTTTTGATTGGGTGTCCTAGTTGCTACACAACTAGAACTGTGTAACAGTATTCATGCTCCTGATGGGAGAGGAGATTTGGGCTCAATGTTTGCACAGCCCAAAGTGTAAACGCCAGTTTTGGGGGTAATGTTTCGCATAAGTCAGCTCCATTGACTTTCACTGGCACTTAGGCTTCCGAGTGCCTAGAATTCAGGTAGTTAGGTGCCTAGTGGAAGCCCCAAAAATGCCTAAGCAGCGTAACCAATGGGAGTTAGGCACCTACCCTGCTTAGGCAATTACATTGTCAATCTGGTCCTAAATCACTTTTGAAAATGGGACTTAGAATCCTCAGTCACTCGGATGCTTTTGAAAATTGAACCCAACCAGCATAAATAATTATTCACTACTCCAAACTGATTTTCCAACACTTGTTAATGGTTACTGTCAAATGGATTTAAACACCTGGCAGGAACAAGTACAATGGATTCTGCAGCTCTCCTGCTGCTAGGAGCTTTATAATGTGTTGTGAATAGCAGCAGCTCAACATTTTAAATCAAGCAGACGGCTCCCTACAGTCTCGCATCTGATGGGCAGCTGAATTTTTTTTGACATGGCTTATTTATTATGTTACATGTTTTTAAACTGCACAGAGACAGATTTACTGCTCCTTGCTGCGTTGTTTATGCCCTCCAACTCCCGCTGAAGTCAAGGAGTGCACAGGGAGTTCAAGGTCTGGTTCTTAAGGTCTCGCCAAAGCATTCGTTTTGCAATGCCAGATCAGATCACTGGCTCATATAGTGCCATAGCCTGACTCCTGACCTTGGAGCTCAGACCACTGACCCAGATGGGGTCTGAGCTAAAGCCCAGCTGGGTCAACAGGAATCTTTCCATTGACTTTAAAGGGCTTTGGATTAGGCCCTTAGACCAGCAGTCCGAGTCTTCACATACCAGATCAGGGTACTGACTCCAACAGTGGTCAATACCTGATGCACTGAAGAAGGCAACCCGCCCCCCACCTCCATATATAGGCAATTGCACAATGATATTTGTGGGAAGGGGGAAATTCTTCCCTGTCCCCTGCTGGGATAAGCTGGAGCCTGGCATCCAGAAGCATGAAATTGAATTACTCCTTATCTTGTTCATGTAGCCATAAAAGTTTAGTTTCTTCCTGGTAAAACTGCTCTCTATCTAGTCTTTTCTGGGGGGTCTTCATCACCCTAGCATCTAAGCAGGGAACACACAATGAAAGATCTCCATTCCCCATCTTTGCCTGGATTAACCTTCAGTTGTTTAATAAATAATTTGTCTCCCACTCTATCCAAGGGGAATAAGACTGGGTCATTCCTTAGTCATTGTTATCAGCAAAGCTATGCATTCTACAAAAGAAGGTGGTGTGTGTGTGTGTGTATCTCTCTCACACACACACTTTTGTGCCTGCTTGTACAAACTGTCCTGGTTCCATCGGGAGTGGGGCTGGCGTGTGCCAGAAGGCAAACTAGCAAAGCTGGCACCTCGCTCTACGTTTAGTACCCACGTAAAGTGAGTTTACATGGCACATTGCAGCTCAGAGCGAGACACGACCTGCGCTGCAGGGACTATGCGCGAGAACAATAGTTTCGGGTTTGATCGTTATTAAAGCACCTGGCGTTTTCCTCTAAGGAAGGCGGAGCCGCTTTCAGTTTCTTGTAAAGCTGCAATCGCTTTATTGGCATCGCTCAAATCACGGCTGGGATAGTTAGGGAGCCCGCCCAGCCACTGGGGGAAAGAATTGCCACATGCACAAACAAAACCAGGAGCTTTGACTACAAGATCCCGTTACTAAAACTGTGCAGAGCTTTGGCCAGAGAGGGAGACCATGCAAGTCAAGGCAGCCCTAGGCTTTCAGGGTGAATGCATGAGCAAAAGGAGCCCTCTGGAAATAAAATCCTCCTTGACTGTGCCCGTAGTTTTCTTAAGCAAAACCGTATTTTTGCATTTAAAGTCCCCCTGAAAAGAAACCGAAGCTTGCACCCGCAAGAGTTTGCAGCTCACAGCTCTTGTGGCTAGTTCATCTGAATCTCCCTGAAAGCGGGTCTAAAAGCAGAAATGCACAAAGACCTCTCCTCCTCCCGCCCCCCTTTGCAAACCACAGGGAGTGAGTTTCTGTGCTACTCCTTCTGCCCTGGCCTCACCTTGGCAATCGACATGGTGAAATATACGAAGAGCCCCGTGGTAGAGGCGATCTGCAGCGCCAGGATGGACATCACAGCCATGGCGATCCACACTGGGCTACAATGCTTTTTCCTCCTTTTCCCGGAGCCTGGCTCGCCCTTGTGCCCTGCTCCGGACCCCATCATGCATGCTGAGGAGTCGCTGCTATCCGATCGGAAATACTGCTGGTTATTCTGCTGCTGGTGGTCCATTGCATTATATAAATATCCCAGACGCGAGAGACCTGGTTTTACTTCCCCTCCGAGCCCCTTCTGTGTCTCTCGGAGCCTCCTCCCGCCTTCCCTTCCTCACACACGCACACAAGGAAGCAAGTTTAGAGAAAAGTTCTTGCCTCGAGAGAAGACTTCTGTGTGTGGGAGGGACAGACAGAGCTAAACAGCTCCAGTCTCTTTCCAGGCGGTATTTGATTCCCTGCCATATCCTGATGCTAATCGAGCGTAAAGTTCAGTTCACCCTATAAACAAAGGCATCGCAGAGACACAACACGCGGAGACAGCCCCCTCTCTCTGCCTGCCAGTCATTGTTTAAATTTCTATTGTTCCTGTGAGACATAAAACCAGGGACTTTAAAACCTGTGATCTTCAGGGATGCAATTTCCCTAAGAGGATGACTTCTTAGCTGCAGTGGTCTCCTCCCCACATTCCTCTCTGTTTCACTGGGATGTGGGGCTCTTCTGTCCTTATTCCTTCCCATCCCAAATGGTTGCCTTTATGCGAACAGTAAAACAGCTTCTGTGTGTTGCACCCCAGAAGTGGCTGCATTTCAGTAGCAGGAGAAATTGTCTCCATCCGGACTTGCAGAGAGGAATGAGCAATTTACTCAACCTGAGAAAGCTCTGTGAAGCTCAAAGATGTGTCCCTTCCACCAACAAAATTGTTCCAATAACATATATTACCTCTCTCACCTTGTCTCTCTGATTGCCTCAAATTAAGTAGTCCTAATGGATCTACTTTTGGGAATAAAAATTACTGGGGAGGTATCTGCAGCATTAAGTGCTTAATTTGTTTTGGAGCCCAATCTGCATTACGAGTGTAACCAGAATTCCTACAGAAAGAAGTGTGTGTTTTATTTGGATAGGGACTACAACATCAGGTCTTAGAGTTCTAAAATGTTTTAGGATTCCTGGTGATGAGAAGAGCCATATACATATAAATAAAAATGTATTATAATGAGAGTAAATGCTACCTTAAGTACAAAAATAAGCTCTGAAAAGAACCAAAGTATCAAAGTAATACAAAGAGCATAAAGTTTGAAACAGTAAATACAAATTATTAAATTAAAGGTGAAGTAACGGGCCATCGGAAGGAAAGCAGTCCTGGTGCATGCCTGTACTGGGGTATGTGAAGAATGGAAGGGAAAGAGGAGTTAGAGAGGGAGAGATTATAATTAAATTAGAAATGCTATAGTGAAAGCAGAGAGATAAGCCCTTTGGGCAGTGATTTGCATTGCAGAGATTATTGGACATTAACAAATATGTAAGAGTTTGCCAGCTGGGGGGCATGTTTTTCCTTCCCTGAAGCTATTAAAGATGCATTAAAAATTAGAGGCAGTGGCAGTACATTGGGCACTGAGCTAGGAGTCAGGAGACCTTGTTCTGCCATTGACCTGTTGGGCAAGTCACGTCAGCCCAGGTGGTCAAGGATATTTAAGTGCATAACTGCCATGGAGGTGAGGCACCTACATGCTGCTTTGGATGTGGGGGCCTTCTTCTCTGTGTGTCTCTGTTCCCCTCCTGCCATCTGTGATTTAGACTGCAGGTGGGGACTGTCTCTCGCTAGGCACAGTCCCCTCTAGAGCCTGATCTTGGGTAAAGCTTGTAATGGTATTGCAAGAATAGAGCGAAACAGTGGCTAGCATCCCTGACAGGATTAACCCTTCAAACCAAAACTACAGAGAGGATAGTGAGAAATGTACAAACTGGAAACCTTCCAAAAGAGGGTTGCTCTTGTCATTGTTAACCAGGGGAGGTAACTCACCAGGCAAACACATACAGGGAACAGTCAAACGAGGAGCAGCAGGCTTTTGTTTTCAATACCCTTCACAGTTTCACTCTGTCTGTTACAGTGGCTGATGATGTCTCCTTCATCGAGATCTGCCATGTTCCTGGTACTTTGTCAGAATGAGCTTCCTGTTGGGAAGAACCTCCAGAGTTAGGAGATGCAGTGGCCCATTGGAATACATAGGCAAAGAAGTCATTCAAAGGTGTGGTAAGATATGTTCTACTCTTTTAAAAAAGAATCAGACCATGATGCAAATGAATCTAACCTCATTCATTTGCATCGTGAACTGCATTGACTCATTAACCTAGGCTTTCAAGCCAGCACCTTCCTATTTGATTGCTAATTATTTAGTCTAAGCTCTTTAGGCCAGGGAGAGCCATTCACTATACGTTTCTATAGCACCTAGCCCAATGGAGTCTGGGTCTGGTTGATCAGAAGCACTACCATAATGTAAGTGTTTCTTTTTATTATTATACATGATGATGATAATGATGAAGTTCAGAATGATTTTTCCATTGTTTTCTCTCCTTTGTAAATCTATATAGTGATCAGACTCTCTTGTATGTTATGCTGGCATTTTCCTTTACCCTAGTTTATATTTGGAAATAATCATAATTCAGCTATGTCTTTGCTGCAAGGGCTGTGATTTGCAGCTCCTGTAGACATATTTGTCCTGGCTTTAGTTTGGCTAGCTTGATAAAATAGCAGTGAGAACAACGTGGCATTGGCTGCAGTGGGAACTAGCAATGACCAGGAGGGTCAGGCAGCCTTGTACAGCCAACACTGCTGCATCCTTCTTGTTTTTAGTGAGCTAGCTAGATTAAAGCCAGTGCAGATATGTCCAAACGGGCTGTAAAGTACACATCCGGTTAAAGTGTAGACAGAGCTTTATTCAGAAGTATCCGGGGACTTCACTGATAGCTCTGATGACAGCTGCTCGTGAAGGCAAAGCATGACTCTACCTGATCAGTGCAGACAAGAGATGAGGGAGGAAGGATGGTCTTGTGGATAAGGGTACGTCTATACTACACACTGGATCGGTGGGTAGTATTCGATGCATCGGGGATCAATTCTGGAACTCCAGCTCTGCAAGAGGAGTAAGCAGAATTGATGGGGTAGTGGCCACGGTTGACTCGCCGCAGTGAGGATGGCCAGGTAAGTCGAACTAAGATACTTCAACTTAAGCTACGCGAATAGTGTAGCTGAAGTTGTGTATCTTAGTTCGAACTGCCCCTCACATACACTAGTGTAGCCCAGGCCTAAGAAACAGGACGAGGAGTTGGGAGGTTGACTGTTGTTTGTGATTTGATTTTGGTAGCTCTCATAATGTACTAGGCATCTTGCAGACACCCAGAAAGGGATGATCCCTGTCCTGAGAAGCTTATGGTATAACCCTGGGTTGAATTGGGGATGTACACCTTCAATTTCTTTAGCTCATAAAGAATTATATTATAAATTACTGTATCAATTGCATTTGACTCCAGTTACGACCCATCATATTTTTGCTACTAGTGGGATGTTCTGTTCGAGGGAATGTGGGGAAAGGGGAATATACTTGCTCATGCGGTGGATGGGTCCAGAAATTAGTTGGTTTGAGTAGGAAATTATTAAAGAGATTCATCTTATAACAAAATGCCAGCTTCCCAGAGATCCTCTCACCCTAAAGTTCCAGTAAAGGAGCTACATTTGAAATAGAAGGACAAATTAATTTCTTTTTTTATTGTTAGCAGTGGGACTTTGTATTGCTAAAATGTGACTTCTCCTATTGAACTGTGGGATAGTAAAATATGGACTGTCCTTGGAATGGGAAAGCTTTCACACCAAGGAAGTACACAAGTGCCAAAAAAGTGAGCCTCTTACACCAAGAGACATTGGTCCAATAAGAGATATTACCTCACCTGTTTTGTCTCTCTCGAAAAGAGGACAGGTATTTAGAAAGTTGGTCACCCTTTTTAGTGCACTCAGAGGAGGAGACCTGCCCAGCCAGCAAGCAAGAATCTTTAGCCAGGTTATTTGAATATTAACTTGAACCTGAAAAAGTAATGTACAATGTAGTATGGAAACATTATATTGTAACTCTACATTGATAAAAAGTTTCCAAAAAGACCCCTCAACTATGGGCTGTGTTACATCTAAGTCCCTGCCCCAGTCCCTGCCTCAGTTTCCCCATCTGTACAAGTGGAATGATCCACTCATCCACTTCCCCAGGAGAGTTGTGTGGCTGAATTCATTGATATTTGAGCGGTGCTCTGTGACCTTCAGACAGGAAGCACTGGAGAAGGGCAGACAGTGATAAAGGTGACTCCATATGAGTGACTCTGCACTGTGTCTGAACTTGATTTTCATGGTTCGGTCTTGCAGTCCTGCCGTGCAAGACAATTAGTCCTGAATTCATGCCAAGCATCATCTAGTTGCATCAGTAATGGGAATTATTTACTCTCAAATTCATTCCTGCATTGAGCTGTTTAGGTACAAGGCACAGAGGTTTGAAAAGATAATTGTTAGAGAACTATCCCCGGTTGTGATCTGGGCTCCGCAAGTTCTAAGCGCTGCCGCCTTTGGTCTCGCTTTAAGTGCTTATGACTAATGTCTCTGATTCCTCACTGAAGTGGCTGTAGCCTCCTGCCTACAGACTGTAAGCACCACGTCATTAGGCAATAGGCATGATTTTGCTGATCCTTCTGACCAGTGCTTTGCAGGAGCTGCTGGCCGAGAGGATCTGGCCAGGAGGATCTGGCAGAGGAGCACTAAAAAGATTGGAAGCTCCATCGCAAGGATTTGCCAGGTTGGGACAGACAGGTGCTTCCTTTGCTACAGCTGCTTTAGAGGAATATGCAACCCCCTACTCCCACAACACCTCACTGTGCGTCTCTAGTGACACACTGAGCAAGTGCCTGGCACCCCCCTTGTCACTCTCAGACTTTGTCCGCACTAGCTATTAGTCCCCACCATTGTGAAAAGGTGCCGGTAGCCACCTTGAACCAGAGTCACCCCTGTACTGCTGGCTCAGGCACTGGCATAGGGGCAGAGGGGAGGCAGCCTCTGCCTCTGGACTGTAGGGGCTAATGTGGCCTTTGGGGCAGGCGTGGGCAGCCCTCCCCCCACTGTGGCCTGCTCCAGAATGCTCCCTGCACCCAGCAGTCCTCCAGAGGTCCCCCCAGCACTGGGGTATTCCTGAGGAGGCCTGTGTTCCTGCCCTGTTGCCCCTCTGCCCCAGCCTACAGGATAATGATAAATTGTCACTGAGAGCTGCTCTGAGCCAGGCCAGACAACCCAGTGGAGCCCTTGTCCACACTAGCTCTTCCACCACCAAAGCTGCCGTATTTTAGGGAAAAAAGACGAGCGAAAGCAAGGCCCTAGAAAACTCCTATGACCTGCGGGAGTTCAGTTAGTGTGAAGTCTGGGGAGGTGAGGCACAGAGGGAGCCAATGACATGCTCGAGGCCTGAGTGAGTCAGCGGCGGAGCCAGGAACAGAACCCAGGAGTCCTGACTCTCAGCTACCGTCTCTCCCCGCTGCACGTGCTGTGTTCTCACAGGGAGGAGAGTTGTTTATTACTTCACTGAAGTCTGAGCTATCTGTGAAACCCCTGCTGTTATAACCCCAGCACACTCATTTAAGGGGCTTGGTGAAGATTTGTTTTCTCCTGGCAGTCTGGTCTTGGGCTGTTTGCACACTGAGATCTCAGCCCTGTTCACCTGCTCTCTGGGCCCATCTCTTGCACAGCCTTGTTGTCAGTCTGCCAGGGCAATGAGATATAGTTCAGTCAGTCCCAAAGAATCTTTCTAGCCCAAATCTCTCCCTCTTGGTTTCTTCTGGGGCTGAGGGAGAGGACTGTTATCCTTTGAAGAGGATCCCGGTTTCTCCCTGTAGTCTTGTGTCTCCCATATCCAAAGCCAATTTAATCCCTTGAGCAGCAGGTATGGTGGGCACTCAGGAGCCATCAGGTTTGGAATGGCACCTCTACACTGCATGCAATGTCCACGGGATGTGCCATCCTCCTCAGGCCAATACTTGGTGCACACCCACTTTGGGTGCTCATCCAGGATGCCTACATGCTTCAGGTACTCAGTCTACCTGGTAGATGGAAGCGTCTGGCCTTTGACATTATGTCTGGCAATGCTCCTCTGGCATGTGAGCACTGTCTTATCTGCTTTTATTGCCTTTATAAACTATATTATACAAGATTTCACCCTGTTTCATGCAAATTCCCAATAAACCACGGCTCAGCAAATCAGTTATTTACAGGGAAACATTCCCAGGTGTCCTGCGGGCGGTGGGAAGAGTGAGGGGAAATGGGCATGTGCTCCTTTTTAGCTTCTTTATGATTGATGTTAAAAAATTTTTTCTTTCTTTATGTTTTTTACATTAAAAATCCAGCTCTTGTTTATCCTGTTTTTCTTGGCAGTCTCTATGGATGACTGGAGAATGGGTAAATTTATGACTCTCCAGGTACCGTGCAAGGGAAAACCCTTGAGAGGGAAAGTGATTGTTTAATTCAGATTGTTTAAAACTCTTTGGGTTGGTTTTTGTTTGTTTGATTTTTGCCACTCAAACACCCAACAAGCCATTGGTGGGGGTGAGGGTGGGGGTGGGGAAATGACTGTTGAAGATTCAGCGCTGCAGCTCCCTTAGTTAAAGGCTGGAGAAACTCTTGATCCACATTTCTGGGTTCTCCTTGGAAACCTCCAGCAAAATGAGGAAGACCAGATTTTAAGGCAGAATCAAACACAAAAACCCACAATAAAAGCAAATCAAACTTTTTCCAGGCATCCTTTACATAAATTTAGTTCTATTTCCTCACCGCCAGTCGGCTCCCTGCCTCTTCATCCCTCTATCTTTCTCAGTGGCCTTCAGTGTTTGGTGGGAACTGGTTAAAGAGAATAGTCCACACGATGTGGTTAAAACAGTCGGCTCTTACGGTGAAGACGGGACCAAATGAACCATTTGTTAACCACCTTCCCAAGTGGTGCCTGAGCCATGTAGAGACCCAGTGTTTGATTTGGGAGATGACTGAAACAGGACTCTGCTTTGCAGTGTAACTAGGACCAAAGCATGGTTTATCTGTGTAGCTTGGTCCTGTAATAAATTACATCCCAAATCACATTGTAGCTGGCATTGTGTCTTTCTAAAGCCCAGTCTACACTATAGTTCACATTGAATTAGGCAGATCCGTGATGAAACATGCTGGCAATATGTCACTTCCCAGTGTAGACATGGCTCTTGCAAACCATTTTATAGCTGCAGGCCAAGATTTTTTTTCTGAAGTGACTAGTGATTTGAGCATCCCAACACTGAGACACCTCAAAATGGCCTGACTTTCAGTGATGGATGCTCAGGACTGTCTGAAAATCAGACCCTTTTATGTCCCTCAGAAATGGAGACATGCACGATCACTGGGTCACATTTGGAAAGTCTGTATAATGGCTAAGATGCATCTACACTGGGATTCAGTCTCTTCCCAAGATAAGCTGTGTCTGAGCATGGCTCTGGCTAGGATGCTAGTCTAGGCATGGGTCTCCCCTCTGTAACTAATTGCTGTCTCTCAATGGCTTTGGCTGAACAGGGGTCACTGGCTGTATCCACTCTGAATCTGAACCCCCATACAATACCCTCGCTGTCCCCTAGGGAGCTCAGCAGAAAGGCAGCATTGATCCTGACCGGGAGTGAGGGAAGGGAGCAATTGGGGTGATGACTCCCATTGCTCCGTCTCTCCCATTGATGCATACACTGCTTCATTCACAGCAAAGGCCATGCAGTCTGAGAGCTCAGCTGAGGGGGATGGGAGGGGAGAGAGGACCGGTAATGTTGTTGTGCTCCTCAGCAGCCTGGTTTGTGATTAGTGGTGCCAGTTGAAGCCCTCTTGCCCTGTACCCATAACCCACACATTTTCTCTGGTGTCAGCCTCTGTTGGGAGGAAGAGGGAGGGGGCGGGGGTGGTGGTGACATGGCTCCTGAAATTGTCGTGGCTCCTGTAGAGTCAGGAGGGAGTTGATGGCTGGGTCCTGGCCTAGGGCAATGGGCCTGATTCTTCTCTCATGCTGCTGTAAATCAGGAGTTGCTTCATTTGTGTAGGTTCAAGCCTAGGAAGGGGTTCCCCAGAGCAGTGCCAGTGGGGCTGGCTGCCTCCATCACACCCTGCTTGTGCATTGCATGCTCTGCCAGCTAAGTTTTATTATTCGTTTGGTTACAGTAGGGCTCTGAGCCCCAGCTGAGATCAGGGCCCCCTAGTGCCAGGGCTGTGTTCAGATACAGTGTGAAGCATTCCCCGCCCTGGAGAGCTTACAATCTAAACAGGCAAAACCAAGCGAGGGGGAGGAGGAAAGAGAGTTGCTCTGCCACGGACCTGCTTGCTGGGTGACTTTGGGCCAGGAATTGTAGCCAGGTCTCCTGATTCCTAGTCTAGGGCCCTGTCTCTTGAGCCAGCTCCATTCGCTTCTCCTCCCACTCCGGCCTCTGCCTTCTCTTTCCTTGCTGCTCCCTAGCATGGCAGGGCCCCTCTCTCCCCCAGCATCTCGGCCATGCTCTACTGCACTCGTTCTCTTCCCTCAGCAAGCTGCGACCTAGCCCCTGTGTTTCTAATGCAGTCTAATGCTAGGAAAGTGCAGCCTCTGCAGAGGTGGTGGGAGGGGCAGTGACTTCAGGTCACAGGGGTTAGAGATCGAAGCCAGGGGATGCTCTGCTCCGGATCTGGTCTTTGGGCATTCGAATCCAGGGTTCACGCCTGTCTCTCTAACCGTTATCATGATATCACGACACTGCAGCATTCTCTGCTAACTCAAATGCTGTGATTTTGTAATTCTTTATTATTCCCATATGCCCAGACGGGCCAATCAGAATCAGAGCACCATTTTGCCAGGCTCTGCCAAAGGCATGGTCCCACTCGGACAAGCGTATTGCTGAATTGGCACATTGGGATTTGGGGAAGAAGGGTGGGTTGTACGGTCGTTTTAGTTAATTCATAATAAAGGCTACGATTTTGTCAGAGAACGTGCCCTAGACACCACTTCAGTCCCACTCAAAGCCAATTTGAAGGGCTGAAGTGGTGCACAGATCTTGCTATTCCCAGAGCGACACATCTTGGGGTGTGAGGAGGGATGTTTGTAGTGACCTACAAGTCCTTAGAGCCAGGTGCTGACCCAGCCTGCTGAGATCAGGATTATCCAGTGAAAATCACTGGCACTGGGGCTGACAACAACATCCTGAAGGCAGCTCAGCTGAGCATGGCTTTTCTTTTGATCACTTCCTGCTTTGCAGGCTGGCAGCTTGGAGAGGTCAGCATGGCTCTGGGAGTCCTGCTTGTGCATTAACCATTGATGCAGAGCATGTGAAAGGAAATGAACCATGGATTTTTCAGGGGTCTCACAAAAAGCATGAAGAGAGCACGTGGAGGAGGGGATACTAGAAATAGATCAGTTAAACTGAGAGATAAGGGCCAGTTTTTCAAACAGCTTCAGGTATCCAGTTAGGAGCCAGTTGCGTAGGTTTCAATTCCTGCTGTGGTAAATGTACATGCAAATAAAGGTGCAATTCACACACATGCTGCATGCACAATCATGCCCCAGTCTTTCTGAATATTTTTATTTATGATCCCTACGTGCAAGAAATAAATCAAGAATCTCTGTCTAGATACTGAGGCTTGGGAGGACCCTCCTCGCTGTATTACACCAATTTTAATATGAATCAAATTTTAGGTGATGCTGTCCCTTTAAGACAGACTGCTGTCTGCCTCAAACACTGAGCTGGGGCTTGATTTCTACCATATGTTGGCTATGTGACCCCTACACAGGAAACACACACCTCCCGGGGATCTGAAATCATTCTATGCCATTCAGTTCAGCTCAGGCGATCCATGCCTCACCCCGCTGGTATGTTTCATTCAATAACTTTTACTATGCATTTTTTCATTATTTCTGTTCACGTTCAGTTTTATTTTGAAAGTAAACTCTTCACCGTCCTCTCCCACGAGATATTTCTTAATGTATAGGCCTCACCAGGTGACCGTTCTGGGTGCTGTGGCTAGATATGTGCAAAACACCATGGGGAAATGACTAGGGGTGAAAAGCTCAGCTAGATCTCTGGTATCTCATGGCAAAGCCACGGATCCCAGAGAGACTAATCAGCTGACTTGGATGAATTCATTCCATTTGCTGGCCCAGGTGGCAGATGCTGGAGCACCTAAAGGATAATCCGCATGAAACAGTCGCTCCAGTCTGGTTTAGATGTTTCCTTGGTGCAGCATTTGTGATCTAATTGTGGAAGGCAAGATGATCTAGCTCAGGGACACTCAGACTCAGGCTCGTGAGCTGCAAGTGGCTTTTTAATGTTTCTCCTCAGCTCTTTGCTGCACATGATAGTAAAACACTATGTGCTTTAATTATTAACCAATCTAAGTTATTAACCAATCAGGATGCTTTTACTATTGTAAAAGCAATTGTAGTTGATAAAATAATAATACTTGGTCAGTCATTTTGCTGTGGGAATTACATGTAGGTATAGTAAATGAAAGAATGAATTCACATACTGTTGCTCATTTGGGTAATGTTAATCGCGAATTTGGCTCCTGAACCACTGAGGTCTGAGTATCACTGATCTAGCAGTTAGAGATCTGTGTTCAATTCCAGACCTTCCTGTGTGAGCCTGGGCTGCTCAACTCTAGCGAGATTCTCCTTTCTATATCATAGAATCAGAATATCAGGGTTGGAAGGCACCTCAGATGGTCATCTAGTCTAGCCCCCTGCTCCAAGCAGAACCAATCCCCAACTAAATCATTCCAGCCAGGGCTTTGTCAAGCCTGACCTTGAAAACCTCTAAGGAAGGAGATTTCACCACCCTCCTAGTGAAAAAGTTTTTCCTAGTATCCAACCTAAACCTCCCCCACTGCAACTTGAGACAATTCCTTCTTGATCTGTCATCTGATACCACTGAGAACAGTCTAGATCCATCCTCTTTGGAAGCCCCTTTGAGGTAGTTGAAAGCAGTTATCAAATCCCCCCTCATTCTTCTTGTCTGCAGATTAAATAACCCGAGTTCCCTCAGCCTCTCTTCATTATTGCAAGCACTGGGTTGTGATGTTACTGGGTGAATCAGATGGGTGGAAGCTAGATGGAGGAAAAGGGCAGTGGTCTGTCAACATAGAACTCAGAAGTGATGGGAAAGGAAATAGCTAGAGGGGACTCAGGATGCATACTAGGTGGGAGGGAGTGTGTGTCATGCAGGCCTATTCTACCTTGATTTTCTCACAGAATGATGTTGGTAGCCCACATCTGCTCTGGGGTTTGTCACACATTCCTTACTGGAAGCTGCTAGCCCAGAACCTTAGTGGTAAATCAATGATTTCAGTGAAGCCAGTTCCCATCAGCTGAGGATCTGGCCTGTTATAGCTCTTGAAGGACATGAAAAAAGCTAAGCACTCCTGGGATCTTTGATGACTACAGCCCACTCCACACAAATAGGATGTTATCCCCAGTGTCTTGGCTAAATTCCATTTCAGGTGAATACATGCCTCTTATATGGAACTCCCATGTCTTTTCAACTGGCTACAACATTCTTTGGTTCCTCTCCTAAAAAGGGTTGGATTTTGTCATGCTGCAAGTGCGGGTGGGGACCAACCACAACATACAGATTAGAGGTCCTGTAAAAGAACAAGTTGTTAACTTGCTGTGATGCTGATGATCAAAACTGTGGGCAGAGCTGCATACTGACATTCACAGCTGGAAGTGAGGCCAATTCACTTGTGTGTTTGTATAGGTCAAAGTGATTGTTAAAGATATAAGAATGTATTTGGTATTTAAATTTCATGAAAACGAATGGGATGTTACATTCATTGTTGTCACTTATCTGTACCCCATTATAATGTAGTAGCAAACATTTACATTGTATAAATCCCCATAACTAAATAACCCATCAAATGAGAAAGAAGCCTTATCTAATACAAATGAAAAACTTTAACAGAAAAGTGCTAATTCTTGCGCTTTTGAATGTAAGTGGCCCTTGCAATTGATGATCAGAGCTCAGAGTCTTTAAGGGCACATCTACACTTACAGTTACAGCGCCTTACAGCCCCGTCAGTTACAGCATTGCTCAGAGCGCGCCGAAGGAAAACTGCTGTTGTGTGTTCACACTGACAGCTGCCTGTGCAATAGCGCATCCATACCTGCTGCACTTGCGGTGCTATTTGGAGCAGTGCACTCTGGGCAACTATCCCACAGAGCTTCTCTTTCTCTTTTGCTGCTAAGAGTTGTGGGAAGGTGGAAGGGGTCACAGGGCATTCTGGGGCCTGTCCCAATGTCCCTGGATACATTGCTTCACATCCCAGCAATCCCTGTGCTTCCGTCCGCATTTGGCGCCATCTTTCAACGGTTTAGGTACTGCGTGCCCTGCCCTGCCTCTTCCGTCTGTAAGAACGGATCCCGAGCTGTTGACCAGTATGCTGCTCGCTGTGACTAACAAGTGGCAGTGGAATTATTCCTTAAGCTACAAAGGCAAGAGCAGTGTGTCGTTGATCTCACCACACAAACTAGCTATGACATGAGATTGCTTGTGGCATTCACGGAGGAGCTGACCACAGTGGAATGCTGCTTTTGGGCTTGGGAAACAAGCACTGAGTAGTGGGATCACATTGTGATGCACATCTGGGATGATGAGCAGTGGCTGAAGAACTTTCGCATGAGGGAAGCCACATTCAAAGGACCGTGTGATGAGCTTGTCCCAGCCCTGCAGTGCAGGGACACAAGAGCTGCCCTGTCACTGGAGATGCACGTAGCAGTTGCACTGTGGAAGCTCGCTACTCCAGACTGCTACCGATCATTTGCCACAGGGCCCTGCGCTCCCAAGCCTGGGGCTGGGCCTAGCGCAGCGAACCACAGGGCCCCACGCTTCCGGGTAGGGGCGCCAGGCCGAGCGCGGTGAGCCGCGGGGCCCTGTGCTTCCAGGTAGAGGCACCGGGCCGAGTGCGGCGAGCCATGGGGCCCTGAGCCCGGTAAGCAAGTTGGGGTGGAGTCTCGGGGTGGGGGTGGTTAGGGTGTGTGGGGGTCTCGGAAAGGGGCAGTCAGGGAACAAAGAGCAGGAGGGCTAGATAGGGGGTGGGGTCCTGGGGAGGCAGTTAGAGTATGTGGGGGGTCTCCAGAGGGGGCGATCAGGGGACAAGGAAGTGGGGGGGAGTTGGATGGGTCCGGGGTTCTGAGAGGGGCAGGAAGTGGGTGAGGGTCGGATAGGGGGTGGGACCAGGCTGTTTGGGGAGGCACCGCCTTCCCTACCCAGCCCTCTGCACAATTTTGAACCCTAGTGTGGCCCTTGGGCCAAAAAGTTTGCCCACCCCTGAGTTAGCCTGTGTTCAGCAATGGTGTCCCCCCTCCCCGCCCCCCGTGATGGCATAGTCATGGTGAAGTTACCGTTAATGGGGCAAGAAACAAAGTAGCTCTGCTAAGGACCTGCGGCAGCGGATTGCCCAGTATCTCCATGAGAGTTTCGTGAAGATCTCTGTGGGGGATTCCTGTGAAGTGAGGGAGTGTATCAACAGCCTGTTCTGCCACTCAAACTAGGCATGATTCTGCAACCCTCCTGCCCCCAACAATTTGCTTCAACGATTCCCAAAATCAGATCCACTTATCAGGGGCCTCCTCTCCTGTTTGCGCTTCACCAAGATCTGACAGCTGTGACTGGCTAGATTCCTCCGGAGTAGGAGCAGGGGCAGCTGCACCAGCCACTGCTTGGTGGCCCTGGGCAGCTGGCTACGGGAACCATCCAAGCAGCGGCCGGCGTGGCTGGCCCTGGGGAACCCCCAGAGCAGCAGCTGGTGGTTATGGAACTGGGGCCACCCAAAGCAGCAGCAACTTGGGGGCCGCTCCAGAGTAGCAGTGGCCTGGGCCAGCTAAGATTTAGTTAAGGGTGTTTATAGTAAAAGTTATGGACAGGTCATAGGCTGTGAATTGTTTATTGCCCATGACCTGTCCATGACTTTTACTAAAAATGCCCGTGACTAAATCTTAGCCTTCGTGATGGTAATTAACCATTGGAACAACGTGCCTACGTGGATCCTCCATCATTTGGAGTATTTAAGTCAAGACTAGATCTTTCTAAAAGAGATGCTGTAGCTCATCCAGAAGTTGTGGGCTTGATGCAGAAGCTGTAGGATGAGGTGCTTTGGCCTGTGTTATACAGGAAGTCAGACTACATAATCCTACTGGTCTCTTCTGGCCTTAAACTCCAAGGAAAGCAATTGTTGTGGAGGGTTACCCTTAAGAAAAAAGAAAGGCATTGGAGGGCTGAATAGACAAGACAATAAACAATAGACCCACTTTCGAACAATGAAAAACCATTTATATTTCAAGGTCCTAAAATCTGGCAACAGCTTATCCAGTTAGCTTCAAACTCTCTCAGACATACTGTCCTCCGGCTGCCTATGTTCAGGTTGAAAGCAGCTCAGGGTGTGAGGGTCAAAAGCAGGCTTAGAACAGAATCTGTCTTTAAACCTTAAATTATAACATCATGCCTAGTAATACACCATGAACTGTGCACTTAGGGTGTAATTAGAACCAGATGTTTTTCTCTCCCTCCCTCAGTCGTGGGACCAGCAATTTCACAGTGCATGTAATTCTGGTCCAAGTTCAGCCTGTATTTTGCAACTCAGATGCATATGGGACAGGAAACATCAGCGCTCCTCAGTTTGCAACCCAAGAGGATTCAAGGTCAGAAGTGAAATCCACATTCTTCCTCACAGCCAGCAAGGCCCAAATATAATGCACAGCACACACACAAAGGGTGGTGGTGTTAGAATGGCAGCTCCCCTGCTTTTAATGGGCTTAGAGAACTAGTCCCACCCACATGCACAGCTGGAAGAATTGACTCTACAGTGCTGATATTAGCACTGTCTCCAGCCAGGCCAGAGGTTCCCAGCCTCAACCTGGCTCTATGGGTGGCCCCAGTTCCATAACCACCAGCTGCTGCTCTGGGGGTTCCCCAAGACCAGCCATGCTGGCTGCTGCTTGGATGGTTTCCGTAGCCAGCTGCCCAGGGCCGCCAAGCAGTGGTTGGTGCAGCTGCCCCTGGGGCCGCTCCAACAGAAGAAAGTTTTGGGAGCCCCCCTGACATTTAGGAATATAGAAAGAGGGGGGTTGTAACCCCCTAAAAACCTGGTTTTGACCCTGCTGGGGATCATGACCCCCAAGCTGAGAACCCCTGAGCCAGGCTATTTAGCTATTGTATATATTGGAGCAGATGAGTCATTTACACCAAGGGTACAATGCAAGTCTGGGTATAGGGGAGGGCAGCTTATATGTCAGGGAGTACAGTGGGCCTGGGTCTTTTCCACTGCTCTACTGTTTCTCTTCTGATCCTCTTGTGATCTCTCCTGCCTGGGAATGGCCTTGCTGATGAGTCCTGTCTGTAGAGCTGAGGTCTTTCCGCAGCCCCCGCACTGTACCATAAATACTCAGGTGCACAGTCAGTATCTATGTGAGTCACTGGATGCTGCAGCTCTTTAATGACTGAAATGCAGGGCCCATGTCATATGAGAGCTGGTTCTAAGTGAACGGCACATGTTGGCTGCGTCTTTATGGAATGTTTGGCCCAGCCCCACCTGTGACTAATCAGCAGCCGCCTCCTCCAGCGAGTCAGCAAGTGGCCAGCTGACTTGAAAGCTCTGGGGAATAGGAAATGTTCTGTAGCTGACAGACCCCAGTTGACAGGTGACTGGCAGGAAGAGGGGCTGTGAGGTGTAATCCTGCAGGGATCAGGCTAGGGAGAAGACGGGAGCAGAGAGATTTGCCTTGACTCCCCGGCAGGCAGGGCTGCAGGGATTAGATAGGCTCCTGAAGGAGGAGGCTTGGGTCGGCGTGAAAGCATGTAACTGAGGCGCTGAACTTTTGTTAGTCTGATTCTGAAGAAATAAACCCAAGTCGCCGAAGAGAAGGGGCTGCAATCCTGTGGCCGGAGTGTTCTTTGGGGCCGGGCTGCTGAGCACCCGCTGTCTGACAGAGAGCAGATGTGATGACGATGACTAATTCATCTGCTCGCTCTTCCCTGGCGAATCCTAGCAGAGATGAGTGGCGAGGGGAGGGGAAGATCACACACGGGCAGGTCCCCCAGATGTGACCTCTCCAAATTCCAAAGAAAAGTGGTGGTGGGAAAGAATGATCTGGCGGGGGTAGGACCTTTCTGGGAAGAAGGAATGGAGCTGGTGCCTGTCATGACTCAGCCTGCGGGAAGCCAGGCAGCCAACAAGTGCCAATTCAAGAGCCGTTGAGGCCTGGGCCTGTGTTTCGCAGTGTATTGCTGGATGCAGATCTGATGTCCCCCAAAGTCTGAGCGTGGTTAGATCCACGGCCGTAGGCGCTAACATTGGAGGGTGTCTCTCTGGGAGGTTAGACTACAGCAAAGGGGTCACTCGTGTCCTGGGGGGCCAGTGGCACTTGGTGCCAGATGTTGTCACATCACTCTGCTCTTCCTCTGTTCTGGGAGCCTCTCCCCGTTGTGGTATGTCTGGTGCTGTCATGCAGCTGACACTGTTACATCCTAGGTTACTGGGAGCTCCTTATATCAAAACACTGCAATGCCACAGTGAGGTAGATTCAGTACCTGTCAACTTTATTGGTCATTTATGCACTGCATGGCATAAGCACAGTACTGACTAGATCCCCAAAATCCTGCCCCACAATGCACTGGGCTCTGATGATCCTGGGGATAGATTCTTTGGGACCAGGTCTGTCTGGCTGTTCCAAAGTCCAGATCAGGGCTCAGGAGGGTGTAGCCATGGCACATTACAGCACAGGAGGTATGTGTTCCTTTCATTCAATCTCTGTCAAGGGCCAGAAATGGCCTGGCCCTTCCCCTATGACCAGATCTCCCTCCACTGAACCACAGGCTCCCTGTAAGGACGTGATTCAAATGCCATGAAAGGCAATGGAAAGTTTCCCACTGATAGCTGGGAGAGATGGAGCCCTCTGAGTTAGCTAATGTCTACACAGTTCTTTGACAATGTAAATTTATAGATAGGGCTGAGTATCTCTGTGAAGGGGAAGGCTAAGGACCCAGCTCTGGTCTCTGTTCAAAGGACACCCCTCTTTTCACTGGATTCCCCAGATCCTCGTATGCATCTGCACCCATGTGTCCTGAGAAAAATGTCCTGCCTGATATAAATAAGAATAAGGTAAGGAAGGACATTAAAATATAGTAGTAACTGGATGGGACTACTTTAGTGGACAGTGGGAGGATTGCACTGTGAAATGGCTGCATATCCCAGCATATCAATTGCTCTGGCTGAGATCATAGCAAAGGCTGGACCTCTCCATGTACAGTCATGGTGTGATGGAGTGCACCCCAGTATTCACACCCTACACACTATTATAATAATCTGTGTACAAAATATGCCTTACACGGTATCATTGGAAAACTCATAACTCACTGGTCAGTAATACCAGGATGAAATATGGGAAGCAACATTCTATGTAAAGTTATGAATTCCCCCCTGAATGAGATTGATGGCACATGTTCACATAGTTCTGAATACCACATAGTACCATACATACCACATAGAATACCACATAGTTCTGATTAGGCAGAACTAGCCAAGTAGGCCTTAAACAAAGGAATGTGTTTAGCTCAGTGTGTATATATGTAGTAAACAGGGGCCTTGAAACAGCAAGAGGGAAGCAAGGCAAATCTGCAATTTAGCAAACAACAGCATGAAGCGTTTTTCAGGACCAGACACCCTCTCTCCCCCATGTCTCCAGCCTCACAGCTGGAAGGACCTTTATCTAGGGGTAACTCTTACGAAAATGCATTTCAAAGAGTGACTGAACTATAAAATTAAGGTGTGATAAATGAAGGGAGGAGGTAGCTCCCTTTTATGGACACTCAGTTAGCTATAAAGGCCTGCTTGGTGGCTGTTCTCTGCTTCCTTTACCTGTAAAGGGTTAAAAAAGGTTCCACAGGTAAAGGAAAGGGAGCGGGCAGCTGACGAAAAGAGCCAATGGGAAGGCTAGAACTTTTTAAAATGAGGAAAAAACTTCCCCTTTGTGTCTGTTGTTGTTCTCTGGGAAAGAGGGAAACAGGGAGCAATTATGCTATGGGAAGCTTTAAGTCAGGTATGATCAGAAATCATCAGATCATACCTACAATGACTCATTTGGAACCCCCAGCTATGTAAGTAGGTCAGGAATGTTTAGAAAGATGCAGTTAGGTTTATTTCTGTTTATTTCTTATGGCTAGTGGACTCCTCTGTGCTAACCCCAGATGCTTTTGTTTGCTTGTAACCTTTAAGCTGAACCCCCAAGAAAGCTATTCTGGGTGCTTAATTTTTGGAATTACTCTTTTAAAATCTAGCAAAAGCCTAAGTTCCAGATGTATTTTTTCTTTTTTGTTTTTAATAAAATTTGCCTTTTTAAAGAACAGAATTGGATTTTTGGTGTCCTAAGAGGTTTGTGCACATGTTGTTTAATTAGCTGGTGGCAACAGCTAATTTCCTTTGTTTTCTTTCTCAGTTCTTCCCTGGACTCGGGAGGGGTGTGTGAAAGGGCTTGAGGGTACCTCACAGGAAGGAATTCCAAGTGCACCTTCCTGGGTTCCAAAAAGTGGGGTTTGCATTTGAGTGGTTGCAGCATTTACAAAGCCAAGATCAGAGAAAAGCTGTAACCTTGGGAGTTTAATACAAGCTGGGAGTGGCCAGTATTAATTTTTAAAATCTTTGTGGGCCCCCACCTTCTGCACTCAAAGCGCCAGAGTGGGGAATCAGCCTTGATAGGGGGCAAAAACACGCCAAGTTGTGTCTCCCTATCCATCTCTCTCCTTTTCATCTAAGAAGATAAAAGAACCAGCCACTGGGCTTTGGAAGCAGATCCTGACCTGACATTTGGTCAGCATTGTTACTGGGAACCTGTGGTAAGAACTTCCTCTTGAACCAAGTCTGGTTTGTTAAGGTTAGAACACATTTTGTCTTTATTTCTCTTGTAACCAAGTCTGACTTTAGTGCCGTATGCTTGTACTCACGTAAAGCCTATCTCTGTGTAGTTAAACTAACTTGTCTTATTCTTTAATCAAAACTAAACCAGTGCTATGAACTAGATGGGTAAGTCCATTTATGTAGCAAACTGTTATACATTGCTTGCCTTAGAAGGGCAATGGACCTAGTACAACTGGACTGTCCCAGAGAGGGCTGGACATCGCAGAACACATGTTTTGGGGGGAAATTCCAGGACGGGTTGTGTGTTGGGTTACCCTGAAAGTGGTAACCAAGTATGGTAGAAGTCAGAATGTGGCTGGTATATGCTGATAGGCTACCGGGGTCAGAGTTGCTGGACCTGGGCTGTGGCTATACACCAGTGGTTCTCAGCCTACAGCCCGTGGGTCACTTGCAGCTCAGTCAGTACACAGTTGTGGCCCATGTGACATTCTCAGCGCCATACAGGTAGTATATATGCTGTGTGGATGTGGCCCACATAACACATAGAGGGCTGCTTATGTGGCCCACAATAGTAAGTAGGTGGAGAATCACTGCTAAACACAGACACTCAGGGGGTGCCCTGCATGGTGTCAGGCTGTTTGTGAGAAGCCCATGTTGGGCGCTACAGCAGCAAAGCATTATGAGCATCCCATGTTGTGGGAAGGGGTGACCCAGGCCCTCACTGGTACGAGTTGCACCTCAGAATGTCACAGTGGGACATCCCCTCCAGCTTCCTCACCAGGACTTTGTTTTTCTACAATGGAGACAGTCCCCAGAGATTGTGTCCCTGAGTCTGGTGCATGCTGGGGCAGGACCCTGGGGAGTTATTCTATGCAGCAAAAGATGTGCCCAGTAAAGTCTGTGCTAGTGTCAGGCCTCTATATGGAATCTAAGCCCACTAAGGAACTTCCAAGGCAGAGCTGAACCGTAAAACCCTGTTGGGGGTGGTGCCAGCCACACTGCCTCTTACTACCCCTTTTCCCACCTCCCTCCATGCCTCACCAGAGAAATCTGGGAGAACAAAAGCTTGCTCAAGTTTGCTTTTAGCATAAGACTGAGGCCCCGTTCACTTATGCCTCAGCTGTCCCATGGCATTTTACTCAAGAGAGTGAGTCCTGGCCTCATTCCAACACTGGTACTTGAAATCCCCCCTGATGTGACTATAGTATTCTTCACTTCCTGTCCTAAACTGTTAAACAGCAGCCATGTTCCATCCCAGGGTTGCTACATTTTGGTGATGGATGCAGTAGCCCCTCTCTATCTATCTCACCCTGTGACAGGTAGTGCTTGAGGATCATTTGGGCTGGAATGTGCTGTGGATCACGTGAAGGCTTGTTTGAAAAGAAGGCACCACTTTCAGTTATGATCTGTCCTCTTTCCTCCTCTTCCTTTTTCCATCCTCCTTAACCAATGTCCTGCCTGGACAAAAGCCACCCCCATGACCTGGGGGAGAGCGATAGCTCAGTGGTTTGAGTGTTGGCCCCCCCTAAATGTAGGGTTCTGAGTTCACTCCCTGAAGGGGCCATTTAGGGATCAGGGGGGCAAATATCGGTTGTATGATTTAAGTGGTGTTGGTCCTGTTTTGAGCAGGGGGTTGAACTAGATGATCTCCTGAGGTCCTTTCCAACCCTGATATTTTATGAACTAAGTTGCCCTGATTGGCTGGGAGGCTCTTATTTGCTAGGAATGTTGCTTTAATACTCCAAGCCAAAGTCTCGGCCTTGGTCAATGGGAACGTTGCCACTGACTTCACTGGAACTAAGATTTGGCCCTTAAAAGTATTACAGTAAAGGCAGCTGCATCCAGTTGCTGAACCTGAACCATTTCTAGCAAGTAGATCTTTGTCTCTTTCCAGCGACTCATTGAGCTTCTTCAGAGAGGGACAAAGGTTGTAGCAGTTACCCTGCAACAACAAGCTACTTGACCCCAGGCACCAGGATTGTGTGATCCACGAGCCAGGCCGGGATCTGCGCCAAAACATCCTGCAGCGTAAAACAGACATGCATGCTGCCCTGTCTCTGGAATTCCTAATCCACTCAGACCCATGCAAAGGGCATCAGGCAGATTTCCTAGCAAGTCAGCACTAAGAGCATTTCCCCTGCCCAGGGCAAAAAGAGAATCTCTGCTTTGTTCCTAAATGGCCCAGTCGGCTTTCTCTTTATAGCAGCTGGGAGAAATGTGCAAACCAAGGGAGTGGAGGAAGCAGACTACAGCAGAGCAGCAGTTGTGGCCAGGGAGCTGACTCCTCCGAAACCTTCACCGCAGGCTTTCTGCTGGCTCAGGCGTTTTGTCCTGCATTGCTCCTCCTCCTCCCCGCTCTTTTCACTGGAGTCTACACTGTTCCCAGTTAAGCCTGATGAGAAAAGCCAGCTGTTCCAATAGCTCAGGCCCCTCCCATAGCTGTGAGCTGACACCTGAGAAGGGAGCCTGTTCAACATGTGCTCTGTTGTAATTTGTTCTTGTTTGTTTTTTTAAAAAATTTTGGTTCACTGAAAAGGAAATAAAGTTGCTAGTTTTAAACATTAAATTGTACAAGTCGCTTTGTTACAATAAAACTAAATGTCTCTCTCTCACACACACACACACCCACACCTCCCCCCTCACACCGCTCCCTCTGCAAAGTGCCAGGCAAACTCACCCTTTGAGCCAGATTCTTCCCTGTGTCCAGCTTCTGCTGCATGCAGCAAAGGGGCAAAGCCGCCAGGCAGCTACTTACAGCTCCCTCGTTCTTTGTCCATCCCCAGGTGCAAGTTAGAGCATACTTTAGGCTGCTGTAAGCTTTGCCAGCAGGCAGTAGTCCCTCCTTTCTCCAGCCTGGATGGACAGGCCCCTGTGACAGAGGCTATAGGGAAAGGAGAGCATGAGCTAACTCTGCTGGATCTATACTGGTTGGGGGACACCCCCCATGCCAAGTTTATTCCCAGCTAAGGGGCAGTCCCTGAATGAAGCAAGTCAGAGAATCTGTTCCTCTATGTCTGCAAACAGCTCGGAGGCCTGAGATGTATTGTTCTTGTAGCCTGGATATCTAGCAACTGCTTCTGCAAGTGCCAGCCAGTGCTGTTCCTTGGATGGAGTCACAGAGGGAATTGGCTACCACGTCCTTCTCCCTCACAGGCGTCCTCTCTGCCCTGCTACCCCAAGACATTTGTGAGCAAGAGGCAGCTGTCCCAGGCCCTGGGCTTTCACAGAGAGATGGATGCTAATATTGGAGCAATTACTCATTGAGCGGGGGCCAGGCTGAGCCAGTCTAGGCTTGTATGTTAGAGCAGCACTTTCCTTACAGCTGCTGTGGGCTGTGCAGAATTTAAGCTTTTACTGAAAACGAACAAACCCCAAACCACCCACGTTTCCAGTCCCCATGGGGCTGAAGAAAACTTGAGTGGGGACTGATACGGTGCTGTGTGACAGTTTGCAGGCGCTCAGCCCAAAGAGAGAGGGGTCCGCCAGATTCGCTAGGGAGGGATGAGACTTTGGTCAGTTGAATCCATTACTGCTGGGCAGGCTGGTCCTTAGACAGTGGCCACAGCAGACAATTAACTGAGCATCTCAGCTTCCCCCACCTGAGGCATCACTCACTCCTTTAACTCCATCCCCAACGCTGGCTTGTATCTTATTGCTTTATTAGGCTGGTTATAAACGTTCAAGATTTGGATCTTTCTTAGGGGGTTCTAGCAAACATACATGTCGCCAAAATGCTCCCAGCATCGCGTCGGGCTTCTTCTTTCATCATTGTACTTTTGCTCTTGTCACTGGGAAGCTGCGGTGATTCATTATTTTTTTTAACACCAAAGGTAATTGAATAATAGGCCCTGCTCCTTCAATCCGATCCTGGACTCCCTGTAGCCCATTGACTGCTGTACTCCCTTTAGGGGTGAGGCTCTGCCCGAATGGATCAGAGCCTAAGGTTACAAGGCCTGAGCCTTAGCTGGGGGAAATCCAGTAACCTGCACATTGGTACCAGATGTGTAAGCTGGGTACCAAGTGCGCACCCGTTGTGCTGAGCTCTTCTGGAAACCCTGCCCCCTGTAGTGACCACAGCTCCATGCCAAATGGGCAGGTGGCCGCAGACAGAGCTCTCAGGGTCGTCTGGCTGGCAGGCTTCACCTCAGTCCCTCCTGCAGCAGGAAGGAAGAAAAGGGAACTCTGGTTTCGTACTGAATCACGTTTTGTGTTTTGAAACCTTGTGTCGAAACAGATGCTAAAAAAAGCTGAGAGGCCCAGCGCCCTGCCAGACCTGAGACAGCCCTGGCTTGGGTACCATGCGTGCCTTGCAGGCACCCAGACAGGCCAGCTGTGCTTCCCTGCCTCGCCTCCTGCCCTGGGCTTCTCCTCTGAGATCCTCATCCACAGCTGGCTCTGTCACAAGCCCAAACTCTACAAGGTGAAAGGAGGGGAAGGAGGGTCATGGGGCTAGAGCATGAGACTCGGAGTCAGGCAGTTGGGGTTCTGCTCTTCTGCCGACTCATTCTGTGACCTTGTGCAAAGCATGGCACCACTTGGTGCCTCAGTTTCCCTGTCTGCAAAGTCCAGATGATGACTGCACTGAGCTAATTTCCAAGGGGAAAATGCCCTTAGAGCCTGTGATGTAAGATTGCAGTTAAGTTCCGCCTCTCAGCTAGAGGGAAGGAGAAGAAGGCCTCACTTCTCCCTCTCCTTTTAGAATTGATGCCCAGTCGAATCTGATTCATGTGGTTGGATTGATTTTCCTGTTTATGTTACAAAGTAAAAGATAAGGAAGAAAACAGAATGGTGGGTAATTCTAGTGGCTCCTGCTCTGCCAGTAGCTGCAGTATCCACCTCTTCCTCTCCCTCCCCAACAGAAGAGCCTTAGAGAGAGTGACTCTCTATGCAAACCCCTGACTGAGGAGAGGGCATCTGGCATTGCTCTCAGTGAACCCAGCACTGCTGGCTCTGATGGGCTCTGGAGGGCGTGCATCCTTTCATGGCTGGGGAGACAGTCACAGATGTGCTGTCTTCAAGATCAGTAAAGTGAGAAAGAGGGAAGGCCAAAGGGGGGGGGGGGGGTGGAGATATCACCAAATAGCACAGAAGCAATCTTGAGAAAATGTAACAATTGAGTGTAGTGCATTATAACTACTAGAGGGAGCTGGTATATAGGAAAATGGCAACTATGCTGTCTGAGTAATTCCACCATTGGAGTTTAGTGGCAGGGTCTGGGTTCTTTAAGGAGCCTGGATATCAGAGCAATAAACTTGTGCTGGTCAAAGATTTTCCACTGAAACTCTTTTTGGATAGAAAATTGGATTTCTGACTTCTAGTTTGCAGCTGATCTTTTTCTTGTTGTTGACAAAGTTTGCCATAGAGTTTTCATCAACATTTTCTGAGAGAGGATTTTCTGACCAGCTCTAACCCTGACTAATGTCACCTTAGCAAGGGTGACTCAAGTCACAGGGCTTCCGGTGCTGATGCCAGATTGCACCCTGGCACCACACCTCCTATGGTGGATTGCTTGTTTCTAAACTCCAGGCTGTACCACCACTCCCAAACATTCAAAACCATGAGTCAGGCCTCAAAAGGCATGAGATCAGCTTAAAAATCATAAGTTGTTAAAAAAAATCTACTATGGGTTCTTTTAACTTGTGTTCTTGTTTCTGAGCTTTTTGGGCACACTTGGGTCATATTTTCATGTGAGCATAAGGGCCAGAAACTTCCTGAAGAAAAAATAAAAGCAGAAGGCTTATCTACGCTTGAAATGCTACAGCAGCACAGCTGTGCTTCAGTGTAGACACTCACTACAATGACAGGAGAGGTTCTCTCATTGGCATAGTTAATCTACCTCCCCGAGAGGTGGTGACTAGCTTGAATTCTTCCATCAATGTAACTTTTAAGTCTAGACCTGATCTGAGAGTCTCATACAGTCACATGACTCCAGCCACTGGAGTTTCTGTGTAGTTCTGAGCTTCCCGCCCCTCTTCTGGTGGCATGCGGATGAAGGGACTCTCCTGAGGGATAAACAGTCACAGGTTCCCAAGGGGAAATGATTGTGACTCACTTGCTCTGCACCCAGAGACCTGGCAAACTCATCACAACAGACAGGCCTGAGTTTTATTCCCAAAGCTCTGAAGAGGCAGACAGAGATGGGCTTGGGGACTCTACAAAGAGGGCATCATTTCCCCCTTTTGGAACAGGAGGGTTTGTTTGCTTGTTTAATGCTGTCGGAATTTAGCTCTTTTAGCTCTGGGTGTTTCTCCAGGCAGCTGCTGGGGAAGCAACTAGCAAGCCCTGCGCAGATCAAATGGAATCTTACTGTTCCTTGCAATCCTATCTTCCACTGAACCAGAGTGAAATGCTTTGCTCCATCAGTGCCCCTGGGGCCTCTGCCCTAGAACCCATCAATAGTTAGGGGCTGTTAGGGAGGAGCAGAACTCACTGATCTCAGGCAGCCCTGTTTTGCGAAGCTCAATCAGAAAGCTGCTGACAGTCCCAGCATGTGTTCCCCAGTGTAACGGGATCATAAGTGTGCTGTGGGGATGGCAAATCACTGCCCTCTTTGCTTTCCTCAGCCTGAGTCCTTCTCAGTCCCCAAGGGAGTGGAAATGGAGTTAAAGAAGCACCTATCCTGGCTCATGGACAGAATACAAAACATGCACCAATGTTTTCACCAAAACAAATAAGAAACCAGCAGCACTAAAAATCATTAAGAACATAAGAATGGCCATGCTGGGTCAGACCAAAGGTCCATCTACCCCCAGTGTCGTGTCTTCTGATGGTGGCCAATGCCAGGTGCCCCAGAGGGAATGAACAGAACAGGTAATCACCAAGTGATCCATCCCCTGTTGCCCATTCCCAGATTCTGGCAAACAGAGGCTAGGGACACCATCCCTGCCCATCCTGGCTAACTGCCATCAATGGACCTATCCTCTACGAATTTATCTAGTTTAAACAAGCCCTGCCAGCCTTCTAACAGAGGGAGGGGAAGCTGACCAGCCTCCCTGTAATTCCTGTACTATACTGTACATGCGTTTGTGTACATGCCAACATTGCCCCCTGGCGGCCAAAAGCCAGAAAAACAAGGGTCTTTAACCAGTATCCCTCCACCAGTTTTGATTCACTGATAAAGCATGTGACCCACTCCACCAGATAGTGATCCACTCATCTGAAGAATGAGATTAGATCTTCTCTAGTAGTGGTTCCCAACCTTTTCAGGCAACTCAGCTTGTTTATTGGACCTCAGCTATTCCAGATGACGCCTGCTATCTCTCATCAAAATATGCACATCCTAAACTCTCATGAGCCTTGGAACTGCTCCAAGTCCTCTCCCAATCCCTGCTCCCACACGCAAGGCAGCCTCACAATGGGGCACAGGACTGTCCTCCTCAATGCCAGCAAGATAAGGCAGGACCCAGAGAAGAGGAGGATGTTGCCTCCTTGTATCTCCGACCCTGCTCCAGCAGCTGGTCTCTGATACTTTCTGTTTACTCGGATTAATATTTCCTTGTACTGCAGAACTCAGCACTCTGGGTAGAGAATGTCATCATTGGCTTCCTGACCTACCTGGGTGTCTTTGGTTCCTTCTGCTGGAAAGCACCAATTAGCTTCTCTTTGCAGCCCCCTGCTGCCCAACTGGGGATGGAAAAGAAGTCATCTTCTGGTGCAGAGGTCAGGGGGAAAGGATGCCTCCCCAAGTGGGAGGCAGAGGGATAATTGATGAAAATATCCTGGCCCGCTTCCATGCTGAAGCCCTTCTTGTGCACTTGAAGTTCTAATGTTTTTGATGGGTGCCTGACAGCCTGTGGGAAAGGCACATCCACAAAACATGAGTATGTCTCACCCAGCTGCCGCTACAGCGACACCACTGCTTACAGTGACTGGAGTAGCCGAGTGCCCCCAGTCCCCAGCACTGCTCCTTCCCCACTGCCTACCGTGACTTCTGCTGGGAAAGGCTTAGATTTAAGTGGCGAGGAGATCCCTACTCAATTCCTTTCAGTGACTCCTGCTGGGAAAGAGCCCTACAGTGACCGTTTGTAACTAGGTGGTCTGCCCCTTTAAGGGCAAGGAGGTCTGGGGCCAACCAGCCCTGTTTGGTTAGCTCCACCCCGCTGCACCTGGATGGGGTGTTGGACTTCAGAGGAAGAAAGCAGGAGGGGGCTGGTTGGTGAAGAGAGCTGGCAAGCTGGTCAGACGTGGGGTACTGGTGAGAACTCTCAGCTTTCTGATCCTCAGAGTCTCAGTGTTGTTTGGGCAAGCATGGGACTATTGTAAGGGAGGAGACTCAGCTACTTGTTACTTTTTTAAGACTAAGGAAATAAGCCATAACTAAACATGTATTTGATTGCTCTTGCTGCTTTTCTCCATTCATTATCTTTGAATAATTCGTGATTCTCTCTCTAGTTCTTCTAGTTCTCTAGTTCTTCTCTGGGCTAGTTCTTCTAAAATACTTACTGAATAATTTGGTATTAATAAAACCATATGCAAACCTAGACATCCAGTAACAGAGGAGTCAGGTGGCACTCTACAGAATGGGGGACAGTTTGCTGGAAAGCAGTGACTCTGAAAAGGATTTCAAGGCCATAGTGGACAAGCTGCTTAACATGATCTGTCAGTGTAAAACTGTGGTAAAAAAGGGTTAAAGCATCCTTGGATAGACAGAGTAGTGAATATGGAAAGGGAAGTGATACAGCATTGGTGAGACTGATATTGGAATGCTGAATCCAGTTCTTGGGTCCACATTTTGAAAATAATGTTACAAAAAATTGGAAAGGATATAAAAAATATTTATATTTGAGTGATAGGGGTGATACCTTATAGTGGGACATTGAAACAGCTCAATCTGTTTAGTATATACAAAAGAAGAATGAGAGGTGAGTTGCTTGACTTCATGGAGAATATAAATGTTGGGTATAAAAGGAATCTTTTATCTAGCAGAGAAAGGCATGACAAGACCCCATGGATGGAAGCAGAAATCAGAATTACAATAAGACTCAATTTTGTAAGAGGGTGATTCATCATTGGAACAAACTACCAAGAGAAATGATGGCTTCTCCATCTCTTGATATTTTCTAATAAAGACTAGATGTCTTTCTGGAAAATGTTTGAGTGAAAACAAACCCAGTCTTCTGACATACACGAGGCCTTGGGATACGTAGAGAACCAGATTTAATGCTTTAATGGTTCCTTCTGGCCATAAAGTCTACTAATTTATGAAAACCTGATTGCAGCCTGGGGAAGAGCCTCTGATGTTTTACTGTGTAGTTGGCTTGTGTTAGGATTGTCTCCCCACTCTGAACTCTAGGGTACAGATGTGGGGACCCGCATGAAAAAAGGAAATAACCCCCCAAGCTTATTTTACCAGCTTAGGTTAAACTTTCCCACAGAACACAAACTTCTTCTGTGTCTGGAATGGTACGCTGCCACCACCAAGCTCAGCACTCCAAAACTATGGGGTAGAGCAGCTCGGAGCTCTTCTTTCTCTTTTCACAAGCCCCCCAAACTTATCTCCTCCCCTTCCCCGGAAAGCTTGAGGAAAAACCTTTCACAAATCCTGTGAGATGAGCTTGATTTAAAACCTGAATCTACACAATGGAAAACAAGCAATTAACTTCTTAAAAGAAAGATTTTAATTAAAGAAAAAGAGAGGAATAAATCCCTTGTAAAAATTAGTAGAACAGCACTTAGAATCACAGAAGAATTAAGGAACCAAACCTCTTCCCTGAGGCAATTGTCCCTCTGCTGATATCTTAAAAGTTATAGAGAAACACAAAGCTAATTCCCACAACCGGAGAAATTAATGAGTGATATAACCCAAACATAAGACTTACTGCTGAACTTGACTTGTTGTTGCTGGTTAGAATATTATAGATAGATAGAGTAAAAGAAATAGGTGTGATTCATCCCATAGCCGAAGTGAACAGAGAGAGAGAAACTGAAACTAAAACCCTCTGTTTTTGGAGGTTGATTAGCATCTCTGGTTCCTATTGGTCACTTGTCCCCCTTTCAGGTTACCTTTAGCTTAACCCCTTACAGGTAAACAGTAATTTTAGTCTACTTCAGGCCTGCACAACTCAGAAAGCAGCGAGGGCCATATTACTGCAAAAAAAACCAGCTGCGGGCCAAAAAGTCCTGCTCTCGCCCTGCCCTCATCCACTTCCCCCTACCCCACCACTTGGCTTGCCCCACCCCTACTTACATCCTGCGGGCTGCACATTGAGCCTGTGCGGGCCGCATGTGGCCCCCGGGCCGCATGTTGTGCAGGCCTGGTCTACTTTATGCTTATGACAGCTTGATCCCCACAATGAACACTCATTGAGTGGGGTGATCCAGGGGAAGCAGCTCAAACATCCAGTGTGGCTGGACCGAGGCAGGACATGAGCACTGCAGGGAAGGGTGTGTGTGGCAGTGACATCACAAGGGCTTTGGCAGGACCTCAGTCTATTGGACAAAGGTGGTGAGGAGGCGATGATCTCACAGAGAGATCTTGACATCAGCCAGGCAGGACTGGGGTGCAGGACAGGGGTGACCTTGGAGATCCCTGTGGCTTTGCTTCAGCGTGTCTCCTTCTAGAGGTCTCTCCTTGAGGACTGAGAGAGAACTCACTGTCACGTACGTGAGTGCAAGGAGGACCCTCTTCGGAGTTTTCTCCTTTTCTTTTACTGATTTTGCTAGAAAACAGACATCCCTGTTTAGAAGGTAAGAGCCTCCGAGAGGTTTGGAACCTGTTCAGCCTGATCCATCAGGTGCCGGCTGATTTTTAGGAATGGAAAACACTAGGTTGAGGTGGCAGCATTTTATTTCTGACCTAGGACTTTGTCCCTTAGAATCACTGGGGACATTGGGTTTTCTCCTTCTTATTTTCCCTTTTCCTCTGTCTCTCCCTCCTTTCTATTCTTCTCTTGCATCTTTGTCCTTTTCCCCTGCTCTCCTTTCACCACCAGGACTGGTCTGTGCATGTGGAGTTGGGGGCAGAGGGGTTGCTCTCCAATTCTCATTGCAGGAGGCCCTCCCAAAGACACGTTGCTGAAATAGTGCTCTAAGAGTGACTCCCTCCGGTGGTGACCTGGGACATCTGATGAGAACTCTCAGCTTTCTGATTCTCAGAGTCTCTATACTAGTTGGGCGAGCATGGGGCTATTGTGAGGGAGGAAACTCAGCTCCTTGTTACTCTCTTTTAAGACCAAGGACATAGCCATAACCAACATGTATTTGATTGCTCTTGCTGCTTTTCTCCATTCATTATCTTTGAGTAATTCATGATTCTCCCTCTAATGGGCTAGTTCTTCTAAAATACTTACCTGAATAATTAGGTATTAATAAAGCCATATGCAAACCCAGACATCCAGTAACAAAGGAGTCTAGTGGCACCCTACAGTATGGGGGACAGTTTGCTGGAAAGCAGTGACCCTGAAAAGGATTTCAGGGCCATAGTGGACAAGCTGCTCAACATGATCTGTCAATGTGAAACTGTGTTAAAAGAGGTTAAAGCCATCCTTGGATAGACAGAGTAGTGAGTATGGACAGGGAAATGATACAGCATTAGTGTGACTGATATTGGAGTGTTGAATCCAGTTCTTGTGTCCACATTTTGAAAATAATGTTAAAAAAATTGGAGAGGGTATAGAAAATATTCATATTTGAGTGATGGGGATGATGCCTTATAGTGAGACCTTGAAACAACTCAATCTGTTTAGTATATACAAAAGAAGAATGAGAGATGAGTTGCTTGACTTCATGAAGAGAAAATGTTGAGTCTAAAAATGCTCTTTTATCTAGCAGAGAAAGGCATGACAAGATCCCATAGATGGAAGCAGAAATCAGAAAAAGTATAATTACAATAAGACTCAGTTTTGTAGAGGGTGATTCATTACTGGAACAAACTACCAAGAGGAATGATGGCTTCTCCATCTCTTGATATTTTCTAATAAAGACTAGATGCCTTTCTGGAAAATGTTTGAATAAAAGAAAAACCCAGCTCTTCTGACATACAGGAGGCCTTAGGATACGCAGGGAATCAGATTAAATGCACTAATGTTTCCTTCTGGCCATAAAATCTACTAGTTCATGAATACCTGATTGCGGCCTGGGGAAGAGCCTCTGATGTTTTACTGTATAGTCAGCTTGATCCCCACAATGAACACTCATGGAGTGGGGTGATTCAGGGGAAACAGCTCAAACATCCAGCGTGGCTGGACAGGGGCAGGACATGAGAACTGCAGGGGAGGGTGGGTGTGGCAGTGACATCACAAGGGCGTTTGGCAGGCCCTCAGCCTATTGGACAAAGGTGGTGGGGAGGAGATGATCTCAAAGAGAGATCTTGACATCAGCCAGGCAGGACAGGGGTGCAGGACAGAGGCAACGTGAGATCCCTGTGGCTTTGCTTCAGCACGTCTCCTTCTCGAGGTCTCTCTTTGAGAACTGAGAGAGAACGCACTGTCATGTACGTGAGCACAAGAAGGACCCTCTTTGGAGTTTCTCCATTTCTTTTACTGATTTTGCTAGAAAACAGACATCCCTGTTTAGAAGGTAAGAGCCTCTGAGATGTTTGGAACCTGTTCAGTCTGATCCATCAGGTTTTGGTGAATTCTAGAAATGCAAAACACTTGACTGAGGTGTCAGAATTTAATTCCTGACCAAGGACTTTGTCCCTTAGACTCACTGGGGACATTGGGGTTTCTCCTTTTTGTTTTCCCTTTTCCTCTGTCCTGCCTACCTTTCTCTTCTTTCTTCCTTTGTCCTTTTCCTCTGCTCTCCTACCACCACAAGGAGCTCTGTGTGTGGAGTGGTGGCGGGGGCCAGGGCAGGGGGTTGTGGGAGGCCCTCACAGAGAAGTGGGACGGGAATAGTGCTCCAAGAGTGATACCCTCGGTGGCGACCTGGGCCATTCTTTGGGCTATTTGATGAGAATCCTTAGCCTCCCACCCCTCAAAATCTCAACTTTTATTGGCTGAGGAGGGGGCTATTGACAGGGAGGAAACTCTGGTCTTTGTTGTTCTCTTTTAAGAGCAAACAAATAAGTCACAACCAGTTATATGTTTGACGAATTTTGATGCTGCTCTCCGTGAATTGTCTCTGAGCAGTTCATGATCTACTCTAACATTCCAGTTCTTCTAAAATATTTCCTTAATAATTACTATGAACAATTGTTGGTCTCTGCTACTGACTGGCTGCATCAGCCAAGACAAGCCACTGCTCCTTTCTCAGCCTTAATTTCTCCTTCTGTCAAGTACGAATAACAATCCTTTCCTACCTACCTCATGGTGGCTGAAGGATGGGGATCCATTGAAGAGTGTCACTAGTAGCAGTGCAGAATAGGAGTGTCCTATCACTTTGAGCGATATCAGATGATGACATAATATTCTATTTTATTTTTATTATATTATTTTGAAATTGTTAAGAGCAGCAACTACTTAGCTCAGACTAAAGCATCTAATCTAATTTTCTGGATCATAGTGTCTCCCCTTTGTGTACGATGAGACAATTTAATGCACTGTGACAAACAGGATATGCTCTTGTTTTGCAAACAAATATTTTGGCCAAGAATATTCATCCTACTTTTTATGATTTCAAGAAACAAACAGGTTTAGTCTGAATGGATTTTCTGACAGAAAAGGGTTTCCATGAAAAGTTCCCCACCTTATTTCCTGGTCTCTATCCCTGCTTCCGGGGGCTGGGGGATGATTGTAGTTGTCTATTAGAACAGGGGTCAGGACTTTTGGCTTCTCTTTCTGACTCCGTCACCACTTTGCTGTGTGGGACCTTAGGTAGATCCAATGGGAATAGAGTCAATTCTCTAACTCCAGGCAGCAGTGAGCCTGGGTGAGATAAGAGATGTTAAATCTGTCTGCGAAGGAGAAAGGGATGTTTCCAAGTGTTGAACGTCAAGAATTCTAAAAGTGACAAAGAGTCCTGTGGTACCTTAAAGACTAACTAAAGTATTAGAGCATAAGCTTTCATTGGCTAATACCCACTTCGTCGGATGCATGCAGTGGAAGTATCCAGGGGCAGGTATAAATAGGTAGGCAAGAACCAGGTTAAAGATAAAAGGGTGGGTCCAATGAGGCTGAACCAGCTGTTATCTCTAATCAGGGAGGGTGAGGTATTCCTCTAGCAGCTGAACTGGAGAACCATCACAGGACCTAACCAGATCAGCCATACCATCACTGGTTCATTCACCTGCACATCTACCAATGTAATATATGCCATTATGTGTCAGCAGTGCCCCTGTACTATGTACATTGGTCAAACTGGACAGTCCCTACGAAAAAGGATAAATGGACACAAATCAGATATCAGGAATGGCAATATACAAAAACCTGCAGGAGAACACTTCAGTCTCCCTGCACATACCATGAAAGACTTAAAGGTCAGCATTTTGCAGCAAAAAAACTTTAAGACCAGACTGCAAAGAGAAACTGCAGAGTTGCAATTCATTTGCAAATTTGACACAATCAATTTGGGACTGAATAGAGATTTTGAATGGCTAGCTAACTACAAGAGCAGTTTCTCTTCTCTCGCTGTTCACACCTCCAGTTCAGCTGCTAGAGGAATACCTCACCCTCCCTGATTAGAGATAATAGCTGGTTCAGCCTCATTGGACCCACCCTGTTATCTTTAACCTGGTTCTTGCCTACCTATTTATACCTGCCCCTGGATACTTCCACTGCATGCATCCGACGAAGTGGGTATTAGCCCACGAAAGCTTATGCTCTAATACTTTAGTTAGTCTTTAAGGTGCCACAGGACTCTTTGTCACTTCTGCAATTCCAGACTAACAGGGCTACCCCTCTGATTCTTAAGAATTCTAAACTTTGCTAAAAATGGCTAGTCTAGAGAAACAAGAAGTTGTTGGGGCCAAGTTTTGACCATTGTCTTTTTAAAGCCCGTTCAGAGATGTGAGTCCCACAGAGCCATCGAGAGGGGGAGTAACTTGCCCAAAGTCCCACAGATCAATAGGCAGCAATGGAACCCAGAAATGACACTCTCTCTCAAAGGCAGGGAGACGGGACATTAGAGCTTGGTTGTAATTGCCAGCTGTGGGAGGGAGTGTGCAGCAGTGGTTAGTGAAGGGGTCCATCCATGGCTCTGACACTTGGTGTGACCCTGAGCCAGTAGCTCCCCCTCCCCAGGTGCGTTTGCCATCGGTAGGGTTGGGGTCCTGTCCTTACAGCCCAGGGAGGGTTGGGAGGCTTCATGAAGGTGAGTAAAGTGCAGGGATGTCAGGATCTGGGAGGTACTGTCACCACTGCACTAGGGCAGTGTTCTGCCCTGCCCTGTTGCTGGCTAATTTTCTCCATCCCTTGGCAATAAGACAGACTCTTGTTTTCACAGCCAGTTGATCGCCTGGTGTCATCACCCTGCCTGCTGCCTGGGCAGGGTAACTCCTCAGGTCACCACCCTCTCCAGCCTGCTTTGGTCTTGGGAAGTGAGGAGGAGGGCGAGGGACATCTGTTGACCCTGAACATCCGCCATCCATCATACCATCACCTAGAGCAAATGAGTGACATTAGGGTTCCTCTGTGGCTTCTTGTGCCTGTCTGGGGAGAGGCAGAAACAGGGGGAGAGAATATCTCCAAAAGGGGATTTCATTTGCAAACAGTCTCCAAGATCCCCTCAGTCTCAGACCAGGCAGGGGCTTCTCCAGAGCCTTCTCCAGTGTGTCTGGAAAGGTTCCAGCAATGAGACTCTCAGCCCTTCCCTTGTGGGAGACTGTTCCCCAGGCTGAGAGTCTCTTAGCTGGGTCAAACGCTGTGAGCTGCTGAGCATGGAAATCACTGGGGAAGGAGTGGGGCCCTGGTTTTCCTGTGCCTTGGGTCTTTGTGACTTTGACCTGGGGAATGGTTTCCCAGGAGAAGTCCGGACTCCTGGGTTCTGTTCCTTCTCTATCCTGGGTGGGAGTGGGGCCTGGGATGACAGGAGGGGGCTGCTTGTCCAGAGTAACTGATGGTCTTTGTGACTGACTCCATTGCTCTAAAAGGATGAGACTCCCTGGATATTGCAGCAGCAGGGATGACAAGGGGGAGCGTTGGGAGCAGATCACGCAATGAACTCCTTACAGTGTGTATAGATTGTACTCCGTGCACTCCTGTGTGGGGAGAAGGGGCTGCTCTGGCTGGAGCAGGGATGAGGAGGGACCAAAAAGGCCCATGAATGAGAGGTCTCATTGCCTTAGTCTCAGACTCACACCTGCTTCCCGCTCGGTTCCAGGATGGCCAGGCTTCTGAGGATGTTCACGAAGAAGGCTCTGAGGGTGGCACCAGAGCCTGAGGGAAGCTGCTGCCATCTTCCCAAGGAGCAGAGAGGCCCCTCCATCCCCCCTGGCAAGGAAGCAGCTCCCGTCCAGGCCAGGAGACAGAAGTGCCCCCCAGCCTTCTGGCAAACGAAACCAGCTCCTGGCGCAGGCCAGAAGGCGGAAGTGCCCAGCCTTTTGGCAAATAAAACCAGCTCCCAGCACAGGCGCCGAGATGGGAAAGGCACTGACCAGGCCCAAATGGAGCTGGCTCAGGACGTGATGTCGCAGACAGGACCCAGCCCAGGAAGGGCACCGGGCAGGGTGGCCCTGGGACTTGTTGTGTGGGCAGCAGCGGCCCCAGGAGCCCAGCCCTCATTCCCAGCAGGAGTCAGTGCCCTGCCTGGTCACTAGGGACCTTCCAGCCTCCTCAGGCCAGGAGTTGGAAGGTCCCTGTCCCACAACTGGCAGCTCAGCATGGGACAGCAGCAGCACTTGGAACTCTGGCAGCAGTGAGGCCGATGGACGCCACTGCTTTGTTCCACGTGAGGAGCCAGGCTGGGCTCCAGGAGGGGTGAGGATGGGGATGTGAACACCCTGGGCCCAGACGCAATACCAGTGCTGGGGGTGGGGTAGTCTCCAGCCCAGGTGTCTGGCCTGAGCCACGCGAACCCCACTGACACCAGCAGCAGTCACACAGCTGCCCCTTCAGCAAGGGGAACAGGGAGTGGGGGCATCAAGAGCTGCTGTCACTTTGGTCCTTGATGCTCCAGAGGTGGGGGAAGCAGGCATCTCCCAGGGAGTCCTGGGCAGTGGGGTGAGGGGCTCTCTGCTATGGGCTTCTGAAGCTGTTGGGTGCAGGAGGCATCCCTGAGAGGGAGGTGTGGGGCCCAATCTGCCCTGGGTGCCTGAGGTGGGAAAGTAGGGGGGTCTTTAATCCTGCTCTCCCCACCACACCTCTGTCCTTCCCCTGAGTGGCAGCAGGAGTCACCCTGTTATGTTCTCTCCCTGGTGCAGGTCCCCCCAGGGACTCAGAGGAGGAGGAGGAGGAGGAGGAATGAGTGGACATTGCCACAGATGAAGCTGCTGTCAGGGTCATCAGAGAGCAGCTCCAGGGCAGAGAAAAGGTACAAATGTTCCCCACCTGGGCTGGAAGCAACATTGTCGTGTCCCTTCCCAGCATCCCCACCCCTTGGAGATGGTCTTGTCCCTGATGATCCACCACCCCTCATGGGACCCTTTTTCATCTATGATGTGGGACCCCCAAGATGGGGGTGTTTGTCCCACAACAGCTGAGGTCTCCTCCCCCCACAGGCACTGTCCCAGTTCCTGATCCTGCTTGTGTAGGAGTTGTGGGTGATTTGGACAATAGGCGGGTTCCCACTATCCCCCAGTCAGGCCTGAGCTGTGGAGCTGGTGTAGGTGGGGCAGGGAGGTCCCTGGCTAATAAGCTTTGTCTCCCCTAACGCCACTCCTGGTGGGTGCAGGATGAGGCCCAGCAGCTCATGTTCCTGCAGGTCATCCACCGCGCATGTCTTGTAGCACAGCAGAGAGGACAGGATACACTGGAGCTGTGCGGCTGTGGTGGAGAGGATTGTGGTGAGTGAGACATGACATCCATCAGCTGGAGGGAGGAGAGAGACATGGGATTGGCAGGGGGTATAGCCGGGCTAATGGGTGGGCGTTGGGTAGTGTTGGAAGGGGCAGCAGAGGGCAGGGATTGCTGGGGCTGAAGACTGGGGAGAAGGGAGAAGAGAAGGGAGAAATTCTGAGATTGGTCAGTAGTGGGCAGTGGGGGAATTGTGGGTCTGGAGGGCTGCTGAGACTGGGGGACAAGGAATCAGATGGTCCCAGCGCTGTTGTCGGGATGGTGTGGGATGGGCGCAGTTTTGACAGGGAGGAGAAAAGAAGGGGGTTGGGACTGAGCTGGGCAGGAATCCTGGAAGGGAGACAAGTTTGATGGGCAGGAAGGAATTGGAGGGGAGGGAGGTAGTGAGGGATCTTGCTGGCCCTCTGGGGCACTGGCTGTGCAATCTCCTCACTGGGAGGTGTCAATAGGGCCCAAATCTCACATGCTCTCTTGTCTCCTTTGTGTCTCAAAGGTGCTCATTGAGGAGCTTCCTGATGACTCTCCACCCAGCGCTGTCCTCGCCGACTCCCTGATTGCTGTGGGCAACCTCAGGTACCAAGACCCACCTTGCCCAGCTCCCCTAATCCCAGTGTTTCTCAGGTCCAGGGCTGGGAGTCACGGTCCCTCCCACTCCCAGGTCACCGCCCAAGAGTGGCTCCTCTGGCAGAGGTGGTGGGGTGGGAAGGTTCACTCTCTCCTGGCTGGGCTGTTCTTTTCACTCCAATAACGTTACAGGGGCTTTGGGGAGGGGCTCACTCCCAGGCTCGGATACAGGAGAGACAGCAGGCTCCAGGGAACAGGTGCTATTCCTGCCCTGCCACTGCCTGTCTGTGATGCCTTGGCCTTGTCATTCCCTGGCTCAGTGCCTCACTTTACATTCTCTCCAGCATGTGCCTATTTCCCTGTGGTTTCATGTCTGTGTTGGCACCAGTCCCACCCCTGTACTGAGATCTAATACCAGCTCCTCTCTTTTGCCAGCACCATAAAACCTGCCCTGGAGCTGGACGTAGAGACCCACCTCTTGCGAGCTGCCCTGCACACCATCTTCACCCTGGGCACGGAGAAGGACACCACCCACATCCAGGTACATCCTCCTCCTCGTCCATCCTCATACTGTTCCAGAGTGGCCTTTGGTCCCTGCTCCCTTGATTTGCTGAAGCTCCAGAGTTAGGGGTGGGGCAGGCAGAGATGAAACAAGCTGCAGGATTGGATCCCTCCCTCCAGCAGGGAAGAGATTACCCCTCCCTGGGGGATTCCTTTCTCTCTTGGTTTCTTTCTTCCTGCCTTCCGTATGTCATGTTTTGCCCAGCAGCCCAGCTTCCATCCATGGCAACTTGGCTGTTTCATACTCTTCTGCCTACAAGGCACTCTGCAGAGACTTGCTAAGCTCATGGATCAAAGATACAGCTGTCATCAATCCTTCCTAATTGCCTGCAGTGGGATGTGAATGTGAGAGGCCGGGATATGTGTTTGTTAAGTGACGTTCACCCCTGCCAAAACCACAGACCAGCAGCGGACTGAGCAGGGCTGACAGCAGGCTGAGCAGCTCAGCTCGCTGCGGGCTGGGGTTCCAGCCGCTGGCCCTGCTCAGCCCGCTGCCCGTTTGGGGTTCTGGCCGCCGGCCCCACTGCCAGCCGGGGTCTGGACCTCCAGCCCTGCTCAGCCCACTGCTGGCCTGGGGTACCGGCAGCGAGCCCGGGACTCTGTTCCTTGGACCAGTGCTTTTCAGCCCCACCCCCTTGTCCCCTCCGTGCTGTGGCCCATGTTGGAAAACTCAGCAAGGAAAGGCAAGGACAAGGATCACACTAAACTGATAAGATCTGCATTTTAATTTTATTTTAAATGAAGCTTCTTAAATATTTTAAAAACCTTACTTACTTTACATACAACAATAGTTTATTTATATAAAATAGACTTAGAGAGAGAGACCTTCTAAGAACGTTAAAATGTGTTACTGGCACGTGAAGCCTTAAATTACAGTGAAATTGGCACACCATTTCTGAAAGGTTGCCGACCCCTGGTGTACACTAGCCCACAGACTCTCTGTGTGATCTGGGGCAAGTCACTTAGCATCTCCGGTCCCCATCTGTAAAATGGGGAAACGAATGGGTGTTGTGAGGCTAAGTAAATAATGAAAGGTTGTCATGTGCTCAGATACTTTGGAAGCAGGAGTTCATGTAAGTACCACAGGTAGGTAGACAGGTGTATGCAGCTAGTGTGCACAAAGGCAGTTTTACTCCATGTGTAGGGCTGCCTTTCTTTCTTGAGCCATCTCTTCCCATCAGCACTGGGACATTCACACTAGCAGTATACGCTGAGTATTGTACACATGATAAAACAAAGCCACTCTGAATAGAAACCAGTATTTCTCCCTCCCTTTAAGATTACTTCTTGACGCGTCTTGTGTAGACAGGAGGAACTCTTTTATTGCTGTTTGGGGGGGTGTTTTCAAACGCTGTATTTTCATAAATGGTATCTGTTTAAAAAGCAGAAAATAAAACAACATGAGTCTCCGAGCTGACTCTGCATGGATCAAGCAGCTTCTGTGTGTGATGGCAGGTGAGCTTCAGGGGCAGATCATGAAAAAATGATAGCGCGACCATCCCATTTGATAGCCAGATATGGCCAAAACCTGAAGAAGGGGGCTTATTAAATACCAGAGTGAACCCTACCATCAATTTCTTGTTTGCTCCAGAGGTGGTAGCAGGACCAGTGGGGTAAGGCATGCTCTGGAATATCTGCAGCTGGTACGGAGCAGGGAGTAAAAGTGTATTGCTGGGCCATGGCTGCTCTGCCCCTCCCCCACACCTCCTGAATAAAGCTCTCCAGAATGGTAATCCGCAGCCACTCGGGGGAATTTAAATCTCTCTGGAGAGAGATTTGGCAGATTTGTATTTGACGCCCTGAAAAAAGGCTACAACGTTTGAAACATGCAGAGATTTCAATTCTGAACTGCACATTTCAAAGCCACTTATTGCTGAGGAGCGTAAAGTGGGCATTTCTCAGTGCTCCGCCCCATCCTTGTGTGTGCAGCAGAAGGCAAAGAGACTCCTGATTTGGGCAGTTTTGTAATTGTGTTGCAAATGTCTTGCACATTTTAGATAAAATCTGCTTCCTAGGATTTGCTGTCTCGAGGTTACTGGCGTGGAGCCTGTCCCTTCCTGAATGGCTGTGAAAGATGGGATCAGGGAGCAACCCTCAGGTAAACACAGGTGCTCAAGGGATGAATGATGAAGAACTGCTTGGAAGGCAGAAGGGGTGAATGGCTGTGGGAAGTGAGGCTGTACACGCCAACAGCCATGGGACTAGGGTGACCAGGTGACAACAACAAAATATCGGGACATATTGGGGAAGAATGGGCGGGAAGGAGCTACAGGCTCCTCCCACCCCACTGGACCCATGGGGACATGGGGCAGGAAGATACAAAGCCTGCCCTTGGTTTGGTGGCGCAGGACCCTCCTTCCGTCCCGGCTTCGGCCGCAGTCCTCCCCTGCCACGGTCGGCGGCACAGGGTCCTCCCCCACACCCTGCTCTGGCTCTGGGGCCAGGCGCAGCCCGCTCCCAGGCTGCGGGTCAGGCACAGGCGGTGCTTACAATGGGGGTGGGGCAGGCAGGGACTCTCTGCAAGCCCTGCCCCTGCAATATGCAGTGGCGGGGAGACCTCACCACCTCTGTGCCTGCCTGGGGCCAATTTGCAAGCTCCTGCCAAGAGCTGCCCCAGGCAGAGAAGTGGTGAGCGGTGTGCTGTGTTTCCGGAACTTCCCTCTGTCCTGATATTGGGACAAAGGGCGTCCTGACCGATGTAAGGTCAGGACGTGGGACAAGTCCCCTAAAATCGGGACTGTCCCGATAAAATCGGGATGTCTGGTCACCCTACCATGGGACTAAGGTCTGGGCTGTGGGTTTTCTCTTCTTGCATTTATTTTTTTTTGTACTTGTGTTAACTGTTCTCTGGTTATCAACATTATCCTGGTAATGGCCTCTGTATTTCAACTCTGCTGCCTATGGGTCTCATCTCCGCATCCTTGCGCCTTGTGCAAATCGGGGTAAAAACACCTCCAAATGAGAGTGCTTCCCTGATTCCCCATGGGAGCAGCGTTTTTTTGTCTCTTTCATATCAGCCTTGTGCCTCACCCCCAGCTTGCGTGGTAAAAGGCATTGCTGAAACTTCAAAAATCTGCATTTATTTGGCAAGCTAAAGTGTAACCAGTCCCTGCATTGGCCCCTTAGAAAAGAAAAAAAACCTGACTGCATCAGGAACATCTAATTACACTTTTCTTTGCACACAGATGCTTCTATGCAAGCCTTGTAATGGCTGGTGGAAGGCAAAGGAAAGGGAAGCTCAGCAGTTGAGGGGCAAGGTGGAGGTACTGGTACCTGACTGGCCTTTGGAGCTGCTTTTCTTGGTCCTTTTCACCCAGCAGAAGATGTAGAAGATGATAATAACATAGCCCAGATAGCCAGGGTACCCGTAAATGCCATAGCTCCGCCAGGGAGAGACACCTGGTTAGGGTTGACGGAAACACAGAATCCGAACAAAACATCTTCAGGGTAAATGATCCAAAGTGCTTCACAAAAATATCTCCAGGTTTGAAAGAGACAGAGCGAGGGCAGGGCCTTGAGAGGAGGGGGCAAAGTGGGGGCCAGAAGAGGTGGGGCAAAGACACCGCCTTGGGGAAGCGGCGGAGCAGGGGGATCTTGTAGCCCAGCGGGGGTGGAGCACTAGGGTTGC